>CM068549.1:12318862-12861362 GCA_035048495.1 Euptelea pleiosperma
ATAAATAATATTTAGCTTTTTAATTTGTTCATCTTGGGTTGAATCCATAGTGGCTTTTACAAACACAATTTTGGAATTTAAATTTTTAGCTGATTTTTCAATGTAACCAAGTCCTCTCTTTTCATGGTTTGCTTTTCCCATGGTTAATAAGTTTTCCAGTCGAGAATTTCCTTGAGTAATGTTTCTAATCAAAGTTGCATTTTTGATTTTAAGATCATTTCTTTCAAGACTTAATTTCTCAATTTCTTTTTCAAGTTCTTGTTCTCTGCTTAAGATTTGAGTTACTTCATCTTCCTTATTCATCACAGTTTGATATAGATTTTTTAACACAATTTTTAGTGAAGCATTTTCGTAACACACAATAGTTTTCTCTTTTTTTAGATTATCACAGAATTTGGCCGGAATTAAGCTTTCCTTATACAAATTATTAAAAGCAATCTGAATATTTTCTTCACTTTCATCACCACTTAGATCGGTTTCATTATTCATTATAGCATTTTGAGAATTACAATTTTCATTAAGATTAGCAATAGTCATTAGCGCTCTAATATTAGATGATTCTCCGCTATCACTTGATGTGTTTGTTTTATTATCAGATTCATCACTATTTATGACCCAAGCAGTTGCCTTCGTAGCTTTAGTTTTTCCTTTCTTAATATTATTAGGACAATCAGTAGAGATATGACCAAACCCCCTACATTTATAACATTGTATTTCATCTTTGTTGTTTTCTCCCTTTTTGTATTTATCAAAATTTTCAAAAGGTTTTCTATTATTTTGTGTGAAATTTTTTTTGTCATTGTTTCTGAAAAACTTTCTAAATTTTTTAGCAAAGAGGGCAACTTCACCATCAATGTTATTAGACTCATCAGAGTCACTTTCTTCTCTCAATTGTTTCTTAGAGGTTTTTAGAGCTAATCATTTCTTTTTAGGTATATGAAGTTTCAGTTCAAATGTTTGAGTTGATCCTATTAGTTTTTCTAATCTTATTAGATCAACATTCTTATTTTCTTCAATAGCTGTAATTTAGGATGAAACCTATCAAGTAATGATCTCAGATGTTTTCTAACAATTTTTTGTTCAGGAATAACATCACCAAGACCCCACATGGAGTTAATTATTTCACTTAGCTTGGTGTAGTAGTCTATGAAACTTTCATCCTCATTCATTCTAATAATTTCAAATTGAGTTGTGAGCATTTGAAGTTTTGACAGTTTAATAGAATTTGTTCCTTCATGGATCATTTTCAAAATGTCCCATGCTTGTTTTGAGGTTTCACAAGCAGTTATCTTTTTTAATTCGTCAGGAGATAAAGCACAATGTATTGCATTCAATACACAATTATTATACTGGTATGCATCTTTATCTCCTATATTCCAATCTCTTTTTGGTTTGATAGCAATAGTAGTTGATTCACCAACAGTCGTTGCTACAGTTGGGGATGTCCATCCCATTTCTACTATTTTCCAAATCCGTTCATTCAGAGATTTTAAGAAAATTCTCATTCTAGCCTTCCAGTAGGCGTAATTAGTACCAATGAATAGAGGAGATCTAGACATAGAGTATCCCTCTTGACTCATTGTTATTCTAAGGGAACTAAGGATCACACTTGGGTTGTTAAGCCCTTCACAAAGTGACCTGGCTTTGATACCAATTGAAATTCCCTTTTAATTACCAGGTTAAGTCCTAGAGGGGGGGTGAATAGGATAATTTTTAATTTCTCTGTGAATTCTTTATGAATTAAAAAATTATTGATTACATAAGGCCGAAAAGGATCAAGTAATTAAAATATGAATCATCCACAGAGCATAGATATGAAAAAAACTGAGAAACAAATATGCAAACATTCACAATCACACGAGACTCAGATTTATAGTGGTTCGGCGACTCTGCACCTACGTCCACTCTCCAATACTCACCATGAGTAATATTATATTATTTCAATCATGCATTACAATATTTCCAATTGAATTAAATAATCAACCAACTAAGATTCACTTAGTCTTAATCTAACAAGAATCGCTTCTCGCTCACCTAGAGAGTTAGCCTAGGCCAGTAGTTTATTTAGAGAAATTCTTTTCTCTTGGATCTACAATCCACAACTCAGTTAGATGAGTCATCACTCATTCACCAATCAGAAAATACACAGTGTTAATAAATTTTGAATTCTATCAAAAATGTATTGGTTCATAGAAACACTTACCTTTTGATGAATACGATCGAATGAAAAATTCTTTGGAGAAGAATTTGCCCAAGAGACACTCTACTAAGAGTAATCTTCTTCTTGGAAGAAGATTCTTGCAGAATAATAATACCAAATAGTTTCTTCCAAACACTTATAGCCTTCACAACAATACTCAGTTTTGGTCTGGTGAAGCTCTCACAAATTCCAGATCTCTGGACTTAAAGAATGATAATCAAGTAAAGTAAAGTAGAGATTTCTTGATTGGGTTAATTCTAATAAAGGGAGAGGGCTCTAATTTATAAGCAGGCCTCCCACCACTAGATCCATACCGAATATAGCCGTTTGAAAGGCCAAAATGTGCTTCTAATTGCATAAGAGATTTTGTCAAACGAGACCCGAAACGGACGGGGTCGACCGCATTACTGGCCGGTCGACCGTGCTTTTAGTCAGTCGCTTGCTCAGGTTTACACACTAATTTCCTGAACCCGAGAGTTAGGGTCGACCGAACCCTTTTGGCCAGTCGACCGGACCTTCGATTGCCCGCTCATAAAGGCCGGTCGGCAGGACAACTTTGTCCATAACCGAATGCTACCAAAGTTTTGAGAATTTTTTTTCTCGTCACACGCATGATCCCAAATACTGAACCATCTAGAGTAAATCAATATCTGCTGGCAACGCGCGGTTTTACCATTAGATTTGTGTAAGTAACTGTAACACAAGTTTCTTCATAGTTGAACATTCATTGAGTGACAACGTACTTGAGCTTTTGACTTTGTCTTCAGTTGATCTTGAATACTTGGGTTGACTTTTCTTCAGCTTTAATCTTTCTTTGGTTTATTTTGTCGGAGTCCACTTGATCTTTGACACTTCAGTCTTCGAGGGATTTGAGGCACAACGACATATATATATTACCGAAGAACTAAGTATTCTTGAGATTTGACAACTGAGACTTTTCACTTTACCATATACCTATAACTATGAAGCACTGAAACCGGTTGCCACTTCTGGCATTGGACTCGTTGACCCATGTTTCGAACCAATAGGGAAACTCTTATAAAAACAACATCCCATAAATTACAGAAATCCAATGAATAGAAGCCAAACATCAAAAACTAAAAACGAACTAAGAAGAGATTGATAAAGCTCCTATGAGCTAATAGAAGGAAGACAAAAATAAATGAAAGAAGTTGATACCTTTCCAAATTCTCCCCTGTTTATGGGATCAAATTTTTGATTGTTGTGTGAAAGTAGGATTTTCCCGCGTCGTTGGTTACGGAAACCCTAGAATTAACACATTTGTAATTATCCGAGACTTTTAACCTGTAAAATTAGTAATTTTGCATAGTGGCTCGTGTTGGATGTCGATCTGCACTCGGGATTAGTCGGATTAGCACAATAAAAACACATGAAATGATGAAAAAAAAAAAAAAACATTGCACAGAATGTAAAACAATCACACTTAAATCATCTTTATTTAACTGAACTTGTCTCTTACAATGCAAATCAGATAAAATTAATTAGACTAGAAAGCGTTAAAAGTGATTAGGGTAATGAGAGAAAGAGATTGTAGAGAGAAAATGACTAAAAAGATCTAGAGAGAGAAACCTAAGTTTGGAGAGGAAAATTCCAGAGAGAGCTAAGGATGAGAGACAGAAGAAAGGTGCTTAATTTAGAGAGGGAAAGTGAGGAATGGAGAGAGAAACTAGAAGAAGAATATGTAGAGAGAGAAGATGAGATGGGAGGCTTAGAGAGAGAAAATAAAGAACATGGTTTACCTCGACCTTACCTTAAAGAGGATCAGCTCGAATGGCCATGGATGAGGATTGATTGGGGATGGAGGCTGTGGGATTCTACCTTGTTGAAGTTATCGGGTATAAACTTGCTACTAGTGATGCATAATAGGCAAAGGGAGGTATGCAAGTTGAGTCGGTGGAGTTGCACACAACCATGCACGGGATGAGTTGTAGCCCCATTTGAGGATGTGGATGCAGGCTGGCTAGTCGCTGTGGGCAGCAAGGACTGATACAAGGGAGACGTGCAGCAACTTGGGAGAGATGGGACTGTAGCTTGGAGAGTTCCTACCACCTTTAATGGTGGTTGCCGGTGGTGGTTGAATGCGGTGCTATGGTGGAGGGTGAAGAAGATGGTGGACTGCAAGATGGTGTTTCACCTTTGTGCAACGGTGATGAAGTAGGGCATCTAGTGAAGGGAGAACCTACCGTTGGAGTTACAAGGTGGGGTGGTAAAGATGGTGGCTGAGATGGTGAAGACGGTGGTTCTATCAGCCGGAGTTGCAAACCTGCAACTCCGGTAAGGAGAAACTATGAAAAGAAGGAGAGGAGGACAAGGGAATTATCGGTGTTGGCAGATCTACATCAAGAACCCGATGGGAGCTACATGCGAAGGTGTAACTGGTGGAGGGGCAACCAGGCGGAGCGGAGGTGATGGTTGCTGCCCACGGCAGCAAGCTGTGCTACGCACAGGCAGAGGAGAAAGTCAGCAATGTCACGCGCAGGCGGTGCTACTGGCTAGAGAGGGCGAGTTGCCCCAGAAACCTGCAAGACGAAGTGGAAGAACCTTAGAAGAAGATGGCCGGAGTTCTGCAACTCCGGCCGATAATGAATCTGTGAAGAAGAAGAAGAAAATGAGAGGAGAAGAGAGAAGGTGACGAAGGAGAGGGGGAAAGAGGAGAAGAAGAGGTTGTTGGTTTGTGTGACCAGAGTTGCAGGCTGCAACTCCGGTGGGGGCGTTAGAGAAGATGAAGAAAGTGAAGAAGATGAAGGAGAAACGAAGAAGAAGAAGGGTAGGAAGTCATGGGGAAGAAGGGAAAGGATAGGGGGAAGGAGAGGAGGAGATTGGAGGGGATTAGGGTTCGAACGAATCCTTCTCCTTCCTCTTATAAAGCTCCCTATTTCCTTTAATGGAAATAGGGTATTTTTGAAATAAAAAAAATATATATATATTTTTTTTAAAGTAAAAGTCTACTTTTCTTTGGGGAATGTCCCCATTTAGTGGACCCCCCATTTTTTTAAAATTTAATTAAAATTATTTAGAAATTCATGGGGTCCACTAACTGGTCGGACAGCGGGTCGATGATGATGGGCCCGGCTACTGGCCCACATGGATTGATGATGTCCATCGTCTCACAAGATGATGTGACAGACAATCTGATGGCGATCGGATGGATGGTGACTTGATTGGGACCCAGATTGGTAGATTGACGGATCTAGAGAGATCCAACGGTCCGATTGAAGATCCAACGGTCCGATGGAAGATCCAACGGTCAGAAAGCTAAGGGAGATGAGATAGATCCGATGGGCAGGAGTTCTGGGATTAGGTCAGTAGATTCGAGGACCGAGAGATAAAGAGAGAGAAAGAATAAGGAGAGATGAGAGAGAAAATATCAAAAAATGGAGATAAAAGTATTGCAGAGGGTCTAGAACCCTGGTCTTTACTGTGACCATCCTCACGCTTCTCCAGTAGAGTAGACTATCATTCCTTACTGACTTATGTGGCTTTAAATGCTTTGGTCCGTCTCTTGGTCATTGGCTCTCTTGCTCTCTTCGTTCTTTAGGCCAGCTTTTTGGTCCTCTTATTCAGCCCAGATTTGGCCCATATCTTCTAGTCATAGCATGTGGGCTCTTTAAGTTTTGATAATGGGCTTTCCTAATCGATGTGGGCTCGTAAGTCTCGAGAATTGTCCCATCGAATTTCCTGCGATAGAAGAAGCACGTAATGAGACTTTATCAAAACGACTCAATGTCTAGACTTCCGAAAATGTGTTTAATGCATGCAAATATACCATTTCGTCCAGAAAAGTGTGTTCTACGCAACACAAGAGACTCTTACGTAGAAAAGTAGATAAATAGAGCATTTTAACGTAGGAGAATGCAATAACGCTAAAAGGATAATTGCTTAAAATAAGCACTTTTGAGCGAATATCATTGTGGACTCATTGTCGAAAAGAATCTGACCTTTTGATGGCCATCTGATGTAGGTCGTTACATGTTCAAACCAGAAAGAAAGATTTTAGAGTTGTACTCTTACCCTTAGTTTGTCAGGTCCAAAAGCTTCACTTAGCCAGCCAAAACATGGTCCTCTTTCCCACTCTTGGAGGACCTTCGAATATGTAATGACTACATTGTCCCTATATCACCTGACAATCAGAACAATAAAGAGACAGTAAGTATCCTTGAAGATCTGAAATTATAAAAAAATATAAGGTTCATCAGGCTTTTGGGCCCAACCTTTAGGCTCTTTGGTATTAGCCCAACAAGTGAAAAACTTGGATGATTCGGTAAACCTGACCAGCTGAGTTGTCTAGAGATTTTTGCATGACTCAGTGACTCAAAAAGTGCAAATTCCTATCTCCATCCCCACAACGAAACATCTTATGGCAGCCCTTAATTTGCATCTTGGTACTCTAAATGATACTCGCACTTAAATGTATTCATGGTCATCAATTTGGTTTGTCCAAATGTTATGCCACCCCTTTGGTTAGTATTTGGATCTCTAGATGAACTATGCTCAATCAAGCTCAAAACTATCTATGTACCGTCAATCTGTATTGCCTAAAGATGCATGAGCCCTAAAAGGTGTTCCAAGTGGCATTTTGCAGATACAGGTAAATCCCATCTATTGTAGAAAAAATGTGCTTGGTTGTGCAAAAGAATTTAAAAGATTAAATGGTTAGGATAGTATAATCTAATCTACTTGATTTTTAAACTAAGAGATCTCCAAGATGGGTCTAAGATATTATGGAATATAAGAAAATCACAACTTGGATTAAGTCATATGTACTTACCTTGGGCATCCGGAAAGACGGGTGAGGGGTCTTGATTAGAAATTGAAATTAAGGGAAATTTTTTTATAAGAGCTGCACTACAAAGCTCTTCTTAGTAATCATGGGGTTTAAGGGCTGAGGTTTATCTAAGAGGCAATGCGGGTCCTTGTCCATGTCATAATGTCATGCATATGTAGAACGGAAAAAATAGACTGTAACCGTTATATATTTTATGAGTATGCAACTATTGTGGACACGTAACACTATTAAAAAAGCTAGTTCTTTAATCTGTTTATTTTAAATTTTCATTTTCATAAACCTTAAAACTATATTTTATAAGATTTTGAATTTTTGAATTTGTTTAAATGAAAAAAAGAAACCACAGTAACATGCCTCTTTTGGTTACAAGGCATAGTGATTTTATGGAATTGTATATAGGGAATTCAGATATAGGATACCTATCCAAGTTTTCGCAGCTCAATCATGTATGATGAACTCATCATAGATTTGATCTTTTGCTATAGAAATCCTTAATAGTGCCATGTGGCACAATCATTCTTGACTCCTTGACCCATGAAATCAACATGATTGAGTGATTTCTAGCCAAAAATCGACATGATTGGTGATTTTTAGCCACTAAAAATGACCAGTTATGCTGATTCTTAGTGTTGAGCAATCATTCAATATAGGTCAGTCGGATGTGTCATTTTGAGGGATTTCTGTATCAAACTTTTGTATCACAAATGGGATAGGGTCGTTAAAAACTTTCTAATGCCCCTTTTATAATTACAAATTAAAAGACCCTTGTGTGTAGATTGAAATAACCTCCGACCCGTTCTCTTTAATCGAAATACCTAGAAGGAGGGGTTGGTTAGTTATTTAAAATTAATTATATTTAAACTGTTTTACTGGTCTTTGGTAGGGGAGAAATCGAATATACCTCCGTGGTATATTTTTTTTTTGTCGTTTGATCTAATCAATATGAGTAGCAGAATACAAACAAACAATCATACAAAACAAAAGATTTTTACGTGGAAACCTTAGTCAAGGAAAAACCACAAGACCACATTTAGATGGAAAGTATCACTAACTGGAAAGTTAAAGGAAACAAAAGTTACCTACGCAGCACCGTTGCAAATACAACTTCCAACCTTAGCTAAGGCTTACTGTCAATGCATCCACATCCTCTGAATCAACGCTACGAGTCCACGCGCGCCCTCCCAGCCAAGAAGCCTTGTCCGCTTGTTCAGTTTGGTACACCCCAAACTACCGTCGATCGGCTACTCTAATCTTAATTCCCAACACTCCAGCCTTTGCCGAAGGTGAAGGATTCAGTACACCCTGAACCTTAGGTTACTCAATGGTGTTGAGTCACACTAGTACACTTAGGCTACTAGGTCAAATATCTAAGTGGAAGACCTGAGCTGAGTAATGGATTAAGCACTTGGCTTCGATCAAGAAGAGGAACAAGCTCACAAGATGTTTATGAGATAACTATGCTTATTGCTCTTCGAATGGACACTCTAATAAATAAATATTTTCTTCTCTCTATCGAAGTGTATAAATGCTATTCGAGAATGTATAGAAGGGTTATATTTATTGAATTCATAACCCTGAGCCTTATAGAATGTGGGATAGTGGGAATTAGAATTTTGGATCTGAGAAATAATCAATCCACGTGAAGTCCAATCGATTGTACTCTGGGTCCAATCGATTGGGCTAGGTCCAATCGATTGGGTTTTGAGTCCAATCGATTGGCCTTGTACATATGAGTTTTTCCTTCGTAAATCCAATCGATTATTCATAGTCCAATCGATCTGACTTAAATAAGTTTATGTCCCGTAGGCTTCAATCAATTTTACAGAGGTCTCCAATCGATTGGGCTATGATCATGTTCTGTCTCGTAGACTCCAATCGATTTTACAGATGTATCTAATCGATTGGGTTTTGATCATATTCTGTCTCGTAAACTCCAATCGATTTTACAGATGCGTCTATTGATTGGGCTTTGATAATGTTCTGCCTCATAG
Organism: Euptelea pleiosperma; assembly: GCA_035048495.1. NCBI lineage: Eukaryota > Viridiplantae > Streptophyta > Magnoliopsida > Ranunculales > Eupteleaceae > Euptelea > Euptelea pleiosperma. Next base: position 12,327,861 of record CM068549.1, read on the forward strand.
ACTCCAATTGATTTTACAGAGGCCTCCAATCGATTGGGCTTTGTCCAATCGATTGAACTCTCTCAGAAGTCAATAACATTGACTAAGACTCGGGTCTATCCAATGACTAGGTTTGACCATTATATTTTATTCATTTAAACCTATTCTATGGCCTACTAAGTCACTTACCTTCCTAAGCGAGCGTACACGATCTATAACCGACAAATTGGCAGTTACTCAAATGACTCCTGTCATCAACCGTATGATTCTTGCTGTCTCTGTCTTATAATCTTCAAGTAGTCGACGAAGTATGCGTACCACGACATCTTTACACTATACTGATACTTGTAGGAATGGTTACATGAATGTTTTTACGTCAAACAGAATCTTTGCCAAACTTAGAATATGAAAATATTTCTTACATAGATGTGGCCAAATAAAATGGACTCCGTTCAGGGGAAAATTGCTGAAATGTAGTCATACGTTTACGAGAGAAACTTTACTTACCAAACCCGTTATTTTGTCGACACGTACCCCCACCAAGTTTTGACGTGGCCAATAACTAGGCACTTTAGAAAGAGTACGTCAATTGCACACCTTGAATTGTATCAATGTCTCAGAATGGGAATGGCACCTTAATATGAGGTTATTGAGACTACAGGTCTGATATGTTCTTGTTATTCTTATAAAAAATTTAAGGCTTTTTTGCTTTACCCACTTACTTTATTGATGCAATTTGCAAGTCACCCAATGTTTTCAAAATATTTGTGTCTCATCCTTTGACCACGGTCAACGTCATTGACCTAGATGGTCTCTAAATGGACATCCCAATATTTTTTATATAACTATAATGACCTTGGGTGAGACGCAAATATGTTAACAACATTGGGTGAGATGCAAATTGCATCAATAAAGTAAGGGGGACAAGCAAAAAATCTTTTTTTTTCAGGTTTTTTTAGGAATGTGAGCTCAAAATTTTTTTTGAGGATTGTGAACTATTAAAGGAACTCACCTTCACAGGTTGTTAAGCACGTTAGTGTCCCTCATCAATGATGACGAGGGACCACAATAGGTGCCACGTGGCACCCTCTTAGTGGTCACTAACTGTACGGATGTTGGGCCGATCGCTAGGTGGAGCTACATACCAAATATCAGCTTGATTAGTTATTTCAAACCATTGGATCTTTGTGCCCCAAATAATGCTCAAATTCTACGAATAAAATCAACCCAAGAAAATGACTCTAATCCAATGCTTAAAATTTAACAATCAAATTAATTTTTGGTCTGTATGTCCACCTTCTCTTGGGCCAAAAGTAAATGAAGAAAGGTTTTGAGCTCACAATCCTCAAAAAAAAATAAATCTAAAAAAAAAAAGGGTTTTTTGCTTGTCCCCCTTACTTTATTGATGCAATTTGCATTGTACCCAATGTTTTTAAAATATTCGCGTCTCACCCAAGGTCATTATAGTCATTTAAAAAATATTGGGTTGTCCATCCGGAGACCGATAATGGTCAACGACGTTGACCATGGTCAAAGGGTGAGACGCAAATATTTTGAAAACATTGGGTGAGATGCAAATTGCATCAATAAAGTAAGGGGGTAAAGCAAAAAGCCCAAAATTTAATGTACTTACAAAAAAAGGAACAAAATGTCATTGTTAAATAGAATAAAATGTTAGATTAGTTACATAGCTGGTATTTTCTTAGACATAGATCTCTACTAATTATAACATAAATGACCGGTTTTTCTTTTCCAAAAGTACCCCTTATTTCTACTGCTTATCAAGGTTTAAAAGGGGCCGTTATAACGGTAAAACAGATTGGGGGCGATATCAGTATTTTTCGTTATAACGGCCATTATAACGAAAGTAACGCTCAGGGGAAAAACGTAAAATAACGAAAATAAAGAAAATGACGGAAAGTAATGGAAAAACCGAAAAATGGCGTTGGCATTCAAATTTTGAAATTTGAATTTCAAATTTTCAAAAAACGTAAATAACAGAAAATAACATAAAATAATGGAAATAACTGTCGTTTTTTTGCTCATATTTTTTCAGAAAATAATGGTCGTTATTTTCATTATAACAGAAAATAACAGACGTTAAAATGAAAATAACGACCGCTATTGAAACCATACTTTGCCCTTTCCTTCTTCAATCTCTCTGTTGACCGCTGACTATAATGTTATTGATCTACTTAAAATGGGTAATGGATCGAATGGTTTTGGAAATAAGTATTATCTAATGGGTATGATTTATTTATGGTAATTGCGAATCAATGTTGTGGCCCCAGTTGATTGAACGATTATGGGTCGCTGACCATGTAATTACAAGAAATGTTTCCCTTGATGTGGTTGAGTTAGAGTGCAAAAAAGACCCATGTCCCAATGTGTGAAGCACTCAATCACACAAAATGGATCACTGAATCACACAAAATGGATCGATCCCGGTCCCAAAATTATTGTACGTTGGATTGAAGATTGGAGAGGGAGCCCATGGGAAAGTTTTTCAAGGAAGGTAAAGTGCAGTTTTGTGGAATTTTAGCAATTCTTTAGTTTAAATCGTACCCAAATCAATTGCTAATTTCCATTAACGTCGCTTATATATACAACAAATGTGGTGTTTGTGGATATGGCCTTTGCAATATAAATAAATAAATAATAAAAAATAAGGAAGTAGAAAGAAAATGACGTGAACCCCAATTTATTTGCCATTGTGGAGGAAATTAGGAAGTAGGTTTGAGCGTCAAAGGCACCCGAATTTATTTACGAAAGCTTTGTCGAGAGTGTCGTTGACACAGATAATATATATCTAGTCAAATACATAGAAGAAGGGGTCGTGATGTAACAACTTGTAGCTTGCACTAAAAGTGTATGTTAGCACCAATTTATATTTTTTGTGTGTATATCTAAAAATCCATGCGGTCAGTGGACTCAGATTGCAGTGCTGATAGAGTGATAGCATCTATTATCTATACTAAAGCTAGGCACTACTGATGTGGCGCTCTCTCCATCTTTTTTCCAACATTTTTTCTAAAAATACCCTTGCACAAAACATATCTCATAACTATCTTTCCACACAAGGCTAAACCTCTTCATCTTTCCCAAAACGCTTATCCATTTCTAGGCGTCTCCCCTCTCCTAGCTCATTTATGTTTCAGATCATCAATCACTAAATGTTTAGTCTCCCTGTCATGCCTCTAATTCACAGCATTAGACTTTCCCTCTCCTTAAATTTCTCATCAATTCTTAAATTTATCTCCATCTTCTTTAACCTATCCCAAAATGCCTCACCATCTCCCAACATGTCTCTTCCTCTGCCCATGTTCTTCGCCCTAAAATCTCTCCAATATTTCATTTTCAAAAAACATCCTCTTTACCAAAACGTCTCCTTCACAGTAATGGCTTGGAATGGATTGTATCAAAAGTACTCAAAGCCATCTTCACAAGTCTAGGAGCAATTACCAAGATTAAAGAGTAATCATTCATTCTTAATCTACAGCCAATTGAAGTAGGCCTCATTCTGTCTATTGTAGTTTCTAAATTCAGTTTCATGAAGAAACATTTTAATTATGAAAATTTTCATGAATTTCTTTTCCTTTTGATTGAAGATTTCAATTTCTTTAGCGTTATATTAATGATCAGATTTTTATTTTTATTTTAGTTAAATTTTTTCTCTCTCCTTATACGTCTATTCCACTCCCAAGCACATCTATCCCTTTCCCAAGCCTTTCCCCTTTCTTGGATTAAGGTCAAAGATGTTGAGATATCTCCGTACCCGGTTGTGAGAGACAAGGAAACCAATTTCAACATCCTTGCGTACTACTTTCTCTCGTGATCGATTGTGGTGAAAAAATTCTAGGAATATTAGAGGTTAGTATTCATTCCCTCCAACAAGTGGAAAAAGAAGTACAAGCAAACATTCTCAACTATTTTCGGTAGTTCTAGAAGAGTTTGAACATCTATTTGACATGTTCTTATCCTTTAGAATGCATTGAAATTTTCCATTTCAAAAGCGATACTCATTAGAAGTTTTTAGATTTCATTATCAATTCTGCAATTTTAGAGTCCATCAATGTTGTCTACAAGAACTTACATGGTGGGCAAGTGGGATCTGTTTCGAAAGGTATTTCTGTATTTTTTTTTTTATAAGTCCAGATTATATATATTAAAAGAAAATTTAAAGATCGAGAAGATTATATGTTTGAGTCTCTTTAGGTATTTTTGTAATTGAAAGTAGGTACGGATGAAGCAGCTATGTTGATGCAGCCATGGTGTACATTCTTTTAGGAAGCTATATTATTTTTGAAGTACGAAGAAGTGCATACCCCACCATTTGTTCAGCTTGAAAGGTTGGTTGACTTTATGGGATGCCCTTTGTCGCCATAAACGAAGTGCAAGCCCCACCAAAAACCTATATTGTTTTCCACATTTTTGAAGTATGATGAAGGATCAAGCTTTTAAGACAATATCTTATACCGGCATATTATAACATCAACCAGGAAGACTAGAGGCCTACAATTGAATGGAATCTTTTTGAGATTTCTTATATTTGGTTTAAAAATCGAGTCATGATCTAAACACTGAGAGGTACTTTCAACTAAGAAACTACAAAAATATATTAAAATTTCTTTTTTTATGGAAGAACTTTCTCTTTGAATTTAGCTGCGCTTTTTGAAGAAATTAAGAAGATGTTTGGATCGCCAATTTGCATCTAAAAAATATCAAAAACTCTTTTTTTGCTGAAAAAATGGTTATCCAAACTACACCGTAATCTTTTTTTACCTATTTTGATATCAGAAAGTTTTGATATTTAGGCTTGCTTACATGTTAAGAGTGTCTGAAACAACTATTGTAGTAGTTGGAGCTTGGTTTATTGTTCTATAGGATTTTTTCTCATTGGTATAAAGAATAAATTCTTATTTTAGTTTTGGCAAAGATTCCGTGTGATAAAAACATTCATGCAAATGTTTCTACGAGCACCAATGTAGCTTCGAAGATGTCGTGGTACTCATTCTTCGCAAGAATCAGACGGTTGACGACTTGAGTCAATTGAGTAACTGATATTCGTCCGTTAAAGATCGTGTCCGCTCGCATAGGAATGTAAGATACTTAGTGACCATAGGAATATGGTAATAACTTTTGATTAATGGTTGAACTAAGTCAAAGGACAAACCCTAGTCTAATTCGTGCTAAAGAAGTAATCTTATTGACTAAGGGAAGTCCAATCGATTGGACTATGAGAACCAATTGATTGGACCAGTTCGATCGATTGGACTGTAAGAACCAATTGATTGGATCGGACTATAAGAACAAATCGATTGGACCATCCGGGATAGAACTTCTAAAGTACCCGATCAATTAGACCTTGAGTACAATCGATTGCAATTACGAACAAAAACATATCCATACAGTACAATCGATTGGACTTCGCAGAAATTATCAAATTTTAGATCCGATTTTTGTGGTCCCACTTCCCCACTACTTACACGACCTAGGGGTTCCATATTATATAAATAGAGCACTCTTGAGCTACATAAAATACAACAAGAGGGAAAAGAGTTAGCTTTCTAAATCGAGAATAGTATTTGATTGAAGAGAAGAAGTCCTAGTATATATTCACTGTTAACCTTGTGAGGTTTTTCTCTTCTAAGGATCAAAGCTTTGAGCTTGATCCTCACTCTACTTAGGTTTTCATTTAGATCCTTAACCTAGTTAGTCAGAGTGCACCAGTGTGACTCAACATCATTTGAACAACTTGGGGTTCAGGGTGTACTAAATCATTTACCTTTAGTAGAGACTATAGTGTTGAAAATTAAGATCGGGGTGCACTGATCGAAGGTAGGTTTGGAGTATACCAAACTGAACAAGTGGCGAAGGCTTTATGATTAGGAGGGCACGCGTGGACTCATAGCGTAGAGCTAGATGACGTGGCTACACCGGTAGTAGGCCTTGGCTAAGGTTGAAAGCTGCATTTGCAACGGTGCTGCGTAGGTAACTTTTGTAACTCATAACTTTTCAATTAGTGATACTTTCCGTCTAGATGTGGTCCCATGTTTTTTCCTTGGCTAAGGTTTCCACATAAAAACTCATTGACTTGTGGATTGTTTGTTCAACTAATTGTTTTGATTAACCCAAACGAAAAAGAAGAGAATATATCACGGAGATATATTTGATTCGAGTCGATTGAGATAATCTTTCATTTATCAATGAACTGTTTCATTCTAGCATGCTAGTTCATCACCCTACCAGACCAGTAAAATTGTTTAGGTTAAAGCAAATACCCAATCAACCCCACCCCCCCCCCCCCCCCCCCCCCCCCTTCCCTTCTAGGTATTCTAAGTAAAAGAGAATGACTATTATTTCAATTGGATCAAATGGTTTGTTTTAGTTATTTTGTATGTTTTTTTTTTCCTTACAGATCTTCGGGTCTCTTGGGAATTTGCCATAGTTGAGGGAGGTAGTAGAAGTCTGAGCTCCAAGCTGATTGAGTGATTTCTAATGGAGTATGGACTTAAATTTTTAAGGATCGATGTCTTTTTTGTGATGGGGATAGTCGCTGTCATTGTCATGCTTCTTCAAATCTTAACACTTCCACTTGAGGATTCTTTCCCTAAATCTGTTATGGTTAAGAACATTCCTTTTTTAAACGCTACAATTTTATTGTTTCCTCTATTGTTCTAGGAGTAGGGCGAAATACTGAGGTTTTCGATATCAGCGATGAAATGGAGCGTGATAGAGAAAAACCAATGTTTGGAAAGCTGAATAATTATTTTGCATCAAAGAGAGGTAGTGGTGCATATAATGTTTTTGATTTGGGTGAGGATAGAAACCCAGATAATAAATCTTCATTTCAAAAATAGATTGTGTTAGATTATATGCTGTAGGTCATATGTCTATATGTCCAGTGGCCCTATGTATCCATACGTAGGGTATGTTTTTATCCCAACTCCTTAGTGGATATACACACCAAAAATAACCTAGATTGATTATCTTCGGCCATTAGATTTTAGCACTTATTTTTTTTATTCAAAATAAGGGAGAGCACATGCAATATAAAAAAATGAAAGAGGTGCCATGGTTGTACAAGGTAGACCTGAAGGCATTTGGCGTTAGTAGAGCGATTTTGTTACTCACAGCTGCCATAGATCACTGACCGAATGGATGTTTAGCACACCCCTTGGTAGATATTTAAGGAAAAAATTACGTTTGTTTGATGATTTTTATCCATTGGATTTAGTACTCAATAATGGTTAAATCCATGGCAAGAATAATGCCTTAAACAGTGCTATAAAATCTACTTTTACCTTCTCACATGACTTTAAGTGATAAAACAAATTAGGCATTTTTAACCTCTTAAAAAGGACAAATTCCTAAATCTGAAAATAAAAATAAAATAAGAAACCCCGGAAAATAAAACAAAACAGAATACAATGAAACGTTAATGGTGTATGGAAAGAACCGTCCCTTCCCATCTATTGGATGGATCACGTAGGACCCTGACCTTTTCGCAAGATATTGATAGAAAGAAAAATAGACAAAACGTCATCACAATCGGATGTTTAAGATTAATAACCTGCACAAAGGAACCTTCCAAACATCTTTTTCGCAACATATAGACAAGTGAAGTGAAGGAGTTGCCACATCCACTTACACAAGCAACACATGCTCTTGACTCTGTTCTATAGGTGGCAAAGGTTCAAGACCAGATCAAGTGACTCGATCAATTTTGCTCAACAGCACGTACCCTCGCAATATTGTTACAACACTGTTTAAAGAAAAACAAGTAAAATTTTGAAAATTGAAAAACAGAGTTGTAAGGATATAGATCTGATGGTTACAATCGTTAGTGATCAAATTGATCATCGCTTGAGTGGGGTCTGTTGTTTCTTTATATTAAAATTTTTAATGCACTTTCAGGATGGGGTTTTATAATTTATTACTGCTCATTTTTTTTCGTAAATTAACTTGAAACTCTTAATCATTGGGCTTTAATTTTGTTCGTATTTAGCCACTTTATTAACAAAAAATAGTTTGAAGTTGAACCAAGACTACCCTTGCCCTCCCCTCCATATGCCACAGCATGATAAGGGGTTGAGGCATCTTCTCAACCCAATGGATGAGAAAAGGTTTTCCGTGAGAAAAGATCACGGTGATGTAGGAATCATTGGTTGAGGGGATCCCGGTGATACTCTAATTTTTTTCTTTTTTCCACTTTTGTCCGGTTTGATTTGTAAATTGGAACAACAACCCGAGTCTCCACCACGGTTCGAAGTCTCAGAATCGGTGGGTGTCGATCCTAATCCTTATTGGTCCAATCCAACTCCATCTTGGGTCATCTCGCTCGAGAAGATCAACATGTAGCTTATTCTTCAAGGAACAGTGCATCTCGGGAAATGACCCCGAGATGGAATGGATTGGGGCCTGTCAATCCCGATCATGAGAGTTAGGGTTATGTGTAGAAACTATAACTGATCTGATGGTGTAGTTTAACGGTTATGTGTATAAACTATAACTGAGTTAGGGTTGTCAAATTTTGAATTTCAGCTCCATTATTTTCCCTTATTTTTATGTTATTTTCCGGGTTTTTTTCATTTTTGGCAAATTTTGAATTTCAGGGCCATTTTTTCCATTGTTTTCCGCTTTTGACCCTGTCTGTTACAATTCCTTTTAACGGCCATTAAACGGAAAAATGGTAAAGCTCCCAGTCCATTTTACTTATAACGGCCTCTTTTAAACCTTGGTTTATGCTACCTTCACGCACGTCTGGACAAAAAAACTGAAATTCACATATTTCGAATTCTTTTAGGTATCTAAGCACTGGAAGTCCACAAATTCTCTCTCTTGAGTATTTCTGTTTTCCTTTTGGTCAAATGGCTAGAATTGACCGGAACAGCGCAAGTATGCAGCTGTGGTCAATCAAAGAGAAAACTAAAATTTCAATTATTTGATCGACAAGAACATGACCATGTGTATGTAATCAAGTAGTTGATTTTCAACTGTGGAAAATGAATGATATAGATAGGATGGTTAGAATCTTTCAAAATAATGAAGTTCATCATTGTGCTATCGGCACTGTATATTTTTCCAGGCACAACTCCACCAGCTCAAAAACTAAATTATTGATCGTTCTCTTTTATTTTCCCACGATACATAGATACACACTACAGTCATTCGATCACAGACAAATGTATGAAGATGGACATGAAAGTAATTAAACTAGCTTCTCCCTAACACTTCCATGAATTATACACACTACTCATTAGTAACACAGTTCAAGAAGAAGCTGAACCGGGAGTTGGAGGAGATTCCCATCTTAACGGGTTACCCAGACTTGTGCTGGGCTGGCTTGGTGATCTTTTTGGAGGTGGAGGAGGTGAAGAATATACCCTCTCGAAGTTTTCCAGACTTGTGCTTGGCTGGTTTGTTGATCTTCTTGGAGGTGGAGGAGGTGAAGAATATTCCCTCTCGAAGTTTTTGAGACTTGTGCTGGGCTGGCTTGGTGATCTTTTTGGAGGTGGAGGAGGAGAAGAATATACCCTCTCGAAGATTTTGAGACTTGTGCTGGGCTGATTTGTTGATCCTCTTGGAGGTGGAGGAGGTGACGAATATACCCTCTCGAAGATTTTGAGACTTGTGCTGGGCTGGTTTGTTGATCCTCTTGGAGGTGGAGGAGGTGAAGAATATTCCCTCTCAAAGTTTTTTATCACCATAAACCCCTTACATGGATTAACTACAATTCAAGCAGATGAGAAAGTTAGATAGCAAGAATTAATTCATGAGTAAACATAAATATAAAGTTTGAGAGACGTGAAGCGTGACGGTGAGCGTGATAATTACCGGGAAATGTTCTTGCGCGGACAACAGCAGCAGAAACACAGAGAAAAATGAAGAGAGAGATGAGAAGGAAAGATTTCATTTTGGAACGTTGCATGTTAATTATTTGGCATTAAAGTCATCAAGTTTATTTATAAGCATGTGTACGGCACTACGGCACATCAGCCCCTCTCTCTTTCTCTCTGAAAGTAAGACCACTAGTTAGTTACCCATTTGGTTTGACTTTGACTTATGGAATTCTTGACCGAGTGTTTTTTAGTACAACGTGTATTGACTGCGTAGGGGAATGAGAGAGAGAGAGAGAGTTACCTACTTCAAAGGTTAATTATTTGAAATTTTCTTTAGTAATATTCATGGTTCAAAATCTCGATCTCCGGATTGGAGGGTGCTAATATCGTTCAGACTTGTGAGTTCCAAGAAAGCGGCCGTTGATTGAACATTGTTTTCTTTTTTCATCTAAATTGGTTTAAACAAAGGGTCAGGCTCAGCCGACACATAATTTCACCCACTTGTAAGATCAATCAATGGCTGATTTTCGGTCTCCTCGCCATATTGATCACCCCCACAAAAAATCATACCATTCTGAAATTTTTAACACCATCAAATGTGAGTTTCAAGTTTATGGTAAAAAATAAACTGTCCATAATTCTTCAACTTGTAAACCATGCTATGAATATAGAATGATTTGAATTTTTGTGAGGGGTGATCTAACTCCTCACCATAGAGACCATCCTCACCAAAAATCATCCCATTGCATAAAACTTCTAATTTATATATTGGCCCCCGACCATTTTTTTTGTGTGAAAACATGTGTCTGCTGAGCCTGACCTTATACAAAATGATGCACCTTACACGTGGGACACACTTTGAGATCAGTGGCACAAACTTAGAGATCACTGACCATATAGATGTTTGGCCCATCCTAGGTTGACCCACATGCGAAAATCAGCCTGTTTAAAGATTTTTAAGGATTTAATTTGAGTCATTTTCGTGAGTTAATTTTTAACCGTAGATTTCTAGCATTATTTGGGGTACTCAGATCCAAAGGTTTGAAATCACTAATGTAACGCCCCGGGCCCGCACTAGTCGAATATTGTCCGCTTTGGGGTCATCTCCCTCACGGTTTTGTTCATGGTACGTGCCTTATGACACGCCCAAAAGGCCTTCAACTAGTTTAGGTCCGGCTTACCCTTATAGCCCAGTCTCTGGACGCTTCCTTATCCGATGTGGGACTAAACTCATGCACCCCTCCCTTGCCTACTTCCCCCTGCCTATTGTTCGACGGCTCCACGCGACACCCCCGTAGCCATTTCTGACCCAGCACTTGGATGGGCAGACGCTTGGATGACTGGGCCATGACAACTAATCAGACTGATATTTGATATATAAGTCCATCTAGGGATGGAACAACATCCATACGGTCAGTGGTCTCTAAACGTGTGCCACATGGGTTTTACAATGGTCCCGGGACGTAAGCGTGCTCGAGAACCTGAGGTATTTAATGAAGCAAGATTTTGCCGTCAAAGTAGACATGGGCGTGTGGGCGTGCTCCAACCCCAGTTCTCGCCTTTTGTACGGTCACAGATGACCAAGTCTATTTTTTTTTTTTTAGGTAGGCAAGTCCATTACCCCCAAAAGAGACTTAATCCAACAGTGTGGTTGTTGACGACTCCTCAGTCTTCAAGTCGTCCCAAGTCCAAACAAGAAGTAAAGCGATTTCATATATTTTATTAATCACGTGGTTTTTTTCTTTTGTTTTTTTATGTTGGTAGGCAAGCCAGTCAGTCGTTAGGAGTTGGTGAGAAAAAGCGGGTTGTGAACCCACATCGTTGTATTAATATAACAGAAAAATAGCGGAAAAAGGGAAAAAATGGCCGTTTTCACATTTTTTTTCCAGAAAATAACGGTTGTTATTTTCGTTATAACGGAAAAAAATGGCCGTTATTTTTTGTTATAACGGCCGTTATTTTCTGGGCATTTTAATGGCGTGTAATGTAATGGGGTAGGTCCGAATCCGTTATAAACGGCCGATTTTTAAACCTGGGTAGAGAGAGAGGCTCTAGTGTTCTACAAGTCGATTGTTAACACATGGTAAGAGTAAATTTTAGTGCTTTAACACACACAACACGCATACTTTTTCGGTTCTATAAAGCATGAATAAGGTGTGTTTCATGGGCATTTTGGTTATTTTGCAAACATCTAATGGCTCTTGAAATCATGGTTCGAAGTCTCGGACGATCACGTTCTGATCAGGTAATTTAGATCGGGATCAACAGGCACTGATCCATTTAATTTTGGGATCGTCTCACCCGAGATGCACTGTTCCATGAAGTAACCTAAAGCCATCTCGAACATGACAGTCTGAGAGAGTGTTGGATCAGATCGATCCGGATCAGGATCGGTGGTGGTCAATCGATCCTTTGAACCATGCTTGAAATTGGGCATTCATAGATTTCTCTATTCAACTGACCCAAGTGAGGAGTAAGCTAATAAATCAAAAGTGTTAGGTGTTTTCTAAATTTGGCCAATTAACTAGGGAGGTGAAGTTCAAAAAATAAAAATAAAAGGTCCCACATTTTAAAAAGGGTCATGCTCAGCGGACACATATTTTCACACACAATTTCACATACCAAGACGCATTTTATGAAGAAACAGAGCAGGGAGTTGGGCTTAAAGAGGGTAAATGATATTTGTTGTGGAACGGAGCGATGATCGGCGGAGTTGGAGACGGAGGCCGTGAAGTATAGATCCTTCCATAGTTTAACAATCTTTGACATGGATCATGCATCTGTTAATATAGCTATGAAAGGACCATAATATTGCAATTACAATGCTAACGAGATGTGACTCAAGTCCGTTTTAACTACTTATGTCAACCGCATTGTTAAACTAGGTCAAGGGAGGGGGGTAATCCTAAAGTTAGGAAGGAGAAGGGGGTATTACTAATTACTTTCAAATTTCAAGGGGGTGTTACTAAAATATTCCTCATATTAATCTGTCAACATAGATACAGATTAAGAGACGTGATTTTGGAGAACTAATTACCACTATGCGCATATAAAAATATGGGCGTTTTGGAGTAAAGTGGCAAAATAAAAGTCACAAATCCAAAGGGCGATTTTGAAAACAGTGACAACATATATGTTCAGCTTTGGAAATTTAGCAACTGAAAGGGTTAGTTTGGAGGGGCGAATCTTAAAATTGTGGTATCTCAAATCACATTTAGAAAAGCAAAATTTTGAAATTGAAAAAGTTGAAGCCGCCCTGGACAAGGGAAAAAAGTCAAGTTAAAGACTGTATGGTTGCCTTAAATAAGTTTTCTAGAAATTATTTTTGCATATAAATGTCATAAAACCTTTTCTGTATCAATACTTTTTAGGATGCAAATACATGTATAGATGAAAATGTTATTTGTTTGTACCAAAAATATCGCAAAATGAAGTTTGAATTGTATCACGCGCCTGCTTGTTGACACGCACCGCCAACAACCCCCACTTTAACCAATGCAATCATTCAGTGCCCACATCACTTTTTGGAATATTCCCTTGTCTAATCATGTGGGTCCCACCTCCTATCTGAGAGAGAGAGAGGAGTAAAACTTTGATGACAGGACCCTGTCATTGACTCAATATATATGAGCACACTCTTACAGGACTCTGACCGTATGGATGTTTTCCCAATCCTTAGGTGGACCTACAAAACAAAAATCAGCCTGATCGGTGATTTGTAGGAGTTGGATTAGAAGTATTTTCATGGGTTGATTTTAACCGTGGTGTCACGGGGTGACTGACTTGAGCCAGATTTTCCCTACACCTGAACGTTAGATGCTCTAAAGGCTTATGGAAGACTCTAGAACATTATAGAAAATTCTAAAGGATTCTAGAAAACTCTAGAGAATTCTAGTGAACTCTAGAAGATTCTAGAGAACTATAGAATATTTTAGAAAGTCCTAGGGCCTTGCGGATTCTAGAACATTCTTGAGTATTCTAGGCATTATATAAATATTCTAGATAATTCCTAAGATAGTCCTAGAGATCCATTGGTTGTCGATTGGTATAGAGTTTTCTAGATATTTCTAGATCTTGAGGCATCATGTCTATACAAAGGGGTTGAGACCCTCATTTGTAATCATCTAAGAATCCAAGAAACAATACAAGAGTTGAGTTGAGAGCTTTTCAATCATCTTCCCTCTTCTCCTTAAGTGTTCTTGGTGTGATCAAGCAAGTGAGTGTCTTGACAAGTTTGGGGACTCTAAAGCCTACAAGGAAAGGCTGACTCGAGTGACGTTGGAGTGTGACACGAGTGCCGCACGGGTCTAAGGCAAAGACTTAGCAACCCCATGACAAGTGGTATCAGAGCCAAGTTCGAGGGAAGCTATGTCGTCCGAAGTGGAGAACGTAGCTGCAACCATGGAACAAAGGAAGGATGGTGTTCCTAGGAAGAGACGTGACAAGCCCCGAAACTCCAGGAGGGACCATTCTGTGGGGCCTATAGGGGTATGTCCCTTGGAAGCACGACTTAATGAAATAGAGTCTCGCATTGGCAAGCTGGAGTTTGCCTTTGCCGAGGGAGAAGAGAAGGTAGATGAGTTGATGGCCCAACAACAGGAGTGCTTTGGAGCTATTAAGGAACTCGATGCCGACATGAAGAGTACAATGGATGTACTCAAAGCAGAAATGAGGGAGCTGTTCAAGATTCTCAGGGATGAGACCGTTGGGGCAGTTGAGAACTTGGCAGCCCAACTCGAGGAAGTTAGGACCAAGGTGGTGGTCTTTGAGAAGGCCATAGCCAATGGTACGAAATAAGCTCTTGAGGTCCCAAAGCTTCATGTTCCAGTGCCTAAGAGCTACGGGGGAGATAAAAAGGCTAGCCACAAGGAGGGAGCAAAGTTGTGGTCCCGTGATGTGAGGGATCAAGGCAAGACCTTCGAGAAAAATAATGGATGCTTCATTTGTGAAGGAGACCATCGGGCTAGAGATTGCCCAAAGAACAAGGCCTTGAACGCCCTTACTATTAAGTTAGATGAAAAAAGGGAAAACGACGATGAGGAACCAAGGATGGGATCCTTACAACTCCTCAATGCCGTGAAGAAACAACTAGGATCATCCAAGGCAATAAGCAAGGGGCTCATGTACATGGAAGCATCCATCAATCACAAGTCATGGTGGACACTGGGGCGACTCATAACTTCGTCTAAGTAGAAGTGGCAAAGAAGTTGGGACTGAAGTCATCCAAGGAGGAAGGTTGGTTGAAGACAGTAAATTCATAGGCAAAACTGATAAATGTCATGGCTCATAAGATAGAGCTGCGTATCGGGGAATGGAAGGGAAGTGTGGATTTATTAGTAGTTCCTATGGATGATTACCAAGTGGTACTTGGACTGGAATTCTTGAGGAAGGAGAAGGTGATACTGCTACCCTTTATAAATGCGGTATGCATCATCGAGAATGGAAATCCTTGCATAGTTCCTACAGTCCAAGGAACCAAAATAGGAATAAAGATACTGCCAGCGTTACAACTCTCAATGGGGTCTCAAGAAGACGGAGCTACCTACAAAGCTTTGACGATCGAGAAACATGATGATGGGGTAGATGAAGAGCTACCCAAGGAAGAAGTCCTTGAGGGAATCACGGATGTGATGCTGCCCGAGTTGCCAAAGGTGCTACCACCAAGAAGAAAGGTGGATCATCAGAATGAATTGAGGGACAAGCCAAGCTGTACCAATCAGGTCGTGGATGACTTGAGTAGGAAAGTCGAACAAGCGGCGAGGCTATTTGTGAAGAAGGTAGAGTATATACTCATTGATCGTCATGTGAGGAGACGTAGCGCTCAACCGTGTATAGAGTACTTGGTGAAATGAAAAGGGTTGCCCGAGAATGTAGCTACTTGGTAATACGCCGATACTTTATGGCAATTCAAAGATAAGATCGCCAAGTTCAATGAAGATGACGCGACAAGGACGTCGCGAAAATAGGTGGGAGAAAGTGTCATAAGGTGACTGACTTGAGCCAAATTTTCCCTACGCCTGAAGGTTAGATGCTCTAGAGGCTTATGGAAGACTCTAGAACATTATAAAAAACTATAGAGGATTCTAGAGAACTCTAGAGAATTCTAGTGAACTCCAGAAGATTCTGGAGAACTCTAGAAGATTCTAGAAAGTCTTAGGGCCTAGAGGATTCTATAACATTCTTAAGTATTATAGGCATTATGTACATATTCTAAATGATTACTAGGATTGTTCCAGAGATCCATTGGTTGTAGATTGGTATAGAGTTTTCTAGTTATTTTTAGGTCTTGAGGCATCATGCTTATATCAAGGGGTTGAGACCCTCATTTGTAATCATACTAGTAAATTGCCCGTGCCCACGGCACTCCCCGACAAAGCATTTGCAAAATTCGGTGGCCTTCAACACTGAAACCAGTTCCTAATTTCAGATAAAAATAGAGGTTTATGATAAAAAATCAATATCACATTAAGCGATATAGTATAGCAAAGAATATAGCATGTTTAATATAAACTGGCAACATATAGAATGCTGCATGTACTAACCTGGCAATGTCACAAATGAAAAATACATATAACTAAGAACTTGACTACCAATATTACTTACATCAATAACTTCAAAGATTACATTGCTTTAGAAATCTAAGACATGTTTGCAGGAGGACCATATAAGGATCTTCATTGTATTTGAGTTTATTAAAAACAAATGACCAAATATTAAAGGGCAGGCTGGTGATGTTAAATGACCTAGATAGTGGTCTGAATCACTAAACAACTCCGGGATGCAATGATGCCTTAGATCTCAACAACCTGTGACTCTGGAAGAAAGGTGCAAATGAGGCCAGTGTCCATATACATTGTCCACATGCCCTGGTTAATAAGATCAC
Organism: Euptelea pleiosperma; assembly: GCA_035048495.1. NCBI lineage: Eukaryota > Viridiplantae > Streptophyta > Magnoliopsida > Ranunculales > Eupteleaceae > Euptelea > Euptelea pleiosperma. The sequence goes on from CM068549.1 coordinate 12,344,565, forward strand.
ACACAATCTCATTATCATTAATAATTAGCAGAGCATCACTAAACATGCATATAAAAACAAAGCAACGTGGCACAATGGAGAGAGACAAACAAAGAGAACACTGTGGCCATCTTTGGTTACATGATGTCATTGGTCGATTTATGTTACCGAGAATAAATGGATAGTTGGACAGCAATGTATACCTGTAGTGGGCAAGAACTTGGAAGTTCTGAGTCAGGAGGCAGGGAAGGCTGCATATTCCCATGAGTATGGTTTTGTCCATGCATCTCCCATGAGCAGTGATGGTGCATAAGGTGCTTCCTGCACATGTTATTTTCAGTTACTCTCCCTAAAACTTTCTTAGTAATTGATCATGCTAGGCGTGAACATATGCATAAAGTACACTAATAATCTCTATATACTAAAATAGAGTGCAATTATGAAAAGTGAATCCCAAACATATATGTTAGGTCATCAGAGAAGCTTTTCAATTTAAACTTCAAGATCTACAACGTACTCACGGCTAAAGGCTAAAAATGTCGCCCTCTAAATTCCAAGGTCAGAGACCCTAAGCACAATTCATAAACTACACCATATTGTAATTGATGCTAAGGCATCCAGAACGGTGAAGGGATGGTACTGAAACATATGTTTTACATAATATATAAAGTTAAATATAACCTTTGTATTTTGCCCATCCTACCATGATCACGCAGATCTGAAGTCCATCACCATCGAAACCCACCCCAAAACCATTTCATTATAAGCAAAAGAGAAAATGAAAAAGACCCAATAAAGAGAGAATCAAATGGGATTAGAAGCCAGTACCTCTTTAATGAAAATCTACTGTGTAGCGGCTTCAATCTCTGCCAAAAATAAAGCAAAAACATAAATGAGTAAATTGCATAGAAGATAGCACAAAGTTAAATACGTAAATCAATATAAAATAGCAGGTACAGGCGGATTGAATTTCAAAACATAAAGAATTCAGCAAGCACTTCAGGAATGCTAAAAGCTCTTATCGTTCAAACAGACCTCACAAAATAACCTAATCTAGCAAAAACATTATAATGATTCCTAGCACATAAAACATTCCACAAAGATTATAAAAACATCAATCTCATATTAACATAAAAGATAAAAAGAGCAAATTCAAAGTTTGAGAAAACCCAATAGAAAACAATAAAGATAGAGAAACGCAACTAAGAAATGCCTAATCTGTCACGAACCTGGTCACATTGCACTTGAGCGCCACTTTTGGTTCAATAAATCTTTCAGCTATTTGCTAGGTTCAATATGTGTAGAACATGATTTAGAATCCAAAATACCTGTGCAAGACAGAAGAGTGAGCATAATTGACACTTGAACATGAAAAACTATTCAAATCTTATGGAACTACCAAATAATATTTCTGGATTGAGACGTCTTGAAAAACTTAATAACAGAGGACTTGAGCAACATGAACTCTTTAAGAAAGGTTCTTGGTGATGATATTATTATAGTGAAACTCCCTGATTCTGTATTCAACTTCAATTAACTTGAAAGGTTTAGTCTAAATGGGTTCTAAACCTTAATTACCCACTTGAGCAACATCAACTCTTTAAGAAAGGTTCTTGATGATACTGTTATAGTGAAGCTCCCTGATTCTGTATTCAACTTCAAGAAACTCGAAAGGTTTAGTCTAAATGGGTTCTAAACCTTAATTACCCATGTTACTAACATTTGGGTTCTAAACAACTTAATGGTATTAGTACCATCTTAATGTATACATCTAGAGGAAAGATCTTTAAAGAGATCCCCAAATCAGAAATTCAGATCTCCGACAACATTTACAACGCTTGCAAACCCATATACTCAGAAATTTAACCTAAACAAATACAAATGCGAAGACAGATCCAAGAGAATCATCACAACCATTCACCCAGAGAACAACAAAAAAAAAGAAATCAGGGCTTTTTTTTACCTCTTCCCTTTGAGCTGTAATGGCTAGAAATTGCTCGATCGGATGATCACAACCATTAACACGTCATATTTTTTTGATAGGCTCTCTTGAGCTGAACAAAAAAAACAAAAACAAAAAAAGAAACCTGAGATGTAAAACCACCAATCAGGTTGCTAAACATTCATACGGTCAGTGGGAAACCCTACACAAATCCAAACCTAGCATCAAACCCACCAAAAACAGAAATAAAAATGGGAAATATAAACCTAGAAATAACATTTACAAAAAAAAAAAAAAAAAAAACAACATGATCAGACACCAACACCCCTTGTGAACCTACAGACCATAAATAAGTCTAACGACTTTATGATGGAAAGACCCCCATTCCCCTGAAAGTTTTGATTTGTGATTTCTACCCATTGGATTCAACCAATAGGATGGCTAAAAATAAGTCTGAAAAAGTATGCCACATGGCAATCCAAAACTAAGTCTGATTTGTGATCACTGACCGCTCAAATGGACCTCCAAGCATGATCACTGGCCTCATAAAAAACCCCAAATTGTTGACAAACCGTGGTTCTAATACCCAAATCAGATATTCAACAAAACCTCAACAAAAATCCCAAACCGAGGACCCCAAACCTTAGTTCTAACACCTCAGATTCAAGCATGATCACCACTGACATCAGGAAAAAATGACTCTTCTTGATGGATACAGAGGTCAGAAATAAGGTTAGAAAGATCAGTGGTGAAAGAGAGAGAGAGAGAGAGGACTTACCTGTGAGAGAGAGAGATGAAGTTGCAGGTGTGAGGCGAGGCGAAGGCGGAAATGGCGACCCCCTTCTTTTTCTTCTAACGACAGAGCTTCTCTTCTTCTGCGACCCTAGAAGAGCTTCTTCGCTTTTGACTTGCTTCTGACGATAGACAGGAATGGCCTAAAAAATAGTGCCAAGGGCGCCAAATAACTATTAGAACCACCAAATCTTAGCCGTCCATGTGCAGTGGATCTCAGCCACTACTTACCCACAAGACAACCGTCCTGTTTTGTTATATAGATTAGAATCCAAGAAACAATACAAGAGTTCAGTTGAGAGCTTTTCAATCCCCTTCCCTCTTATCCAGTGTTCTTGGTATGATCAAGCGAGTGTCTTGACGAGTTTGGGGACTCTCAAGGCAACAAGGAAAGGCTGACTCGAGTGACGTTGGAGTGTGACACGAGTGCCGCATGGGTCTAAGGCAAAGAATTTGCAACCCCGTGACAGTTGGAATTTGAGCATTATTTACCATTATTTGAGGTGCAAAGATCCAAAGGTTTGAAATCACTAATCAAGCTAATTTTTGGTTTGTAAGTTCACCTATAGGGATTGGGAAAACATTCATACAGTCAAGAGTTCTCTAAGAGTGTGCCACGTGGCCCATATTGCACCCTGTCATCGGCCTCGATGATAGAGCCTACCATCAAAGTTTTACTCGCAAGAGAGGGGCGGCCTTGAATGTTGCAAAACTACTATTTAGTCTAAAATTGTTTTTTTTTAATTTATTTAGTCTAAAATTTTTGGGAGCAGTAATTTACTTGTGAGAGTGGGGGTATTTGGGGAGCCGTTCTACAATACAAAATTCTGTATCAAAATTTGGACACGGAAGTCCCTTTTAGTGCCACATGTCATTCTCTTTCAGGCCAACTGAACCATGATCGAATGGTTGACCCACACATTGGTGGTCCTATATATAAAAAATCAGCATGATTGGTGATTTCTAGCCTTTGGATTAATTGAGCACTTTTTCATCATGGGCTTTGTGAATAGGCCTATTGCTTGGTTCTAGGTCGTTTAAGGTGTGGAGTCTGTGGACCAACCACTCATGGGTTCAGTGGGCTGAAAAAAGTGCTCTACATGGGAATTTGAGGGACTTTGTATCAAAATTTTAATACAGAATTCAGGATCATATTTCCATAATAGGGAATAGGGATACACGTCCATAAGATAATGGGCTAGGAGAGCAAAGTTTGTTTCAGCAATTTCTGGCATTGAGTCCATTAAATAGAAAGTTTCTAACGAGCCATTCTACAATACATAATTCTGTGTATTGATACATAAGTCCTTCAAAGCAAGGTTTAAAAATCGGCCGTTATAACCAAAATAACGGCCCTTATAATGGATTCGGACCTACTCCATTACGTTACATACCGTTAAAATGTTCAGAAAATAACTGCCGTTATTTTTTCGTCATAACGAAAATAACCACCGTTATTTTCTAGAAAAAATGTGAAAAAAAACGGCCATTTTTTCCGTTATATTCCTTTATTTTCCGTTTTTGAAATTTCGAAATTCAAATTTCAAATTTCAAAATTTGAATTTCAACTCCCTTTTTTCCGTTATTTTCCATTTTTTTCATTTTCGCCCCTGACCATTTTTTTTCATTATAACGGAAAAAATAGTAACGCCTCCGGACTGTTATACCATTATAATGGTCCCTTTTAAACCTTTCTTCAAAGTACCATGTGTCACAATCTTTTTTTTTTTTTTTAGGATATATATGGGAAAAAAGGAGATCGAGAAGATCTCGGAGTACAAAAAGAAGGGAGGATAAAACTTCAATACAAAATCAAGTCAAATCTAAATACAAAGTCGTTAAAGAATACTCCATGCATTTCCTGATGAGTTACACTTCCCCAACTGTATAAAAGTGCTTTAATACAGAGCAAAACCTCTTGAAAAGAACTTTCCTTACTCTCAAAGGTTCACTTATTTTTTTCTAGCCATATTCCCCATATAATTGCCAATAGTATCATCTCCCATACTAGCTTACCCCTAGGCGATAGGGTAGGTCGAGGCCAACTGTCCAACACTTCTCCTATGGATTCCGAGAACGCTCAAGATATGTCCAGATGAGCTAGGAAAAATGAACATACCTGTCTGGCGAACTAACAATGCACAAATAGATGGTTAGTGTTCTCTCTGCTTGTCTTTCACATCACACAGTAATCCACTAGGATCCACTTTCTAATGATTAAGTTTTCAATTGTAAGGATCTTGTTAAGTGTAGTTATTCAAGCGAAGAAACAAATTTTCAATGGTGCCATGGATTTCCAAAGGTAAGAGAATCGAAAAGGGGAGTATGTTGGATGGGTTGGGGTGATTAAAGTCTCGTAAAAGAATGAACATAAAAGTTCCAAGACTTGGAATGAATCCAGACTAGACAATCCTCCTTTGAATTGATAAGACGGTAGTGTTTCAGGCAGTCCATCAACACGTCGATTTGTTCTCTTTCCCAAACAAATGGATTTCGTCTGAGAGCTAAGTCCCAACACGCTTCAGAAGAAGAATCGCTCCAGAAGCTGTCTACTAATAGACCTTTGCATTGTGATAGAGAATAAACCCGAGGAAATGACTCCTTTAAACATAGGTCGCCCAACCAAATATCCTCCCAAAACCTAATTCTAGTCCCATCTCCTAAGACTAATTTGGTGCTTACCACCACTCGGTCCTTTGTCTTGAGAATGCCTCTCCAAACTCCACAACCATACGGGTGCCTTGATGGTTTTGAGATCCAGCTGCCCACCTCCTCCCCATAGATACCCACAATCACTTTACGCTAGAGACTATTTCTCTCATGACTGAATCTCCAGATCCATTTGCATAGTAAAGCTAATTCCATGATGCCTATTCTTCTAAATCCTAACCCTCCCATCTTTTTTGGTAAGCAAGCCCGTGCCCAACTAACTAAGTGATAACGAAATGACTCCGACGCATCATGCCATAGGAAATCCCTCATGAGCCTTTCGATTCTCTTGCCTTCTGATATTGGAATTGAAAATAAGGACAAGTAATAGACCGGTAAACTGAACAGTGTATTTTTAATAAGTACCAACTTGTCCCCTTTAGTAAGATACTTGCCCTTCCAATTTGCCAATTTTCTATGCACTATCTCCACCACCGGATCCCATACCGACCTAGCTCTATATGGTGCCCCCCCAGTGGGAGTCCGAGGTATGATGTTGGTAGTGTCCCAATGGAGCATCCCAATATTCTCGCCAATTCCACCATGTTCTCCATTTCTCCTAGACTCATGATCTTGGATTTTTTGAAATTAATCTTAAGCCCCGAGCAAGCTTCGAACAGTAAAGGAGGCTATTCAAGAAGCTTGTTTGCTCAGACGTCCCTGACATGAACACCAAGGCGTCGTCAGTGAATTGGAGATGGGATATGGACACCCCCTTGAGGCCTGCTTGGAATCCCGATTGTTTCCTTAACTTGACTCCTTTGGAAATCATTCTGCCTAGGGCTTCGGTCACCATAATAAAAAGATATGGTGACAATGGGTCTCCTTGTCTAAGACCCCTAGAAATCTCGAAATAGCTTGAAGGGGACCCATTCACTAGTACCGAGAATCGTGGTGAATTGAAACACTTTTTCATCCATAAACGCCACTTGTTCCCAAAACCTATTTTGCCAAGAAGGTAATCCAAGAATGCCCAACTCGTGTGGTCATAGGCCTTTTTCCTATCGATCTTGCAAATCAGCCCTGGAGACTGTTGCATATACCTATAGTTAATACATTCATTTGCAATCAGGACTCCATCTAAAATTTGTCTACCTTTCACGAAAACTCCTTGTTCACCTGAAATGATTTCCCCCATCACCTTTTTGAGCCTTGAAGCTAAGACTTTGGATATTATCTTGTAAATGCTCCCGATCAGGCTGATAGGTCTAAAGTCAAAAATGTCCTCTGTCCCTTGAGTCTTTGGGATTAGGACCAGAAAAGTCTGGTTTTTTCCATTATCCAAGTGGTTCCTTTCGTGTAACTCCTCAAAAACTTTCATCAAATCAACTTTCACACTTGGAAAACGCAATCGTGAAGCCGTCGGGACCCGGAACTTTTTCCCCTGACATAGCAAACACGGCCTGCTTAACTTCCTCCTCACTGACCCATTAATTTTTGTTTTGCATCTTTGTGGACCTACACACCAAAAATCAAGGTGATTGGTGATTTCTAGCCACACATGAGTTGTCCCGATCTTTGATACTTATCCACTTGAAAAAGATCATGATGATGTAGGAATCATCGGTTGATGGGATCTCGATGATATAATTTCTATATGCCTCCTCAATTTAAGTTGTCCATCTGTGATGGTAATTAACTTGGTCCGAAGATCACAAAAAAATTGAGCATTGAGTCCTTCAGTAAAAATATCTGCAATTTGTTCCATGGAGGGGAACGTAAAGATATCGACGAGACACTTTATTTATGGACAAATTTTAATCTATCTCTAATGTGCGGGGTGTGGGCGAGAAATATGGGATTCACATGCAGTTAGATAGGTGGCCCCCAAAATTATCACTCCATAAATTTTATTAAAAATTTGAAATTCAAATTTTGAATTTTAGCATCGTTAATTTCCCATTTTCGTTTTTGCCCGAGTGTTGCAATCCGTTAGCGCGTTACTATGGATTAAACTTAATCGTAAAGGTTCCAGTAAGAATGCAACAAATTGGGTTTGGTTCGGGTACAATGTTCATGGACCTAGCATTATTATTAGTCGAGGTACCCCAGACCCTAGTCAGTAATTCTATGTACTATATGTGTATTATACCCGAATATTAAGTTTTTTGGAAAAAACTTTTTAAGCGACCGTACTCGTTGAATTGTACATATTATTCTCGGTTTTATCTCTAATATCGATTAAAAGAGATATTTCCATTTTTTTCAATAAAACTTTCCAAAATACTTCAAGTTCGACACGTGGAAATGACACATTCTTAGAGATCAATGACCTGCCTTTTTTTTTTATCGAGGCGATCTCCAATCTCGGTTGAAATCAGCTTGCAGATTGGTGAATTTTAGCCATTGTCTCTTTGTACGCACTCAATATAATGATCAAATCCCATTGTTTGAAAATAACCCATGAAAAAGACTAAAAGCTGACGGATATAAAGCATGCTCATGTTTGGTCCTAATGTCCACTTAGGGATGGGCCTAACATCCATTTGATTAATGGTCTCTAAGAGTGTTCTACGTGTGAAATTTTTTATATAAGCAATTTTAAATCTGGCATCCAGGCCACACCTAAAAATGGACTAGGGGAACGCCACATGCAATGCACGTGAACCTTACACATGGCACACTCATAGAGATCCTGACCGTATCGATGTTTGGCCCATCCCTAGGTGAATTTTGAGGGTCATTTTTGTGATTTTGCTATTTTCGGTTTCATTACAAATAGTAGTTGTAAATTAAAGTCTCATACATGCATTGCCTTAGACTAGGGAACACATTACCAAGATATATTTGGTCAAAATATTCAAACTTTACACAGCTAAAGTGCTCGAGACAAGTGACCTATTAATTCACTTGGAATACTTGCCTTATATTTGTAACTAGGGGGTGGCATGTGTGTTGCATGTGAGTGATTAAGTAGCACACTATTAGAGACCACTGACTGTATGGATGTTTGGCCCAACCCTAGGTGGACGTCCGTACAAAGGATCAGTTTAACCAGTGATTTCTAAGCATTCAATTAGAGTCATTTTCATGAATTGATTTTGAACCGTGAAATTTTAGCATTATTTTGGGTACAAAGATCCAAAGGTTTAAAAGCACTAATCATGTGAGATGTTTGACTCAACCCTAGATGGACTTGCAGACCAAAAATCAGCCTGATAAGTGATTTTGTATCTATTGGATTAGAGTCTTTTCCATGGTTTATTTTTAACCATGGATTTTGAGAATTATTTGGGCTACTTGGATCTGAAGGTTATAAATCACTAATCAGGCTGAGTTTTAGTATGTAGATCTATCTAGGGACAAGCCAAACATCCATACGATTAGTAGTCTCCAAGAATGTGCCACGTGGTTCACGTTGTTGTCCATCATCAGTTTTGACGATGGACCTCCATCATCTTAGTTATGCTTTTGTTAAAAGTACATTGTGAAGCCCCTCCACAAGCCAAGTTCGTCTTCTCTATTTTTTACTTTTTTTAAGCGCCCCCCCATCCCGACCCAAGTTTTGTCTTTTCTGTGTTTTTTAACTTTCTTTTCATCTTTTCATGTGACAAGCGGCGGGCGTTGTGAAGCCCATGACCGCATGACCGTCGCCCAAACTAAGTTTTGGCTTTATAATGGTATAGATAGATAGATAATGAAACCAAACCGGTGACCAAGTCCATTATCTCCAAAAAAGACTTAATCCACCCCGGTGGACAGAGAATCAAAACGTGGGTCAAATGTTAGAGCACAGTCCAAAGCCCGCCAGAGAGAGGGTCAAATGTTCTACAAAGTTATTAACACATGGTAGAGTAAATTTTATTTAAATAGAGAGGCTCTAGTATTGTAACTTGATAAAGTAAATTTATGAGAGAGAGGCTTTAATCTTTTACAAGTGTAAATTTTAAAATATTAAACTTTTCACAATTGCGCTTTGAATTCTTAGATTTCCACGAGCGAACCTCCGCAATATTTCAAAACTACACTTTAATTTGTCAAAAGGTTCAATTTCCACAGTGCAACCAAACACAAGAAATTTCAAATCTTTGAATTCAAATTCTTAGAAATCACAAATCTTGAAATTCTCTATTTTCAATTCCAAATCCATGTTTGGTTGCCAAACAGACTCAAAGTGTCATTGCAAAATTCGATATATGTTGATAAAATAAGGACATTTTGGTCACTACATACTATTTCTACCAAAAATGTTTCTCTTATGGTCTGTTTGGTTCGTGCTCAAACCATTGTTTGCGTGCGCACATGAATGCGCATGCAAACCATTACACATTCCTACTATTTTTCTATATTACGTTGAAATACGCAAATTTCACATACTATTAACATTTACTACCACCGCTTCGATGAAATTTTTACATGCAATTGGAAAAAAATAAAAAATTCAAAGTTATCACACATGTATTGTAACATGATCACACATAAAAGTGCAAAATATGTGGGCCGCACACATTAAAGGACAAAGTAGGTCCCACATCTATTCATTTTTTATTTTTTTATAAATTAAGTAATAAACGACTGAAAGTAGGGTTTTTCCGTGTCGTTGGTTACGGAAACCCTAAGATCAACACATTTGTAATTTTATCTGAGATTTTAACCTGCAAAAATAAGAGCTTTATATAGGGATTCGTGTCGGATGTCGATCCGCACTCAGGGTTAGTGTGTGCAATTCAAGGATATGAAATGACGAATTTTTATAAAAAAAAAATGAAGAATATGGAGAGGTGAGAGTGGTGGATTTTTTATTTTAAAACAACATTTTTGGATTTTTAGATAAAGAGATTATTAAGCTAATGTAAGCGAGACAAAATTAATGACAAAAAAAAATGCAAACATTATAATAAAAAGTTTGGAAATTTATTTATTGATCAAAACTTCGAATTACAGTGCATAAACTAAAAATGAAGAAAATAAATTGAAACTAAAAAAGAGAAGAGAGAGAAATGGTAATTCCTAGAGAGAAAAAGTGGAGAGGAGAGAGAAAAGTAAAGAAAGTCTTACCATGATTCGGCCATTGAGGATGATGGGGACCATGAATGGAGCCCGGATCGTTCCCGGAGTTGCTGCCCATGTGGGGAGATGGAGGCTTGTTGTACCCAACACAACCCGAAGTTGTAGTTGAGATCGAGGTGGAGAGAATTATCAGGCCAAGCCAAGCCAAACCAAACTACGGTTTGAGAGGAGGGCGGTGGTGTAGCAACAGGTGGTAATGAAGAAAACCCACCCGACCTTCACACCGGTTATGGAGAACCGTGATGGCAGCACGCAGGTGGTCCAACGATGATGGGGGATTAACTCCCCTTCTCTTCTCTTCTTCTTTTTTCCTTTTTTGCTACTACTTTTTTTTCTCGTTTTGATTCACGCCATTAACGCCGGAGTTGCAGACCTGCAACTCCGACCGTGATTTAGAAGAAGAAGATAAAGGGGTTGCTTGCTTGAGGACGGCTGGGCGGTATGGTGTTGCTCGAGAAGAGCGGCTGCAACTCCTCTTGTAGCCGTTAGATGAAGAAAAGAAAAGATGAAAGGAGAACGTGGAGACAGCGGCTGGGAAGGCTTGGATGGACTAGAGTTGTCGGTTGCAACTCCAACAACTGTTGAAGAGAGGCGATTGTGGAATGGCTCCTTGACTGGAGTTGCAGGTCGCACACCGGCAAGGAAGACCGTGGAAGCTTGCTGGGATTCCGAGCGATGGTGTGAGTTGCAGATGGTGGTGCCAGAGGCATTGCAGAAGCGCGCGCAGGTGAGGAGGAGAGGGGGCGGAGTGTGCTAGCAGACCTGCAACTCAGATTTGCAGGTCATGGTGGAGGCGGTAGAGGAGGTGCAAACCACCTCCTCCTCTCTTCTTTACTTAATTTTTTTTTCTTTTGCTGGTTTTAACTGCTTGGGAGATGAGCATGGGGCGGCTTGGGTTTAGATGGAGAAGAGATGGAGATGGGGGCGGTCATAGAGAGGATAATGGAGTGGATGGTTTGGGTTCTCCCTTGCTAAAACCGTTCAACAGAGGGGAGACAAGAGAGGGAATGGAGGAGAAGAAAACGTGGGGAGAAGAAGAAGTGGTTGACGGCTTGGGGTAAAAAATTAGAATGTGAGAGAGTTCCCTCTTTCCTTCCTCTCTTCTATTTTATATTAATTTCCTTAGGGTTTCTATTTTCTAGCTAGCCCCCCCCCCCTCAACGGCTAAGCACACCCCCTTAGTAGTTTAGGGTGACCCCCCTATGTTTTTTTTTTCTTCAATCCCCACCGTCCAACTCATCTTTCTCTTTCTTGCTACTCAAGTTGGATGCAACATTATCTTGTAGCAATGTTCTGTCCAAAAAGTCTTCACCTTTTGAACAATCTCGACCGTCCACTTTCTTCACAAGTTTGGAATCGCCACCGTCTAGCACTTAACATTCTCCCATAGTTTTTTTTAGTCTTTTAGTGATGATGTCCATTCTCTAAGTCGTCCTTGGTCTAGTAATTTGGGTCACACTTGGCCTATTTGTTAGACACCATGGTTCATGATCCACTCGATGGTTTGGTATTTTGGTTTTAAGTCGTGGCCGATTTGAATTCAAGACCAAGACCTGTCTACTTTTTGTGACCATTGATCATGGTGACAAATTTCTTCTTTGGGCTTTCGTGATTCGATCATGGGATCGCATCCTGAGAATCGTCCGATTATCGCACCATCCATTTCAACTATCTTTGCATTGTCACACTGTTCCCACATGTGGGCCCACATCTTGTGTCGAGTTTTAGTCCATGTCTTTGTTAACTCACATGCGGGTCTATCATCTTGGTTCACTAGCCCATTAACCTGGTACATTTCTAGAACTGTCTTTGATCTAGTAACTTGCTGTGGTCCAACCCTTTATCCACATCCATCTTTCACGGCTGTTGATCATGTTGCCAAGTTCCCTTTTTGTTCTCGGTACGGCTTTTCGATCCTCTGACTTAGCTCGTACTTGAACCATATCTTCGTGTCATCGCCTGCTGGCTCTTTAGGTTGTGACATTGGGCTTTCATGATCGACGTGGGCCCACGAGTCTCGAAAATCATGAAATTGGGGTTTCCTGCGAGAGAAAAGCACGTAATGAGACTTAATCAGAACGGCTTTATATCTAGACTTCTGAAAATGTGTTTAATGCATGCAAATATATCATTTCGTCCAGAAAAGTGTGCTCTACACAATAAAAGAGACTCTTACGTAGAAAAGTTGATAAATAAAGTAGTTTTACGTAGGAGAGTATAATAATGCTAAAAAGATAATTGCTTAAAACAAGCACTTTTAAGCAAATATCACAGCCCCCAACCAGCATATTGCCAATCATTGGCAATTAGTGCGAAAATAAATGAGCTTAAAAAGGCTCTGCACATGCTACACACTTTTTCTCATTAACTCAGAGAAACTCTGTTTTGTCAAATTCATTTGAAAGATGCATGAAAATAGTTACAAGCTAGCAGACAGTCGAAAGATTTTAGCAAGACTACAGACTGATAATCAGGACCCAGAATAGTCAGACTCTGCGTGTGTGTGTGTGCGCTCAACATTCTTGTCATCTTGCAGTAAAGATTTTCAGATCACCTATAAGTTCTTATGTCTCGACCTCAAATCTCACTTGTAAACCACTCAAAATGGAATAACTTAGGAATGGTTTTCTTCTTTTGTCTGAATTTATATGTGAAGAGATGTAAAAGCAATGATCTCACATATGTCTTGTTTGAAGGAATGACGTCTTTAACAGAAGACGATCTCATGATTGGAATATCACTTCATTCGGGAACGTCAGATCAAACTTTAGCTTCTCTTTCTCCACTCCACATTTTATGATCGTCCTATCCTAGAATCAAGTAGGACTTTCCTGTGTTGTAATGAGGGTTAGGTCAGGTGTAGAAAAAAAATAATGGAATACAGGATTTCAAAGTTCTGAGAGAATATCTTTATTTTCTTGTATTTTTTCTGCGAGTGTAACACCAGTTCTTTTCAATTTTCTTCTTTCGTATTTTTCTCTTTTTCTCGATATTTTTTAGACTACTCAATTTCTTTTTCAGCTCTTTTTCATACTTTCTTTTTAAACATTCTTTTCAGTCTGAACCACTTGTCTTTTTCTTTTAATTTTTCTTCTTTTCACAGTACACCCATATCAGTTATTCTTCTATTCATCTCAAAAGTATGGTAGCTAGTCATACTTCGTAGCTGGACTAGGTTTTTGATAAATGGGCTTAACAAGAAAAAGGCTTTTACAGAAAGGTTCAAAGGGTTTCTAGTGAAGTATAATTCAAGTGAATAAAAAGGCTGAACGATTCAGAAAAATAGCCTAAATCATTTTCTAGGATTTGCACTATCATGTATACTGTTTTGAATGGATATAGAAAAAGGTTCTATCGTAATAATCCAATTTTGAAGTCGTTTCGAGTTCCATGATCAAAACAAAGGATGATGAGATCTCTCAACGAAATATTGCGGGCATGAAGAAATGGTGAGTAATCTTGTGACTCAGATTGTTCTATGACCCTCTGAAATGATGAAAGGTTCGAAAGCTTACTGGGTTAGGTCTCCACAATTATTCTCACAGGATCTCTCGAGTTTCTAAACTTAGGATGACTCTGATGTTGAAAGTGTACAATTGTGCTGAGTCTGAGTTTTTTTAAGTTTTCAAACCTGCTGTAGTCATGCTTGACTTGACTCACAGCTAACTTTAAACAAAAAAATTGTCATCCTCAATACTGACTTAACGGAGTTTTTCAGCTAATCAAAGTTAGGGTATTTGACACATTTGTGAAATTCTAGAAAACATCGGAAACCACCCAAAATCAAATTTTTTTTTATATATATTCATCGAAATGAATACATGAGTTTTGGTAAATACCCACTCCCAACCAAAATATAGCACCGTCCTTGGTGCTCATGACCGGGACATAAAATGATGAAAAATCGATAATGATGATGCAAAGGTTCAGGGAGGATTTTACCAAGTCGACAGAGACTCGACAGTGTGTGGTACCTGATGATCGGCAGAATGAATGTACCTGCATTTCTAGAGATATAACAGTAATAACAAATGCATGAGACTCATGTACTCGAGGAATATCGGAATTGCCTTTTCGAAAGCGCTAAGTTTTACGTCTTCAGCTAGACATGACGGGGGTATATCAAGTACCCCCAACCAGGTTAAAACTCATGGAGACTGAATGGATCTGCAGTCTTCCTGACACCTAAGGTGGAACGGAAATAGTTATCCTATCCCTTGTCTATGTATACCTGTGTAGAACAGGTCTTTCTCAGTGTAGACTGAGAGAAGAACAGTAAGTGCTCTAAGTAGCCCTGCAAAAGCATGTAGTTGAGCAGGGAGGGATTGAAGCGTCTCAGTAAAAACTGAGGAGAGGAGTAGGGGTTTCTCTGACCATGGTTAGTAGAGCCGTAAACTCATTGAGTTTAGCGGGAATGCATCTGAACGGAGCAAACTCCTGCAAATCAGTAATACCAAAATTGTCTGACTCCGAGATAAAGTCAGGCGCAAAGTGTTCTTGACACTTGGATAATTTTTGCTCGGAAGAATCTTGAGTTAGACTCTCTATGGCACACAGGTCATCGACAATATCGACGTAGGGTGGTGGGTGAAAACTATTGACCTCTTCCTTGAGGTTTTCTAATGCGATAGGGATGTTCCAATCCATGCACTCAATATGTTCATCCTCGGTGAGGAACGGTGGGTCCAAGAGAGCTAGAGTCTCATATTCTAGAGATGGCTCAATGGTAGGAATGTCTGCTTCCAGTGCAGAGGCAGAATCATCATAGATAGAGATGGACATGGGTAGCTCTGTGCTCAGTTCAGAAGTGGCTGCATGTAAGGGCACCAGAAATGGATACTCTGGCTCATCACTCTTGTGGCACACTCTAGTAGAGGTCAAGAATGGTAGATTTAGGACAGTTGGGATCCTACGATCGAGATAAAGCTCAGTGTCAGGAATCTTTACTTCAGGTTCAGAATTGGAAGCAGCATAGGTAGAGTGAGAAATAGATTTCTCTGAGCTAGGTTCAGGAAGTGATGCTTGTAAGGGCATCGATAATGGAGACACTTGCTCATAAAAATTTTGGCTCGTTCTAGTAGTGGTAACAACTTCTATTTCATCCTGCCAATTCTGGTATTGGGTCCAAGGTAGTGAATCCTCCTCATAGATGGTGGTCATGTCATCCCCCTCTGGATAAGCGATAGGTTGACTGGGGCATTTGACTTCCATACTCTCAAACTCTAACTGATCTAGATGGTGGTCTAACCTCTCCATGGAATGTTGTTGCTAGATGATATACTGAGAGAGAAGGTCTTCTAGGCCAGGTTTAACAGCAGACTGTGGTGGTTCAGCTAAGGAAAGTTGTGGTGCCAACTCTTGATAGTAGTCCAAAGGATTATGACAATTGTAGGCCAGTAGTGAGTCTGAGACTGGCTGTTGACTTTGAAAATCCTGATAGGTCCATTGTTGACCAAAATATTCTGTCTATGAATCTGGCTGGTACTGCGAGTATTGCCAGTCATACTCTCCATTGGGTTGATGAAGCTCGAAAAGATAATTATCCTGCGGAAGTGGCTATTGGAGAAAAGACTGTTCCCAATCAAAACTATGGTGACTCCTATTGTTCAGATAATAAGTGTTATCATAGGAAGTCTGCATAGAGATTGAAAGGTACTGGAAGTACAAACATCTTGTTGAATAGGAGGGTAATATCCTAGAGACTGAGAACTGTGCACAGGTTGCTGGACCGAGACAGCAAGGGCGGAGACCGATTTGGTAAGTTTCTGAATTAGGGATTGTAGCTCGGAGTCACACTTTGCCTCACATCCCATAGAAGTCCATTGGACCGGAGTGTTACTACTGCACACAGAATTGGTATTCCAGTGCTAGGAGTTTTCACCTAGTTTTCCTAAGCAAATGTAGGCTTCTGTTGGAGTCTTGTGCATGAATTTGCCTTCGCACATCAATTCTAGCAGAGTTCTGGACTCATTAGTGAGTCCTTTATAGAACATGTGGACTAGAGTTCCCTTATCGAAATTATGATGGGGGCATTTAGTGAGAGTGTCCTGGAACCTGTCCCATGCTTCATGGAATCTCTCATTCGACCTTTGTCGAAAGTCTTGGATGATCTGCTTCATCTCGTTCGTCCTTGACATGGGGTAAAATTTGAATACAAACTTCAGAGCCAGTGCATCCCATGTGGTAATCGAATTCTCGAACAAAGAATAAAACCAACCAGCGGCTCTATCTTTCAGAGAGAAAGGAAAAAGTCTCAATTTGACACTCTCCTCATCAAGGTGTTGAAGTTTGAAGAGAGTACAAATATTCAGAAACTACCTCAGATGAGTGTACGGGTCGTCTCTTGGAAGACCATGAAAGGTAGGCAGTAATTGTACTATGTACGGTTGGATTTCGAACTAAACAGCCATCGTGGGTGGAAGTACAATACAAGTGAGTGGGTTGGCAGAAATAGGCGCATACATCTCAATGAGAGGTCGTTCAACTGCCAGATCTACGAAGGTAGTTTCTCTAGGAGAGGAGGGGAGGGTGGAAATAGAGTAGGTGAAGATACTGATGAAGAATCTAAAACTTTAGACTGACTCTCAGATCGAATCAATCTACGGTTGGATCAGGTCTAGACAGGCATATGCTTGAAAAAGCAAGTCATAAACTTGGCAAAAAGTTGCCAGAGGATCACACTAGCCTGAAGTAGACTATATGATACACAAGGAGCAAACATGATAACCCTATTTCTAAAATAATCAGGATATTTTAAGGGATTTATCTTGTTAGTTTGTGGTCTGAGGTATATTATGACAGTGGGCGGATCACTGGTTTATCTTGTTACCTGCCGAACTAACCTTGTCGCTCTTGGGTTCTCACCAGGCTACACTCTTCAGATCAAATCCTTTAGTATTAACTCTAGTCAACAACAAGGCAATCCGAAGCTTAGACAAACGTGCGGCACAATGATTGACTTAAATACGTCCCAGACTAACCGGATTGGTCAAGTGTTTAAGAAGAGTGTTCCCTCGGGTTAAGCTAGGGTTGGTGCATGTTCCTAACCCAACAAATAGCAGACCAATTAGAGAACCAGGGTTGCCACTGGCGAGTTCGGTATACTTGAGTAGTAGGGACCTATGGGTGTGTTAGACAACAAGGACCCGCGCTCATGGACTTATTCGACTTGGGATGGATGGAAAGACTACGTGTAGGGGTGTCCTAGAACACCGATCTATTTTGGCTCTAGCACTTAGTTTTTTTTATTATAGATGGATCTTGGGGCTCAAATGCAGCTGGAGTAATGAGGTGGGTGATGAAATCCCACCAGTTTTAGAAGGAGCTGGGTCTGCTCGATTAATGTTCAATTATTAACCGTCACGCCACGCAAGTTGAATAATATGTATGCGAAAAGAAATAGACAAGTGGCAATGATGCACCCAATAACACCGTATCACACTCAAGGCGAGGATAAAGACTTACCTCCCGTGGGCCACGCCAGGGAGTCGCCTCCATGGAATAGGGAGGGGAATCCTAATGGGCTTGGGCCCGAGTCCACCTCTTAGAGCTTTTGCTCCCTACCCACACTAGATCGTGTTCCTGCACTCAATAGTTAGATCGGGTCTAGGGAGGGGATTTTTATTGGAAGGTTTGACCGGCTATTAGGGTTTCACTAAGCGCGTATTGGTTTGAGCCGGTATTAGATTTGTTTCCAATTATGGTTTAAAGTTGAGAATAGAAATTTCCGAATTGAGATTCGGGACTTTCTCTTTTCAAACTTTCTCAGATAAGGAAACCTTCCAAATAAATGAAGACTTGAAATCTCGTCTATTTTGGAAATTTTCGGAATTGAGGAAATCTTTTCAAATTAGAAGATCTCATATTTTAGAATTTTCTAAAATTAGAGAATATCTATAAATAGACTCTCTCCAAAATTGGAATGTCCTAAAAATGGGAACCCTAATTTCGAGATTCCAATATTTTTGGAAACTTTCCAAGAATAGAGAATCCCATGATCCCTAATTTTTTTAATTTTTGATTTTTGATTTTTTTTTGTATTTTTCACTTAATCTAGGGTTTCTATAAAACCTTAGAACAAGATCTAGCAGTTATTTGGAAAGCAGTAAAATTCCTAAATTATTACAAATTGCACTCGGCCTTCCGAGGCATTAAAAATAATAATTTAAAATACAGCTAAATATATATAAAAAAAATGATGGAAAGTTTTCAAGTTTGAGCTTTTCGCTTTTAGCAACTTTTCGATTCCGTCATCTACGTCCTTTTTCGCACTTCTGGTAACCCCTCGGCAACGGCGCCATTTGACATAAGGGTTTTTCCGTGTCGTTGGTTACGGAAACACTAAGATCAACACATTTGTAATTTTGTCCGAGTTTTTATCCTGCAATCCTGCAAAAATATAAACTTTATATAGGGATTCGTGTCAGATGTCGATCCGCACTCATGGTTAGTGTGCGAAATTCAAGGACATGAAATGACAAATTTTTATCAAAAAAACATGGAGAATATGGAGAGGTGAGAGTGGTGAATTTGTGATTTTTAAAATATCATTTTTGGATTTTTAGAGAGAGAGATTATTAAGCTAATATAAGCAAGACAAAATTAATGACAAAAAAAAAATGCAAACATTATAATAAAAAATTTGGAAATTCAATTATTGATCAAAACTTCGAACTACAGTGTATAAACTAAAAGTGAAGCAAATAAATTGAAACTAAAAAAAGAGAAGAGAGAGAAATGGTAATTCCTAGAGAGAGAAAGTGGTGAGGAGAGAGAAAAGTAGAGAAAGTCTTACCATGATTCGGCCATTGAGGATGATGGGGACCATAAATTGAGCCCGGATCGTTCCCGGAGTTGCTGCTCATGTGGGGAGATGGAGGCTTGTGGTACCCAACACAACCCGAAGTTGTAGTTGAGATCGAGGTGGAGAGAATGATCGGGCCAAGCCAAGCCAAACCAAACTATGGTCTGAGGGCGGTGGTGTAGCAACTGGTGGTGATGAAGAAAACCCACCCGACCTTCACACCGGTTATGGAGAACCGTGATGGCAGCACATAGGTGGTCCAACGATGATGGAGGATTAACTCCCCTTCTCTTCTCTTCTTCTTTTTTCCATTTTTGCTTCTACTTTTTTTTTCTTGCTTTTGATTCACGCCATTAACGCCAAAGTTGTAGACCTACAACTCCGGCCGTGATTTAGAAGAAGAAGATAAAGGGGCTGCTTGCTTGAGGATGGCTGGGCAGTGTGGTGTTGCTCGAGAAGAGCGGCTGCAACTCCTCTTGCAGCCGTTAGATGAAGAAAAGAAAAGATGAAAGGAGAACGTGGAGACAGCGGCTGGGAAGGCTTGGAAGAACTGGAGTTGTCGGTTACAACTCCAGCAACCATTGGAGAGAAGCGATCGTGGAATGGCTCCTTAACTGGAGTTGCAGGTTGGAGGAGTTGCAGGTCGCACACCAGCAAGGAAGACCGTGGAAGCTTGCTGGGATTCCGGGTGATGGTGTGAGTTGCGGACAGTGGTGCTAGAGGTATTGCAGAGGCGCACGCAGGTGAGGAGGAGAGGGGGCGGAGTGTGCTAGCAGGCCTGCAACTCAGAGTTGCAGGTCGTGGTGGAGGCGGTAGAGGAGGTGCAGACCACCTCCTCCTCTCTTCTTCACTTCCTTTTTTTTTCTTTTGCTGGTTTTAATTGCTTGGGAGATGAGCATGGAGCAGCTTGGGTTTAGATGGAGAAGAGATGGAGATGGGGGCGGTCATGGAGAGGATAATGGAGTGGATGGTTTGGGTTCTCCCTTGCTAAAACCGTTCAACAGAGGGGAGACGAGAGGGAATGGAGGAGAAGAAAACGTGGGGAGAAGAAGAAGTGGCTAACGGCTTGGGGTAAAAAATTAGAAAGTGAGAGAGTTCCCTCTTTCCTTCCTCTCTTCTCTTTAATATTAATTTCCCTAGGGTTTCTATTTTCTAGCTAGCCCCCCCCCCTCAACGGCTAAGCACACCCCCTTAGTAGTTTTGGGTCCTTATGTTTTTTTTTCTTCAATTCCCACCGTCCAACTCATCTTTCTCTTTCTTGCCACTCAAGCTGGATGCAACATTATCTTGTAGCAATGTTCTGTCCAAAAAGTCTTCACCTTTTGAACAATCTCGACCATCCACTTTCTTCACAAGTTTGGAATCGCCACCGTCCAGCACTTAACATTCTCCCATAGTTTTTTGTCTTTTAGTGATGATGTCCATTCTCTAAGTCGTCCTTGGTCTAGCAGTTTGGGTCACACTTGGCCTATTTGTTAGACACCATGGTTTACGATCCACTCGATGGTTTGGTATTTTAGTTTTAAGTCGTGGCCGATTTGAATTCAAGACCAAGACCTGTCTACTTTCTGTAACCGTTGATCGTGGTGACAAATTTCTTCTTTGGGCTTTCGTGATTCGATCATGGGATCACATCTTGAGAATCGTCTTATTATCGCACCATCCATTTCAACTATCTTTGCATTGTCACACTGTTCCCACGTGTGGGCTCACATCTTGTGTTGAGTTTTAGTCCATGTCTTTGTTAACTCACATGCGGGTCTATCATCTTGGTTCACTGGCCCACTAACCTGGTACATTTCTAGAACCGTCTTTGGTCTAGTAACTTGTTGTGGTCCAACCCTTTATCCACATCCAGCTTTTGCGGCTGTTGATCATGTTGCCAAGTTTGCGTTTTGTTCTCGGTCTGGCTTTTCGATCCTCTGACTTAGCTCGTACTTGACCCATATCTTCATGTCATCGCATGCTGGCTCTTTAAGCCGTGACATTGGGCTTTCATGATTGATGTGGGCCCGTGAGTCTCGAGATTCATAAAATTGGGGTTTCCTGTGAGAGAAAAGCACGTAATGAAACTTAATCAGAACGACTTTATATCTAGACTTCCGAAAAGGTGTTTAATGCATGCAAATATATCATTTCGTCCAGAAAAGTGTGCTCTACGCAACAGAAGAAACTCTTACATAGAAAAGTGGATAAATAAAGTAATTTTACATAGGAGAGTGCGATAATGCTAAAATGATAATTTCTTAAAACAAGCACTTTTGAGCGAATATCAACGACACACCAAACACAAAGATGGTTTGACAAACTACTCCTCAGTAAACGATTCCTGCCCTTATAAAACAAGGTGCCCTCATCACCGTTTTCCTTATTAGCCAAATTATAACTCAAGCTCTCTGCAACCTAAGTATACGTAGCACACTAGCCTTCTCCCTACATATACATGGGTGGTAGGACCTAAATAAAACAAAATGTTTACTATCAAAAGTTAATTTTGAAACAAAAATTATTTGGGGTAGAAGTTGAAACCAACTTCACCACAATACGACTTTGATTTAAGATCTATGGAGTGAGGAAGTGAATTTCAAAAGAGTTAATTATCTTCACCAACGCCTCTTTTGATAATCATCTTCACCACTATAGAAGAAACTAGTCAATAATTTCCCCATTGGGTAACTAAAAAAGATGATCAAAAGCTTCCCTATAATTATAGACCAACTATTCTAGTGCTTCTCATCAATACAATTTTCATTTACCAATATATATTTGGATCATGCTTAGGGACCCACTTTTTTTTTACCCCTAGGTGTTCATGTGCTTGGTCGTGGATTTCAAGAATCCAATGGTGGTTGTTAGCGCTGAGCTGACATCACTTCTTTCACTTTTGGTTGCGTTGACAACCACTCTTGGATTCGTGAAATCCACAGCCGAGCACGCGAACACCGAGAGGGGTCAAAAAAGGGGGTCCTCAAAGTCGCTTGAGCCTATATATATACACAGATACATATATACATAGTATACACATCGCGTGTACACACATCGATTGACTCAATTCAAAACATCCTAATGGATGAGCCTCCCTCCACCTTGTAGTTTATATGGGGCACAAATCAGGGATGTCCTTAATGATATTCGCTCAAAAGTACTTATTTTAATCCATTATCCTTATAGCGATGTCGCATTCTACTACGTAAAATTTGTCTTTTCGTCGACTTTTCCACTAAGAGATTATTCCATTGCGTAGAACGCATTCTTTAGACAAAAATTGACTATTTGCATGAAATATACGCATTTCAAATAATCCAGTATTAAGCCGTTTTAATTGAATCTTATTATGCGCTTTTTCACTTGTAGGAGACCCTATCGGGCGATTCTCGAGGACTGGCGGGCCCACTATCAACCATAGAAGACTTCTATCAAAGCTTAAAGATCCAGTAGGATAGGATAAAAAGATAGAAGACATGTACTGGCAAAGCTAGAGAATCGTATAGCCGGAACAAGGACTAAGAGAGAGAAGAATAGTTGGAGACCAAGAGAAGGACTTAGGTGTTAAAGGTCATACCAATTGACATCAAAGGATAAGTTTGACTAATTGGTGGAGCGAACGAGAGAGAATAAAGAAGACTAGGGTTCAAAACCCTCCAATGTTATTATTTTTGTATTTTTCTCTCACCTCTCTCCTATTTCTCTCTTTATCTATTTTGACCCATGACCGATGAGCCATGATGCATGACCCATGACCCATGCCCAGGACCCATGCCCATGCCCATGCTCATACCCATTAGTAAGAAAAAGAGAGAATCGGTCTCACTTGACCGATTCTTCTCTCCCCCATCTCTCTCTATCCTAACTAACCTACTCCCAACCATTGGATCTCTCTAGATCCAACAGTCTTCCTTTGAACAACAAATCTCCTAAACCAATAAGATGAACCTATGGTTCATCTTAGAGGGTTGGTTCCCCCCCCCCCTTCACTTCTCTTTCCCTTCTTCTCTCTACCCATAGCAGCCTCCCTAAAGGGATCCAACAATCTCTTCTTGCAACCAGCAACTCCCTCTCCTTGGCGTACACTTGCACAACATATTCTTATCCATTGATTCCGGTGCGAAGCTTGCCGGATCTGCCACTATCCACCATTGAAACTGACGGATAGATAGGATTGCTCCCTCCATCTCTCAACCTCCATATCCTCCTCCTTCACCAGAAAAACCTACAATTTTCGGTTGGTTTCTCAGACCGTTAGCTCCATCACTTTTGCATCTCAGTTGCTGCTACACCTAGCAGCAACAACATGTGCTTCCAACCCTATTGCTTGCCCACCCATTCCTTCAACTACTGCTGCCCCATTGGTCCACCTTACCTCCATTTACCACCACCAATCCTCACCGCCCTCAATCTATTGCTGAACCAACAATAACAACTCCCATCTCTACCTCTGCACGTCCCCTTCAACAGCAACGGATCCTCTTTTCCTTGCTGGTTGCTGCACATGCAACCCTCATAATCAGCAACAATACCATCTCCTTCCTTGTTGCTGGACTGCCCCATCCACGTTGCTACCTACCAGCAACACCTTCTCTCTCGCTTCTCCTATGAAAATCGGCAACCAACCTTCCTATTGGTGTGCATCTCTCCACAATCTGCATTGAGACAGCACCGTTCTTCACCTCTGCAGGTACTCCTCCACCTTCTTGTTTTTTTTTTCTTCCTCTTCTTCTTCTTCTTCTTTTTCTTTTTCTTCTTCTTCTTCTTCTTATCTGCCAACTGGAGTTGCAGGTCTGCAACACCACCATTGGAGACTTACAGCCTTGCTGCCCTTCCCACTCCTATCTTCACGAGTTACAGCCTGCAACTCCTCTTCTTGGTTCACCCTCCATCAAAGCAAACCAGCAACACCATTGCCTCACCTTCTCAAATTGGTAATCTCCACCGGTAATGCCTACAACTTAACGTGGGCAGATTGTGTTTCTTCATTAAAGGTTGCACATCGGCAACCTTGCTCCACCACTAACCGTTATCACAGTTGCAGTCTGTGCTACAATCTCCCTTCGTGCACCGCTGTGTGAAACTAGGTTTTTTCCGCGTCGTTGGTTACGGAAACCCTAATTCCAACACATTTGTAATTTTTATCCAATTTTTCCTGCAAAATGAGAACTTCTTGCATAGTGGGAAGTGTAGGATGTCGAATCCACACTCGGGGTTAGTTAGCACACTCAGAGAACATAAAATGACAGTTTTTATTACAGAAAATGCTAAAAATAAAAAGATGGAAGGGTGAGAATGGTGATGAGGATTTTTAAAACATTCTTTGGGAATTTTTGAGAGATATGGACACTAATAATTAAAAATGGAGAACACTATATTCACAGTAAACCTTTAATATCCATAAAACTCATTCATCGAACTCACTTTATTAATAATCAAAATATGACAACCATTACATGAAATCTTAAACGAAATTTAGCTATCCGAAAACTAAAAAGCAGTAAGTATTAACCTAGAAAACATATAAGGGTAGAGAGAGAAACTATAAAGAGAGTCTAAAGAAGAGGAGAGAGAAAATGAAGGATCCTACCATAAAACTCACCAAGAGATGAAGATAATGTCGTTGGCCGTTCAACAAGGTGATGGTGCGTGCCCAAACCAGGCTGTGGGATGTTGCGGACGAAGCATGTGAAAGGGGTGGAGGAGAGCTCGCTCCTTGTGAGATGGGCGTGATCACAGCTTGGAAGGATGCTGGCGCAGCGGCTAGAGGACAGCCCCGTTGGATGCACAACGGTTTATGGTTGTTCTTGGTGGCTGGAGCAAGGCGATGAAGGTGGAGAGGGACTGCAACGTTCGGACGAGCTAGACTGAGTCAGATTCAATCCAGCAATGGAGTAAATGAGGGGCGCACTCCACTTCTCCTCCTCTCTTCATCTTCCTCTTCTTTTTCTTTTTCATTTTTTTTTTTTTTTGGTTCAAGCCATTAACGCCGGAGTTGCAGACCTGCAACTCCAGCCATGATTTGAAGGAGAAGATGAAGGGGAAGTGTGGTGATGGTGGTGAAGCGTTGTTGGATTGTGAACAGCTAGGAGCGGTCCCCAAACGGCTTAGAGTAGGGGGTAGTGTTGATGGAGACGGTGGTGGTATGGGGTGGTGATGATTGAGGGGAAGATGGTGGTGCTGTGCAGTGGCTCGTGCAGGCGTTGCTGCTAGTGCTAGAGGCCGACTGGTGCAGCTTGGTGGGGCGATGCAGCAATGGAGACCTTAAACGTGACGATCTCCATGGAGGCAGCTGGTCTGCCACCATCTGGTGGAGGGAAACAATGGACGATGATGGTGAGTCGGGCAGCAATGGAGGAAGACCCCACCGTCTGGAGTTGCAGGTGGGTGGCTGCAAGTTGCAGCGTGGAGAAGAAGAGATGAAGAGGAGACAAAGAGATGGACTGTGGGGGCGTTGACAGCTAGGGTGAGAAGAAAAAGAGATAGAGACGGCTGTGTGTGACTGTTGCTAGCCGTTGAAGCGTTGAGGGGCAGCACAGCGTGGTGGCTCTCCTATTGAGGACGCTAGAAGAGGAGAGGCGACAGCTTGTGGGGGAGCCGTACAGTAGGTGGCTGGCTGTCTGCAAGGCAGGGGAGATGGCTTGGAAGGGGAAGAAAGAGGAGTTGCAGACGGCCGGAGTTCTGCAACTCCGGTGAGAAGAAAAAGTGAAAAAGATGAAGAAGAGAAGGTGAAAGAAGAAGAAGAAAGAAGCCCCAAAAAAAACAGAGGAAATCGTGGGGGGGTTTAAAGGGAAAGGAGAGGTGAAGATGGGAGGGGGATTAGGGTTCAAACGAACCCTTCTCCTTCCCCTTTTAAAGCTCCCTATTTCCTTTAATGGAAATAGGGTATTTTTCAAAAATAAAAAAATAAGAAAAATAATTTTTTTTTTTTAAGTAAAACCCTACTTTTCTTTGGGGAATTTCCCCATTTAGTGGACCCCTCATTTTTTAAAATTTAATTGAAATTATTTTGAAATTCACTGGGTCCACTAAATGGTTGGACAGCGGGTCGATGATGATGGGCCCGGCTACTGGCCCACATGGATTGATGATGTCCATCGTCTCACAAGATGATGTGACAGACAATCTGATGGCTATCGGATGGATGGTGACTTGATTGGGACCCAGATTGGTAGATCGACGGATCTAGAGAGATCCAACGGTCCGGTGGAAGATCTAACGGTCCGATTGAAGATCCAACGGTCAAAAAGCTAAGGGAGATGAGACAGAGCCAATGGGCAGGAGTTCTGGGTTTAGGTCAGTAGATTCGAGGACCGAGAGATGAAGAGCGAGAGAATAAGGAGAGATGAGAGAGAAAATATCAGAAAATGGAGAAAAAAGTATTGGCAGAGTATCTGGAACCCTGGTCTTCACTGTGACCATCATCACGCTTCTCCAGTAGAGTAGACTATCATTCCTTGCTGACTCATGTGGCTTTAAATGCTTTGGTCCGTCTCTTGGTCATTGGCTCTCCTGCTCTCTTCGCTCTTTGGGCCGGCTTTTTGGTCTTTTTATTCAGCCCATATTTGGCCCATATCTTCTAGTCATAGCATGTGGGCACTTTAAGCTTTGATAATGGGCTTTCCTGATCGATGTGGGCTCGCAAGTCTCGAGAATTGTCCCATCGGGGTTTCCTGCGACAGAAAAAGCGCGTAACGAGACTCTATCAGAATGACTTCATGTCTAGACTTCCAAAAATGTGTTTAATGCATGCAAATATACCATTTTCGTCCAGAAAAGTGTGTTCTACGCAACAAAAGAGACTCTTACGTAGAAAAGTAGATAAATAGAGCATTTTAACGTAGGAGAGTGTGAAAACGCTTAAAAGATAACAGTAGAAAATACGCACTTTTAAGCGAATATCACTGTGCACACAGCAACTTCGTCTTCCTCCTCCTTCTCCTCCTTCCAAGGCCAGCAACCTCCAAACGGCCTTCAACCTTGGTGTTCTTCTCCTCCACGGTCTGAACTTGGTTGACTTGCCCCTTCCTTTGGAACTGCAGCCTTCTCCATATCCTACCTGTTGCCCGTGTGCATCACACCAAACTTGCTGCAAATCACCAACAAGCAATACACCAGCAACAATGTTCTTCTCTCATTTGCATCATTACCAGTACCACCTATCAATCCACCTTGCTGTGCATGCATATTCCATCGCTTGGGCAGCATCTCCAGCGAATCTCCATCCAACCATAGTTGCATATCATCTTCCCTAGGTAATTGGTAAGGCCGTCTCTCACTCACTCTCTAGGTTCTCTCTTTAGAACCATCTTTCCATTATTTCTCTCTCTACTTTCCCTCTCTAAACCCTATTTCTCTTTATATCTTGCTTTCTAAATTAGTTTTGTTAATTGTTATTTGTTAGCGAATTTTATTTCAAAGCATTGTAATTTGGATTTTATTTTAATAAAATTGATTTTTCTTGATTAAGTTTTGAATGCTTCTAATTTAAGTTCACTCTTGTTAATTGTTACATTTCGATTATGTTAGTTCTTATTTATAGTTTTAATAATCTCTCTCCAAAAAGCATGCTTTAATCTCGATATAATCAACATTCTCATATTTTCCATCAATTTTTAGTATTTTCCTTTATTATTGTTCAAATATTTGCCCTAACCTCGAGTGCGGATGATATCCGACACGAGCCACTGTGCAAGTCTGCATTTTTGCAGATTAAGTGAACCAATTTAGAGAATTTACAAATATTGTTGAGATCTAGGACTTTCAATCTGACGACACGGAAAAACCCTACTTTCACTTAACTATCAAAAAACAGAACAAGAAGGCCTTGTATGTGACCACAAAAAGTTTTCTAAAAGATGGAGTAAAAATGTGTAAAACATAAAGCTCGCACAATTTTTTTGATACCTTGATTCCGCAATTAATGCCTAAATGCAAGAAAAAAGACAGACAAACCTGAGACTTTACTGCATTAATGTTACACCATATGTGCACTATTACCATGTTTGAAAAAAGACAACCTGCATAAGACATCAGAGAGCCTCCCTCCCTATAGCAATAAAAATTAGGAACTAACAGTCAAAATTTCCTGTGGAGGCTACAAGGTGTTCAGGTAGAGACATGAAATTGTTCATCAATTATTCTAGTAACATCCAAATATACTTGGAATAGAAATAGGGTCGGGAATTTTTTCACCACCGCCTCTGTCCATCCCTTCTCTCTTTGGCCCTTTCTCCCTTCGCCTCCCTCTCCACCCCTTCAGATTAGTATCTTGGATATTGTTATCAACTACCCCTCTGTTCATTCCTTCCTCTAGTTATTTGGGTCTTCCTCCTTCACGGAGTTGAACCTACCTTATATCATTTTTCCCATTTCCGCTCTCTTCCTTCCTCGTCTTGATATGGAGGTAGACCATTCTTATGGTGAGTGCATTTCCAACCTCACTTCAGAGCTCCTCACCAAAATGAAAATGGACTGCTGTGAGAGGGCCCCATTATCCGCATCAAACCAGGGTCTATGATAGCAGCCTTGGATCGTTGGAAATTTGCAGTTCTAAGGAAAGTTCTCTCGGATCATATCATCAAGGCAAACAAGGTCGAACAAAGTGTTCATAGTTCTTGGGATAAAACCAGACTTTTTCTTTTGTGGAACTAGGTCAGAACCGGTTTGCATTCTTGTTTGAAGATGCCAGCCACAGGGAGTGGGTCCTTAACAATGGCCCTTGGTCTATTAATGGCCTTCTGTTAATTCTTACCAAACGAAGTGCCATTATCCCCATTTCAGAGGTTCCTTTTTTACTTTAGCCCTTTTTGGGTTCAAGCTCATGGCGCTCCACCAAAAGTTTTTAGCGAAGACCTGGCAACCAATATGGGCTCCCAGATTGGCCGGGTACTTAAAGTCGACTTCAAGCCCGAACAACTCCTTCATCGATGCAAATTCTTACGGTTTAAAGTGATGTGTGATATTAGAAAAGCTCTTATTCCTGGTGCAGGGGTTCACCTTGAAAACATGGTTTTCTATGTAGATTTTTGTTTTGAACGACTACCATCTTTCTATTTTCGTTGTGGTATCCTTGGTCATTTTGAAAGATTCTGTAAATCTAAACCTCACCGGGGGGATGCCGAACCTCTTGCTTGCAATGAAGATGGCCGGCCAGAGATGATGCCCAAACATAAAAAATTCGGTCCTTGGCTGAAAGCAAAAACGAAACTGAAAGAAGAAAGACAGTTCAGATCCAATTCCATGGCCCAAAGTACGTCCTCTCGTCGCTTGACACGTGGCAGGATTGCCAATACCTTAGTAACCGAGTCAAGCTTTTCCCGAACCAGGCTCTTTTTTACTTAGCCTCCTGTCCTCTTTACCTCGAAAATTGGTAGCCCAAAGCACATCAACACTAAAGCACCTTTTGTCCCATCAGGTCAGTCTAAAGATCATACAAAGGATATGCCTAGTATAGAGTCCTACTTCCCTCTTCCATCTCTAGTCCTGCTTGTACCTCCAGAGCAAGGACACGTAGCTCCTGATAGCTCAAGTGTTTGTGGTCATACTACCACCATATCTCACACTGCTCATGCACAAAACCATGTGCGACTAACACAACCTGAGCCCACACTTTATGCAACATCTGTGGTTGATCTTGCCCTAGCTTTCAATCAACCTTCTTCAAGCACCACTAAGGCATATACGGTGTCAGAGGTCATTTCAACTACGTCCTCATCAAATTTGGCAGGTCTTGATCCCAACGTTGAATCGCTTTTACCTCTCAACCCAGATCCTAACTGTCCAACTCCTGAGGCTCCAATAGTTGTTTTACAGCAGATTAACCCCAATCCTGTACACCCCCCCAAACCCATGTCGATATTAACCCTATAGATGTTGACCTCGTGCTCCCTTCTGTCATTCCTGATACAAACCAGGTTAGTCCCACATATCCTCTCACATCCTCTCCTCTACTGGCAATACTCAATCCTTGCTCCACAATGAAACCTCCACAACTTCGGTCAGTCCCTGCTTTACCTTCTCCTCCTATACATACCTTGGGGGCCCAAGGTGGACAGGTGTCTGGGCTCATCCGGGGAACAAAATGCATCCAGGAAGAAGCATTTCAAGATGCAACCTCTGGCTCATCGATCACCGATCATATTCACAGAGAATTGAGCTCCGTTGAGGTACGGCCTATACCTGATGTTCCATACATTGATGATTCCACTACTGTTAATTTTCCTTTCGGTTCTAACAAAAGGGCAAAGGTGGCGGACCCAAACCCGCGCCCAATCCTTAAATGTTAATCCTTGCTTGGAACTGCCATGGGAGTGGGAAACCCATGGTAGTCAGAGCTTTGGAAACCCACATTCGAGACCTCAATCTGGATTGCATTTTTATCTCTGAATCCAAAGCGAATTACGATAAAAGCGTGAAGTTGATTACGAAGCTAGGCTTTTCCAATTTCTGTATCCATCTCGTGGAAGGTTGGAGCAGTGTATCTGGTAGCATGGAAGGAAGGCATCACTACGAAGCCCATCTGTATCAATTCTAGGGGTATTCATCTAAAAGTTCTTTCTGATCCTCCTTCCAACCCATGGACTCTCTCACTCATATATGGGGATCCCCGCACTCATCATCGTCAAATCCTCTGGCGGGACCTCGCATCTTTTGGCCTCACTACTTCATCTCCCTAGATCATAGCAGGTGATTTCAACGATATATCGGCCCCTTGGGAAAAGAGTGGCGGTTCTTCAAAAGCTATAACCCCTAATAGAGCTCATGTGGACTTTATGGATTCCTTTACCTTTACTGATTTAGGGTTTTCAGGTTCCCCTTATACTTGGACCAACAAGAGGAAGGGTCTGGCTAATATTAGGGAGCGACTGGATAAGGCAATAGCTAATATTGGATGGAGACTGCTTTTCCCAGATGCATCAGTCAAACACTTGATTAATTTTGGCTCTGTGATATTCGCTCAAAAGTGCTTATTTTAAGCAATTATCCTTTTAGCGTTATTGCATTCTTCTACGTAAACTGCTCTAATTATCCACTTTTCTATGTAAGAGTCTATCTCATTGCGTAGAACACACTTTTCTGGACGAAATGGTATATTTGCATGCATTAAACACATTTTCGGAAGTCTAGATATGAAGTCATTCTAATAGAGTCTCATTACGCGCTTCTTCTGTCGCAGGAAACCCCGATGGGATGATTCTCGAGACTTGTGGGCCCAAATCGATCATGAAAGCCCATTATCAAAGCTTAAAGAGCCCACATGCTATGACTAGAAGATATGGGCCAAATATGGGCTGAATAAGATGACCAAAAAGCCGGCCCAAAGAACGAAGAGAGCAGGAGAGCCAATGACCAAGAGACGGACCAAAGCGTTTAAAGCCACATGAGTCAGCAAGGAATGATAGTCGACTCTACTGGAGAAGCGTGAGGATGGTCACAGTGAAGACCAGGGTTCCAGACCCTCCGCCAGTGCTTTTTTTCATTTTTTTGATACTTTTTATCTCATCTCTTCTTATTCTCTCTCTCTCTTCATCTCTCGATCCTCGAATCTACTGACTTAACCCCAGAACTCCTACCCTTCGGCTCTATCTCATCTCCCTTAGCTTTCTGACCGTTGGATCTTCCATCGGACCGTTGGATCTTCAATCGGACCGTTGGATCTCTCTAGATCCATCGATCTACCAATCTGGGTCCCAATCAAGTCACCATCCATCCGATCGCCATCAGAATGTCTGTCACATCATCTTGTGAGACGATGGACATCATCAGTCCATGTGGGCCAATAGCCGGGCCCATCATCATCGACCTGCTGTCCGACCAGTTAGTGGACCCCGTGAATTTCAAAATAATTTTAATTAAAAAATGGGGGGTCCACTAATTGGGGAGATTCCCCATAGAAAAGTAGGTTTTTACTTAAAAAAAAAAAAAAAAAAAAAAATTTATTTTCAAAAAAGACCCTATTTCCATTAATGGAAATAGGGAGCTTTATAAGAGGAGGGAGAAGGGTTCGTTCGAACCCTAATCCCCCTCCTTATTGCTCCATTCTCTCCCCCAACTCGTAGCCCCCTCTTTCTCCTCGGTTTTTGACAAGTTTTCCATCTTCTTCACCTTCTTCTTCGTCATTGTTCCTCGCCGGAGTTGCAGGTCTACAACTCCGGCCATCTCCCCTTCTTCCTCTCCCTTCCTTCTCCTCTTTCTCCTCCTTCTCTGCTGCTATTCCTCCACTGCTGCTGCGAGCTCCACCGCCTGCTCCTTGCACCACCGGCGACCTCAACAGCAACTCCACTTCCTTGCCACAGCCACCATCACCACCCAGCACCATTCTGCTGCTGGTGCTCCTCCTTCACCGCCCCTCTCTCCTCCAGCAGCATCCTCTCAAGCTCCAAAAAGAAGAACAAAAAAATAGAAAAATAAAAGAAGAAAAGGAGAAAAGAGGGAGAGAAGAAGAGAAGAGAAGGAGGGAAGAAACCGTTAGGTTCCTCCCCTTTGGACTCCATTGCCGCCCTGCCCAAACCGTTGGCCTGAAACCTTTTGGGTTCGCCTGAACCTCCGCCCAACTGCACCGCCTCCTCCTTCTCCACTGCCGTTACCGCCTGCAACTTCCCCCATTTGCGCCGTCCTCATCTTGCGATTCTTCTCCACTGTTTCTTGAAGAGAAACCAAAAAAAAGAAAAAGAAAAAGAGGAAGGGAAGAAGAAGAAGAAGACAGAGGAGGGGATACCTCATTGCGGCAGCCTCCCATCACGTTGCAACCAGCAACTTCCCTTCCACCGTTATGTCCTGCAACTAGCAGGCGCTATCTTAGGCTGCACCGCCGTTATGCTTTGGAGATCACCCCCACCTGCAAGCCGTTTCACCCTTTGCACCACGCGATCGCTACCCTGCTGCTCTTCACGCACCTCCTCCACGGATTCACCTTCAACAGCGTGGTCATGAGATCCTCCAATAATGCCTAAAATAGCATTTGAAGTGCTACCTTCGTCTTCCATCAAGCTGAAAACCCACCGGTGCTGCTCCCATCAAATACGCATCCACGGCCTGAAAGTTCTTCCATTGGTTGTGGGTGCACTACAGTTAGTCTCATCGCCTTCTACTCAAGGTGCACCTTCCATCCACCTTCGTGATTGCAAGTCTCATCATCTTCTCTAAGTGTTGCAAGATGAGTGCGACTAATATCTTCACTATGATTGGATCTCTCCAATGGTAAAGATCTCTCTATCTCACTTTCTCTCTCTAGTTCTTATTTCTATCTCTAAATCTCTCTAGAATTTTAATGCTTTATAGTCAAGTTTTTAGTAATTTCTACAAAGATAGTTTGTAAGCACTATGATTGAATAAAGTTTAGTTGATTTTGCATTATTGTGTTTTCAGTCTTATTCTCAATTTATTCTCGTCTTAATTACTTGTGGGAAATTTCTCTCTCTAAAAATCGCCAATAATTATTTTAAATCGATCATCATTCTCACCTCTCCATGTTTTCTTGATAAAAATCCGTCATTTCATGTTCTTTGCTTGCACAAACTAACCCCGAGTGCGGATCGACATCCGACACGAATCCCTATACCAAGTTCATACTTTTGCAGGAATTAAATCAGATAATTTTGCAGGAATTTTGAGGCTCGGATCACATTACAAATCTTGTTGATTGTAGGGTTTCCGTAACCAACGACGCGGAAAAATCTTACTTTCACTCAGATCACTGTCCCCTCCTTATAAACTCCTCCCTTGAAACTAAATAGACCCATAAACCTTTCCATTTCTTTCTATGTGGGCTTTGGAGGAAGAATGCTACAATATTGTCCATTAAACTTGGTCACCACCTTCTCATGGGCCCTCCGTCATCTGTATTACCCATAAACTCAAATCCACTAAAATCAAACTGAGAATTTGGAATAAAGAAAAGCTGGGGAATAAGCATGACAAAGTCAGATTCTTAAAAGATAGCCTCCTAGTTGCTCAATGTCGCCCCCCTGCTCCAACGAACCTCAGTGATGTTAAGTCTCTTTCTGATTAGTTGAACCGAGTCCTCATTCAAGAAGAATCCTTGTGGAGGAAAAAGTCCAGAGCATTATGGTTAAAAAGAGGGGATCAGAACATAAAATTTTTCCACCTCTCTACTCTTATTAGGCGTCGGAAGAACAAAATTGATAGTATCAAGGATTCTGAAGGCATATGGCAGCATAGGAGAGAGAAAGTGGGGTACGCTTTCTCTACTTTCTTCAAATCTTTGTTTACCTCCTCCAACCCCGACAACCAATCCTTCCTGACTGGTTTGGTCCCCCATAGGGTGACCGATGAGGATAATTGTCTCCTTACAACTCTCCCCTCTATTGAAGAAATCAAAGAAGTTGTCTTTAGTATTGGGGGTCACAAAGCCCCAGGTCCCGATGGCTTTACGGGGTTTTTTTATCAAGAATTTTGGGATGTGGTAAAGCTGGATATAGTCCGAATGGTTCTGGTTTCACCAATAGTAGCTCTTTGGAAACTATCAACCATACTAACATTGCCCTAATTCCCAAGACCAACATTCCGACTTCTATTACCCACTTTAGCACTACAAGAAAAATTGGATATAGCGACGGAATTTTACCGACGGCCAAAAAAGTCGTCGGTAAATATAGTTGTACCGACGGCCAAAGCACAAACGGTCGGTAAAAGACACGATAAGTAGCCCGCGAATTTTTGGTGGGAAAACTAATTTTTTAGCGACGGATTTACCGACGGCAAACTCTTAGCCGTCGGTAAAAATGGCCTATACCGACGGGTATTTTCTGAACGTCGGTAAAAGTCCTTTTTATCGACGGTCAATGTGTGGCCGTCGGTAAAAGCCTGGACTGATATAATAAAAAAAAAACCCAGCCCTTTCCCAAAACCTTTTCCCCTCCCGCAAAAACCCCCTTTTCCCTTCAATCCCCTGCTCCAGCCTCCAACCCCCCCCCTCCCCCTCCCTCTCCACCGCCGCACTCCTCCCTCACCGCAATAGGTGCCGTTGTTGTGCTCCACGCCCTCGTCGTTGCTCTACGTCCCTTGCCGGTGCTGTAACCTTCTCGCCGTTACTCCATGCTCCGTGCCGGTGCTCCAATCTCCTTGCAGGTGAGTTTTATTTGTATATTTTTTAATCTTCGTCTTTTATTTTGTTTAACCCACAAAGCATGTCGTTGTCGTATTGCTGGTAGAAGTTTCTCTCTCTCAATCGGTTACTCTCCCTCTCCCACGACCATTTTTATCCTTCTTCTTCGTCGTCTCTCCTTCCTCTCCTTTCTCAATTAAAGAACCTTCTGAAATGTGGGAAGAGTACGGTTACTTAAGGGAATGTATATCCCTCACCAATATCTATCGTTCTAACCCTAGAAGACAAATCATTGCAATCGATTTCAGGTTTTGTCGATCTAGCTCGGTTAGGGTTTTAGTTGTAGTCATGTCTGTAGAGTAAATTGCTACACCAATAAAAAAAAGGTCTGTAGAGCTTTCAAGAATGCATTCTAATGAGAAATGTTCCTCTTTTCTATTTTTTTTTTCTTTTTTCCTATAATTATGGGAAGATTAGAAGTTTTGAGGATGTGGGTCGATTTTGGCTTGTTTGTTTTTTAGGTAATTTACAACAGGGAAACTGATCAGAGTCGTGGGTTTGGGTTTGTCACTATGAGTACTGTTGAAGAAGTCGAGAAAGCTGTGGAGATGCTTAACCGTTATGTAAGTTCTATATATGTGCAATGTATCAGTGGCTGTGTTATTATCTGGTTGACATGTTTCGGGAAAAATTGAAGTTTTGTTAGTTGAGGAGAATAATATTTGTATGGAATAGGTAATTCGTCTTGGTTTATATATATATTTTCGTGCTTTTCGATGATATTATTGATATGTTTCAATGCAGTGAAGTAGGAAATATTTGTTATGTACTTGTTTCAAATTTATATGCTTGTTCTGTGTAAAGTTTACGTGCTTTGTATTTTGTTGAACCTTCTTCAGTTGAGTGTTTTGCTGATTTACATTTTCTATATATATCCAATTATTTGTCAAGTCTAAACCCTTTTGGGTTTCCATTTCTTGGTCTCTAATAGTACCTTGGCCATTTAATACTCAGGCAATTTGGAGTACAACTTGATTTGGAGAGTCTTCCATTCAGAGCTGTTTTAATAGAACTTTTTATAATTGTCGATAGTATTGGTTTATACCAATGCTTGAGAACAAAGATTGAACCTGGATGGTAATCATCTATTGCCCTAGTTCATTACGTTAAAGTCAGTAAATATTGAAACAAAAGTCAGCTATATCAATCTTTGGATTGGCCAAGGTTTTTAGAAAGAACAGCATGACCTTGGTGTTGTACCAAGCTCATAAAACGAATCAACTGAACTAAGTTCCAAGTCCATCAATGAGCTTTTGTACACTGAATCATGTTTCCATTTACTAGTTTTCAGTTTAGTAAGATGTTCTATATTTGTTTAACGGCTTATTGGAGACAACATTAAGGAATTCCTAAATTTCTGTTACTCTTCAAAACAAGTAAAGGGATTATGGGTTTCTCGTGGCTGTAATTTAAGATTTTCTTATTTTGTAGGAGATTATAATTATAGCGAGCAAGAGAGAAGGTTTAATTTCATTTAATAAAAGACACTGAGATATTCTTGCCATTTATGATTTTTCCAAAGTTTCACCGAAAGGTTTCTATTTAATTTTTGACCTAGGTTAAAATCGAAATTTAAATCCTTGTTATAGTGTGTCAACTTATCTAATTTCCAAGTATCGATTTAATGTTCTTAATGAAAAGCTTGCATTGTTAGGAAGTGTGTTAATTGTCCTGGAATTTTTTTGAAGTGATCATTGTTCTGTAATGGATTTGTGAAACATGGTTCAAATTTCTGTCCAAAGTGCTTGTAGAGCACATATTTGTACTACAAATTACCCTCATGTTCCATTGGGTGTTTTTTACCTAATTTTTCTTGGTTTTGCTTTCACTTTCCAATTCAATTGCCCAAGTAACAAAATTTGTTCAAGTTTTGAAAAATCCTCTCCTTTTATGGCTGAAATAGTAAATGGTACCGGAATTGGGAGAGTAGGAACTTTAAAAAGGAAAGTGTACCGTATTCACTGCTTATGTTCATTTATGTTTTATGCATATTGACATGCAACAATCACATGCTCTGATTTCAACTTGTTGCTGTATAGGGAAAGGATTCAACTTTCTTGTGTTTAAGATATCTCACTTTTTAGTTTAGTTCTTTTCACTTCCCATTCTCTCACCTTCTAAAACATCATATGCTGGTGTTTTTGTGCAAGGTTTTCTTTCTAAAAATGCAATTTTGGAGGAGGTTACTCTGTAAAGATTCATTCAACTTCACTGAAACTGTATTCTTGTACTATCTGTTTTCATACCATATTTAGTGTTTACCATTATGAAATCTGCTAACAAAGTAAGTTCAAGTCTCTTGCTTTGTGCAAGCCCCCACCCTCATAATTAACTATAGGTTGAGCAGATATTTTGCACAATGGTAGGGGGCTCCATTCATGCTTTCTACAGTCCCACTTACTGTATTATCACTAAAGCTGCTAAATCCACTGGGAATCCAAAGCTTGAAGACAAGGTGTTCTTGATTTTCAGTTCTTTCATTGCCAATTTGGTGTAACTTGGATGTAAAAGCTTGTAGAACTGTGCTCAGGAAGTCTTCTAACATTAGACTAACAATAATGCTGCACCGCTCAACATGTAGTGCTCAAACTTGAATATGCCTAATCATCTCACTTCGTATTCTCATAGTATTTATCCTTTCCAAGGTTACTTTACCTATATATGACTATTCATGTATACTATTATATGCCAAAATTTCCCTTACCATTGTATGTGGTTTTGTCAAATTGGTTGAGACTTGAGAGTTCCCTCTGTGTTTGTAACAGGATGTAAATGGCAAGCTTTTGACAGTAAACAAGGCTGCTCCAAGAGGGTCACGGCTAGAGCGCCCCCCTCGAGTTTTTGAGTCTTCTTTCAGAATCTACATGGGGAATCTGCCATGGCAAGTGGATGATGCTAGCTTAGAGCAGGTGTTCAGTGAACATGGTAAGGTGGTGGATGCCAGGGTTGTTTATGACCGGAAGACTAGACGTTCACACGGGTTCGGCTTTGTAACGATGTCCACACAGACCGAGTTGGATGATGCCATCGCTGCTCTTGACGGACAGGTAAGATGTATTCGCTCTCTTTTGTTAATGGATGAATCCTGGGTACACCTTGAGCATAATGGAATTTTTGTCTTCCTAAAACACGGCACACATGTAGAAGGGATTTGGACCCACCTTAATATCAAAGATCAACATTCAGTCTGATCAGATTATCTTAACCATCTAAGATCTCCCATGTTTTTTTAACAAATATCTAAGCCGTTTTCTTTAGGCGGTACAATAGAAAAGGCAAACTGTCCACAATAACTTATGGATTAGGTGGTTACAACCATCCTATAGGGTTCAGCTTCAACCTAGAAGATCTCCTAAATAGGACCAACTGAAAGTGTCAGACGTAAGTATGAGAGTCATTTTGAAATGTGTGGGTAAAACAGCGCCCAAAAAAAAGTATGATAGTTATCTACTGGTTGAGTAGAGAGACTCAAACGTAGACATGCAATTATGCAAATTCTATTCAATCAACTAGTTTTTCCATCCCAGCACTTTTACTTTGATCCTTCTTTCTGGCATCTCCTTGCCTAAAATGTATGTTATTGTTGGTGCAGAGTTTCATCAGGCTGATTTTTACACCCATTTTGGCGTACCCACATAGAAGATGAATCAATGGCTGATCTTTGGTGAGGGTGATCCCTATGGTGAGAAACCTTGAAAGAGAATCAGTCCTAAGGTGGGATGAAATGCCAAACAAGGAATTCAAGATAAAGCTTATCGAGGAGT
This sequence comes from Euptelea pleiosperma, assembly GCA_035048495.1. Classification (NCBI taxonomy): domain Eukaryota; kingdom Viridiplantae; phylum Streptophyta; class Magnoliopsida; order Ranunculales; family Eupteleaceae; genus Euptelea; species Euptelea pleiosperma. The sequence continues at coordinate 12,383,678 of CM068549.1, forward strand.
GGGTTAGCATGATTGATCTTGAGGATAGCAGCCCTTTGCTAGAAACAGGCGAATTGTCCTATTCAACCAATAAGGTAAAGAAAGGTTCCCACTTGTTAGGCAATGTGACAACTACAAAGTTGGATGCTAAGAGCATTCCTGCCATGGAAGTGGCTAAAAATTAACTTTATCTCTTCTTTGACTGCAACGTCCACATAAGCACAGCTGGCAAATCTTGGGTTTGTTATGATCCCATTTCTTAGCGCTTTTGTTAGCCTAAGGGTGCTTAATTTATCCGGAAGTGCCATAGGTAAACATTCCTTAAAAATGTTTTGGATGGACTCTTATTGAGAGTTCATTTAGTACTTATTGGTGTTTCAAAAATATAAAATAAATATAAGACTACTTATTTGTAACATTTTCTCAACTGTGATATACACCATCCATAGACCATTGAGGTCCAGACCATCCTTGCAATGAAATCTGACCCAAAAAAGGTTAAGCATATACAACTAATTCTGAATGCAAGCAGAAGCTTAGTGAGAAGTTTAAATGGAGATTCTTACGATAATGTCTTGAGTACTTTCCAAGTTTGACCAACATTAGTGGAGTGTAGCTTCCATATGATTAGCTCACCTCCTAGCATTAGAGAAGCCCATTAGCAACACCTTGTTCCTAAATGGGCAACTCATGAATGGTTCTTTTGCAGCTGCCCACACCACTCTAAATGGTCAGCCTGATTAATGATTTATGGTCATTGGATTTGAGCATTTTTTGATATAAAGTAAAACTTTTTGCTGGTCACCATACAAAACCTTATTGTAGTTTAAAGTTAGGAACTTGTTTTGCATTCTTTTACTGTCAAAGATACTACATTTGTGGTGCTTAAGAGAGCGGGACTTGTTAATTGTGGTATTTTGGTGGTTGATGAGAACTTTAAACTGCATCTTTGTATACACTTACATTTACTTGGTAGTCATTTGCATGTCACGAGTAGTAGCATGAAATTTCTAGAGTTGATTTGCCAGTACTTGTTGATTATCACTTGTTTCTACTTCACAGGAGGGATAGTGCTTTGATGTTTAGTTGGTTTTTTCTCTTTTATTCGGTAAGTGTTCTTTACCTTCCATATTTGGTTAAGTATTCATCCTCATACGGTCATACCTAACGTCTTTTTTCTTGTACTAATGGTATTTGCATGGTCAGCTTCTCATTGGTTTTTGTATATTTGCTACTATTGCTCCTCCAATTGTTTTCCTCCCTTTAAATGAATAACTAATTTTCCTTTTTCTTTTTGATTAGTATGTGGAATGACCAACTTTCTCAACATGCATTGACATTGATGGATTTTCTAATCCATTACTTCTTGGAAATAGGAACAACTGTTTTGCAAAAGACAGAACTTTATAGTGGGTTATAGGTTAAAGTTTGTAAATAAACAATATTTATTTTTCGTTTTGTTTAAACTTAGTCTTAACATTTCATATTCTAATCATTTTATTATTTATTTTGTAGGGATTGGATGAGGATTGACCTGACTTGATGTTGATTGGTCTAGCTAGATGCTGATTGATCTGTCTTCTCCTACCAGTGTCTTTTTTTGTTGTTTTTAACTATCAATTTGAATTCAGACAATGAATATTGTAATCTATTTTTAGATATTTAATACATGTTCTCATGCAAATGAAGCAGGTATTACAGGTTATAGATATTGAATATTATATGTTATCATAGAAATAATGCAGGATATATATAGATTACAGGTACTACAGGTTATTGGTATAAAAAAAAATCTTCAAACCGATTACCGACGGCTATCGACCGACGCTATATGTGATAATTACCGACGGCCGGAGTTTTGACCGTCGGTATAGGTCACATATAGCGACGGTCGACGGCCGTCGGTAATCATTTTCTATGTGAGGATAATCTTTTATAAATATTTACCGACGGCCATGACCGTCGGTATAGGTTATATATAGCGACAGTTGTTTCTGGCCGTCGGTAAAAGTGACGTATAGCGACGACGTGTGGACGTCGGTAAAAGGTTAATGCCGTCGGTATATGTAACTTCGACTACGAAGTTATTTTAGTAGGAAGGACTTTATACCGACGGCCGATTTAGAATAGGCCGTCGGTAAAACCTTTACCGACGTATGTTTTACCGACGCCAACCGACGGCCAGGTTGACCGTCGCTATAGCATTTACGACGGTAAAACCCTTTTTTGTTGTAGTGTAGGCCAATTAGCCTATGCAACGTGGTGTACAAGATCATTTCTAAAAACCTCTCCGGTCGTTTGAAGAAAGTCATAGGGCACCTTATCTCTCCCAACCAGGCTGCCTTTGCTTCTGGTAGGCTCATTTTCGACAACACGATATTGGCCCAAGAGATTTTGCACCGTATCAAATGGAAAAAGGGAAATAAGGGTCTCATGGCAATTAAGATAGATTTGGCTAAAGCCTTTGATCGGATCGAATGGTCCTTTTTATGCAATACCATGCGATCTTTGGATTTTAGTGAAATATGGATTAATTAGATCTATCTCTGCATCTCATCTCCTTCATTTTCAATCCTCCTCAACGGATCTCCTTTCAGGCTGTTTCGATCATCTAGGGGTCTTCGGCAAGGTGACCCTTTGTCACCCTTTCTTTTTATCTTATGTACAGAGGTGTTATCTAATAGCCTTGAGAGAGAAGAAAGGTGCAACCATATTCACGGCATAAAGATCCCCAAGAACAGCCCTCCCATCTCTCATCTCCTCTTCGCAAATGATTGCTTCATCTTCTGCAATGCTAATTTGATTGAAGCTAGGGTTATCAAGGACTTGTTGAATGCATTTTGTGCCCACTCAGGTCAACTTATCGACTTTGATAAATTTGGATTGATGTTTAGCTTCAATCCCCATCGCCGTCAACAAAAGCCTTATCCTTTATTCTGGGTATTAAGAATATGTCCCTCAAGGAGCGTTACTTAGGACCCCATTGTTCATTGGTCGATCAAAAAAACTTGCCTTTAGCCATGCCATTGATAGTATTCAACGGGCCATCTCTGGTTGGAAGGGTTGCACTCTTTCGATTGCAGGCAAATCTACACTCATTCAAAGTGTAGCATCAACACTCGTATGTCATCATTCATGTTTCCCAAGACTCTTTGCAACAAAATGGACTCTATTGTGAATAACTTTTGGTGGACTAGCGGATCCCACCATCACGCTCTGCATCTTGCAAGCTGGGAATCTCTTTGTGCTCCCAAGGCGATAGGGGGACTGGGGTTTCAATCTTTTTACAAAGCAAACCTTGCACTTCTGTCAAAGAATGTGTGGAGACTCTTATCTGATCCATCCTCTCTTCTTGCCAAAACCTTAAAAGGGAAACATTTACCCAATTCCTCCATTATGGAGGCCTCCCCAAAGTCTGACAATCCGTGGATTTGGAAGAGTTTTCTGAAAGCGAGAGATTTGTACAAGCCTTACTTTATCAAGCTCATAGGCCATGGTCAAGGTACGGACATTTGGTGAGATCCCTAGCTCCTTGATAGCCGTGAGCATCTCTTTACCCCCATTCGGCTCCCTGACTGCTCGACCAACTTCGTTGCCGACCTTATCCTACCAGATAGATCGTGGAATGAGCCTTTAATCCATACCTTGTTTCTCACTGAAATAGGAGATGCTATTTTAAAACTGAATCTCAGTACACAGGCCTTTGAGGATAGATGGTTTTGGTTATTGGACACCAAAGGTCGATTCTCCTCTCATTCAGGCTATACCAAGTTTCACCGCCCCCATGCCCCACATCTCTCATCCCCCCTTTCTCCGAGTCATTGGAAAGCCCTTTGGCAGATCAAGTGCCATTTCGTTGTCAGCTTTTCATGTGGAAACTCTTTAGAGGAATTTTACCCACAAAAGCCCTTCTCCACTGCCATATCTCGAATATTACTCCTTCTTGTTCTAGATGTGGATTCTCCTCAGAATCGGCCTCTCATGCCTTTCTCCATTGTCCAACCTCGGCAAAGATTTGGTATGCTTCAACTTTAGCTCCCAGGACTGACGCTATGGATGACTCTTTGAGCCAAGCTTGGCTTTTCAATATCCTGGATCTTAGCCTTAGCAAATCGGAGGAAGACTCCTTCCTAGCTGCCTGCTGCTGTGTGCTTCTGTGGCGCATTTGGCTCTTCAGAAATGAATTAGTTTTTTATCAATCCACTGGCCATCCTTTGGGCATGCTAAAGTTTATTCATTCCTATATTCTGCCTCTCCCTTCTAGAACTTCAGCCATTCCTAGAGCCTTGGCTCATTGGAGTCCACCCCACTGGACTGGTGTAAAGTTAATTTAGATGGTTCTTGGAACGCTTCCTCTAAAGCGGCCAACCTCGGTTTTATCATCCGAGACTCCTCTAACGCTTTTGTTCTAGCAGGAGGGCATCAAGTTAGTGCAGATTCTTCCGAAGAGGCGGAAGCAAAGGCCTTGAAATGGGGGCTTGAATAGGCGATCATTGCTGGTATCCGTCAGTTAATATTGGAATCGGATGATCTCTTTTTGATTGAGCAACTGGCTCTCAACAGCTCTTACTTGGGGTGGAACTCGTCCTCAATAGGAGTAGATATCATTTTTTTGGCTGGCCGTCTTGGGGCTGTTGAATTTAGTTACTGCTTTCGAGAATGTAACCATATTGCTGATCTCATAGTCTCTAAGGCTATCTTTTGGTCTTCTGTTTTTACTTGGACTTCTCTCCCTCCCTGGCTTAGTCCCTTTTGTACCCAAGAAGGAGGGTGGTTCCCTAATATTTATATATTCTGGTGTGGTTTACAAAAAAAAAAAAAGAAATAGGGTCGGGATCGAGGGACAGACTTTGAAACCTGGCTTTTCACATAAACACCTAAACCGTTGATCTATCTCAAATCGGACGGCTTTCCTTTTAATCCTTTTGAGTATAGTAGCCGAGCCATTAGAGCTGATTGGAGCGGATACAAACGTGGTTTGAAAAAGCCAGGGCAAAACATTAAATGTGAGTCCACGTGGCATGTCTTCTGGTACATCTCCTGCACGTGGCAAGCTAATGTTGAGAGCAAAGCCGTATTCTCATAGCAAACACTGGTGTTCGAGGAGTAAAACTTATGTGACAAAAGCTTCTGTCACACTGCACAATACGAGCCACATGGCACACTCTTAGTGGACTCTAACAGTATGTATGTTTAGCCAATCCATTGATAGACCTGCAAACCAAAAATTAGCCTCATTAGTGATTTACAACCTTTGGATCTTTGCACCCAAATAACGCTTAATAATGCCCAAATTCATTCGGTTAAAATCAACCCATGAAAATAACTTCAACCGAACGCTTAGAAATCACTAATTAGGCTGATTTTTGGTTTATAGGTCCACCAAGAGGGGCAGGCCAAACATCCATACTGTCAGCATCCACAAAAAGTGTGCCATGTGGCTCGTATTGTGCATTGTGACAGAAGTTTTACTCTTGCTGTTCAAGAGATTCAAGCTTGAGGGCAACTGTGGAACTGGAGGTGGAGCTCCTTACTTGGTGTACCCAGTTTAGTGACTGGATAAACACCCAGAAAGCCTATATTGAGTCCTTGAATGGGTGGTGCCTGCTCTAGGAATCGGAAGAAACCCTAGATGGGTACACCAAGTAATGACTACTTCAATGCAATGGAGATGATTTTAGAGACATGGGTTGTCACGCCCCGAATCCGGATACCTAGATAAGACCCGACCCGTACCCGAACCCAAAGGTGATCCATGAATGTCCCCTAGTGGTCCAATTAGGTCAATTAGACTACTAAAGTTCATTCGAAAACCCACTAAGTAAAAAAAAGTCTATATGTAGAAAACAAATAATTAAAATAATTTATAATTCAAATAATTCAATCAATCAATTAAATGTTGAGAGAATGAGATGAGAACATGCTCTCAATCAAAGGACTACATGCCCATGAAAATAAATTAATGTTTTAAAACAATCAAAATAAAGTCTTCTAAAATGTGGGATCGACTCCCAAATCCTCGTCGATCTCCTCGAATGGACCGGAGTCTTCTGTCTCAAAATTATCCCACGTACTCAGCTCCTCAAAATCTGAAAATGGTATCGGTGTAGCACCGTGAGCCAATGCCCAATAATACAACAGTGTGCATGGTATGATATCATACTATACAAGTTTTTTAATCAAGGTATGCATCTCAATCGTATAATAAGAATGACATGAACATAAGGGTGAATGCAAGTGAGTACGGGATGCAAATGCAACTAGTACCCATAACCACATAGGGTCTCCATCTCCTTCCCGCACTGGGAGCGGTCTCATCGATCCATCTGCAGGATATAATAACGTTTAGGGCATTTCACCTTAGGGTACCGAACCTTGATTAGTTGATAAAACTAATATAAACGTATATAATATACTTCAACCCCGTTCCCTTATGCGCTCCTTATATGAAATGACGTGATGATCATGGTATGACAATAAAATGGTACTAGGGTTACATGACATAAGCAAACATATATTTATAAATTAAATAAGAATATAAAATAAACACATGATCATCAAAAGTAATAACATGGGAACGAATTAGGGTTAAACATGAATAACATGTAACAATCACCAAAAGTCACGATTAACACGGATGAACAATATAAGTGAAAATCACAAGGCAATCCAGCACATTATGGCCGAACCTTATGAGGGATCTATGACACAAAGTCGAACCCTAAAGAAGGATCCAAGACACTTGGCCGAACCTTATGAGAGACCCAAGACACATGGGTGGGATCCCCATGCATACAAGTATAGGTCAAACCATCTAGGGTTTAGTCAAACAACAAGGGCTAAACCCCTTAATAGTTAATAAGTCATAACCGAACCACTAATAATTAATAGGTTTTTTACAAAAAGATGTACTGCCTTGTAAAAATCATAACTAAATGAATATTAATTAAAAAAATATAAACTCAATGGATTTAAAAACTAGATTCACAGAGGTTTTTAGAAAAAATAAATATAAAAATATTCAGATTCAAAATATAGGTCGAAACCCTTAATTAAGTGAATTGGACAGAATCTAAAATTCTGGGTTTTACAGAAAAGTCCCGCACATTTGAAAAATCATAACTTAATCAATACAAATCAAAAAAATACAAACTCAAATATTATAGAAACTACATTTATAGAGATATTTATAAAAAATAAATATAAAAATATTCAGACTCAAAATATGGGTCGAAACCCTTAATGAAGTGGGCCAAACATAATTTGAAATTCTGAATTTTATAGAAAAGTTCAGCATATTTGAAAAACATAACTTAATCAATACAAATTAGAAAAATACAAACTCAAAGGTTCTAGAGAGGTATCTATTAAAAATAATTAGAAAAATATTTAGATTAAAAATATAGATTGAAATCTCAAGTGAAGTGGACCGTGTAAAATCTAGAATTCTGGGTTTTACAGAAAAGTCCAGCAAGTTAGAAAAATCATAACTTAATCAATACAAATCCAAAAAATACAAACTCAAAGGTTCTAGAAATTAGATTGATAGATGTATCTATGAAAAATAATTAAAAAAATATTTAGGTTAAAAATATAAATCAAAATCCCAAGTGAAGTGGACCGTGTAAAATCTAAAATTCTGGGTTATTTTGTAAAGTCCAACAACTTAGAAAAATTATAATTAAATAAATATAAATCAAAAAAATACAAACTAAATGATTTTGGAAAATAGATTCATAGAAGTTTTTAGAAAAAATAATTATCAAAATATTTAAATTATAAAAATACAATGAAAATGATAAAGAACATAGTCATCCGTTATAGGTGTAAAAAAAAACCATGACCAAATCCATCATGGTAGCCCAAAATAAAGATCAACCCAATAAGAATAAAGTAAATATTGTTGAAATTAATTTATAATGAGTATAAACTATTATCTAATGAAAGAGAAATAAAATTTTGAAGAAAAATAAGTATAGGATGGATTAAACACACTTACCTTAAGGTTTCTCGAACTTTAATGAAAATCAAAAGTTTTTTTAAATTTGAAAGTCGTCGGATCGTCCTCTACTAGGGGTATGTTCTTGCATTCAGAGTCCCCGTCAATTCTCCTTTCTTGCTCGAGTGCGATAGGTGCCCAGATGAAGGTTTAATGGAGCTTTCTTTATTCTTTAATGGAGTTGAGTTTGTGAAAGCTTCTAAAGCTTTAGAGTTTTTATAAATAGGTTTAGGGAAGGATTAGGGTTTCTATATTAGTGAAATTCGTAACTAGCAAAGGGATGACTTTTTCAACCCTTAAAAACTTATATTTTACACTACTAATAGGTTAAAAATGGGCCCAAGGCCCATATACATCAACTATGCTTCATTTAAGAATATTATTAAACCCAAAAGACCTCTAGATTAGCCATACGGGTCCACCCAACAATCATAACACAAATAATTATAAATTAATTCAATTAAATTATATTATATAATTTAAAATTTTATACAATAAGGTATTGACACGTGGCACACACATAAATCACATAAAATAGTCTAAATATACAAAAATCACAAAAAATTCAAAGCTCCGGAAAAGTGTTAAGCTGATCTTGGAATGACCCGAAAGTGATTTGCAGGTCCCACACTCTTATTAAATAAATAAAATATAATTAAATATTATTTTTTGAAAAATATAAGAATGGTAGGAAAGTTTAAAATTACGAAAATACTATTTTTGTCAAAATCTCCCGAAATCTCCCGCTAAGGTTTTTATGTCTCAAGAAATGTTCTAAATTTCTCAGGTAAGTTGGGAAGGTTAAAATAAGAATATTTTTGATATCTCGGACCCACAAAATAATTTTTTTTATACAAGTTCTGTAGTATTAGCTGAGGAAAGAAAAAGTTCCCTGTAAGTTATGGTCCATTATTTTTAGCAAGAATTTAGCCTTAAAGAGCGAGTTTCAAAAATAACAGGTTTTTCAAAGTTGTCTGAATGAAACCAAATTAAATACACATACTCAAGCATGATATTAAACAATAAAAATAATAATAGAAGTCTGAAAAAGGTTTAGGTTTGGTGAATTTACCATAATACCCTATAACGAAAGTTCAGGGTATTACACGGGTGCCAAACTCTATGCAAGCTTTTGCTTCGAGCTTGCATCAGCTATGAGAGAGACAAGATGAGGAGCAGCGTCAGAGAATCAAGGCTGATTACCTCTCTAAAGATTTTCAGAAATAGCTAAGATCCATCCACAAGGAGGAAAGCAAGATGCAACGGGATCTAGATGCATTGTCGAACAAGTCAGCCGTGTCAATTGTTCCCACTGAAAGTGGAGTGTCACCACTTGACGATCTCAAGGTGGATTTAGATTCCATGAGGAAGAGATTGGAGGAAGAGAGAGCCAGGCATGAGGAAATTGTTAAACACGTCCATTAGGCTGCTTCCAGTAGACATGGGTTAAGGGTCAAAATAGTTGTAGACAGGAGGTGAAAAATTGAGGAGAATAGTGCAAAGGAGAAGAGGAGGAGAATAATGGAGAGGAGAAGAGGAGGAGATGTGATGGGAGTAGACGTGCAGAGATGTCTCAGAAGACATGTCACGAGGATTCACATTTAATGTTTGGAAAAAGATGTAACAAGGTATGCCTGAAACTGTTAATTTGCGGAAGCGGCAATTTTGGTAGTCACCGCTGCCATCTAGGCCCACTGACTGCTTCGATGTTTATTTCACCCCTTGGTGGATATACATACCAAAAATCACCTTGATTGGTAATATATAACCATTACGTTCTTATAGCCTTTGAATACAACCACCTTTTGAGTACTAAAACCAACGGCTAAAAATCATTAAATAATCTGATTTTTTGTATGAATGTCTATTAAAGGGTGGGCTAAACATCCATGCGGTCAGTGGGCCCAGATGACAGTGGTGACTACCAAAAATGCCGCTTCCGCAAATGAAAAGATCTCAGGTATACCTTGTTACATCACGACCCTTAATGTTTTGTCCTCACTTTTCAAACGAGTGTTCGTATCGCCTCCAATCAGCTTCAATGGCTCGGCTACTATATTGAGAAGGATTAAAAGGAAAGCCGTTCGATTTGTTATAGATAAACGGACGATTTAGGCGTTTAGGTAAAGAGCCAGGTTTTAGAATCTGTCCCCCTGATCCCGACCCATAGAAATGGGTAACTACGACATGAGAAAACTATAGAATTTGTAGAACTTCTCAATGGGTCGGGTTCCGGAGATCATTCTCACCAAAATTCAGCTGTTGATTCATCCTCTATGAGGGTACACCAAGGTGTTGGTCAAAAATGTTGGCCACCGAACCCGACCCCTTCTCAATATAGGGAAACTAGCAAATAAATACAAGCTACTAGAACAAGTATTTTTAACACATTTAAAAGTATAAAGTGTGCTAAAAAATTGCCCCACAATGGGCTGCATGTATGGCCCATAAAAACCACATTGCAGTCTAACCAAGTTGTGCAAACGATGCTCAGGGGTAAAATGAGTTTTTATTTGCTAAAGGTACGTGCGGTTGGTTGTGAGCGTGCAAGTGCAAATGCAAATCGCCAAATGCGTGGGTTCACTTAATTCCACACCCGTGTCATGCGTGTCTTTCATTGACTCTAGCTCAATAGGTGCCATCAACGAACTTCTCACTTTCTACCCAAAAAGCCCCTGTAATATATATTAATTGTTGAATATAGCAAGGATACTTTTGTCTTTCACGACTAACCCTTTCCGCACTTTCTAGAGTAAAACTTCTGTCACAGCCTTGTGATAGAAGCTTCTGTCACAACGCAAAATACAAGCCACATGGCATACCCTTAGTGGACACTGACCATGTGGATGCTTGGCCAGTCCCTGGGTGGACCTATCAACCAAAATCAGCCTGATTAGTGATTTACAACCTTTGGATCTTTGCACCCAAATAATGCTCCATAATGCTCAAATTCTTACCGTTAAAAAAAGAGGTCCACCGAGGGACTGGCAACATCCACACGGTCAGCGTAACTCAGAGTGTGCCACGTGGCTCCTATTGTGCGTTGTGAGTCTTGTGACAGAAGCACTGTGACAGAAGTTTTACTCCAAATTGCCACCTTAGCTCTCGACTCTTCTTCTCCTTCTCCCTCCTTTTAAACCTTAACCATCACTCTCCGGTCCCCACCTCCCATTCTTGCCCTCTCTGTCCCTCTTGCTCTAAAGACGGCTCTCGATATCTCTAGCAGAGCTCCTTGCCGATGAGAGACTGAGGGATATAGTCAGATATGAAGGCGACGGGATCTGTTGCTTCAGCCGAGCGATCAAGCTCTGAACTTTGAATTTGCAGGCTACTGAGCCTTACCAAGCTGGCAAGAGCTTGAAGCGGTGCGCATTGCTATATGTTTTGTAAAATAGGATTTTGATTCTTATTTCTTTTGAATCTCTTCTCAGCCATGAAGGTGTTTTTATTTTTTATTTTTTTTCCCGTTACAACAGTTTATTAAAGAAGGAGATCGGGGCAATACGCGAAACTGCTAAAGAAGTTGACAAGGAGCTTCTGGTCTCGATCGAGGTCAGAACATTAGTCGTCTAGGAATCGCTTGAATCGGTGGAAGCTCTGTGTAGTGTGTACAGAGGAATGACAGATAATCTCTCAATGTAAGGACGCTCTTTTCTTTGCAGACCTCAAAAGGGATTCTTTTGATTACCACTCTATTTTATTTTTGGACACTTTTTTTTTTTTTTGCCTTTTTATATTATTTGAAGTAGGGGTGGTGCACTGCGCACAACATGTTTGTTAAAATGTTGTAATAAAAAGAGAGCTGATCTATTCATGTCGCTTCTTAGCTCTCATGGTAGTAAAACCAGTAAAATATTAAATGAATACTGAGATGGATTCGAAGCATGCAAGTTGATGTTTCTATTGTTCAAAATTTGGCCTTGTTTGGGTTCTTTTGCTGATTTTCCAATGCTTAGTACAATTGGAGTTTTTTGTTGGTGAATTTTTTTTTTTATTGCTCTAAATTTGACTTGGAGCAATGATGATTGTAACTTTGTGTTGAATCTTCAGGTTACTGGGTGACCTTGGAGCAATGACTTGCTCTTTAAACTCTATTTTTCCTTTTATTTTATTTTTTTGTTTTCTTGAATTCAGGTTGATTATTGCGTCCAAGTTCTTCATGCAATTCTATTTCAACATTTGATTAGCTCTTATTTTTGTAGTGTTATAGCCCTCATTAATTATACCTTAACTGGCATCACTGGAAATTAATAATTCATGTAATTCATTATTATTTTTTTTTTGCCCTTTCTTTTCCAGATTGTAGGTAAATTAAGCTTGCTTCAGTGAAGATTTGGACTATTCGTGGAAGATTTTTGTCGATATTCCCCATCAGAGGACCACTAGATGATTTAAACAGACCCTGAGCTTGAGCACAGCCTGAGCTGCATACAACGTTGGATTTTTTTTGGATATCAAAGACTACAATTTTAAGTTCTTGGAAGCATTCAATGATCAGGGTTCTTCTCAATTTGGTGGTTTTATAAGTTAATTTTGGTTATTCCACAAACTTCAAGGAGGAATTTTAAGTAACATCAATACCATTATCGAATCGCAACCACTCGAGTTACCAGAATATCAAATTTGATGAACAAATTCAGTCTAACCAAACAGTTATTCTCATTTTCAAACAATGAGTTACTATATTATTCTGTTGTGAGAAATGGGTGCGGAGAGTCATATTTTGGGTTGGTTGTCTCGCCCTCGCGGAAGCGTTTAATGACCACAAGTAAGAGGGTTCAGGACCGAAGCCAGAAGAAGAGGGTGCATGATCTGGAAATTGTAACAGAGAAGTGGAAGATAGCTTCAAAGGTGATGTTTCTGATGGAGGTTTTGAAGAGAGAACCCGAGCAGATTACTACTTTAAGATCGCTTGAACAGTACAGGAGGCAGCTTAACCTGCGGAAACCCCATAAGATCTCGGACTTCATCCGGAAATCACCTAAATTGTTTGAATTGTACAAGGATCGGAGGGGGGTAATCTGGTGTGGGATGACCAAGGAAGCTGAAGACTTGGTGGAAGAGGAGGCGAAGATCCTGGCGGAGCATGGGGAGAAAGCAGTAGAGTATGTTACAAGGTTCTTGATGATGTCGGTGGACAAGCGGCTTCCGATGGATAAGATCGCCCATTTCCGAAGAGACCTGGGTCTACCATATGATTTCCGGGTCAATTGGGCCCACAAGTACCCGCAATACTTCAGGGTAGTTAAATCTGAGGATGATGTTGAGTACTTGGAACTTGTCTCTTGGAATCCAGCTTGGGCTGTGACAGAGTTGGAGAAGAAAGTGATGGGGGTAACTCAGTCGGACCCCTCTACTCCAGGGTTGCTGTACCTCCCTTTCCCCATGAAGTTCCCTCTAAACTATAAGAAGATATTTAGATATGGTGGGAAAATTGAACACTTTCAGAAACGATCTTATCTCTCTCCATATGCAGATGCTCGAGGGCTCAAAGCTGGGTCGCAGGAATTTGATAAGAGAGCGGTCGCCGTGATGCATGAGCTGCTTAACTTTACTATTGAGAAGAGACTTGTCACTGACCACCTCACCCACTTCCGGCAAGATCTTGTGATGCCTCAGAAGCTGATGAGACTTCTTCTGAAGCATTTCGGGATTTTTTATGTCTCTGAGAGGGGTAAGAGACTCAATGTGTTCTTGACGGAAGCTTATGAAGGTGTTGAGCTGATTGAGAAGTGCCCGTTAGTTCTTTGGAAGGAAAAGGTCCAGAGCCTTATCGGTTACAGGGGAAGGAAACGGAGAATCGAAACCTTTAACGAGTTTTCAGACATGGAAGGAGATAATAACCTGTTTGATGGGGGTACCAAAGGTGAAAATTCTTTCTCAGAGCTTGAGGATGAGGAGACCATAGGTGGTCTGGAGGATGTTTCTCTCACAGATGATGCCGAAATGGAGGTCGAAGAGGTCTACACCGCATATAAGGATACTGAAACATCGTGAGGTCAGAAATCTTGTCTCATATTCACATTTTTTGTGTTCTATAGTTGCAGTTTTTATGCTTCAAGTGAGGCTGAAATGGGGATGCCAAAGGTGAATTTTTTTCCGCAGATCTTGAGGATCAGGAGACCATATGTGGTCTGGAGGATTTTTCTCACATATGATGCCGAAATGGAGGTTGAAGATGTCTACACCACATAAAAGGATACTGAAACATCTTGAGGTCAGAAATCTGGTCTCATATTCAATTTTTACATGTTCCATAGTTGCATATTTTATGCTTCAAATGGTTGTGTTTGTTAAGCAACATGGATTTTGAATCTTTTGATAAATGCCACACTGTATTATGATTTGAGAATCACCTAAATTTCAAATTGAAGAAGCTACCTTCAGTGAATGATGTGTTAAATGCTATATTATGCACAACAGTCACCCATCAATATCTTTTCTTTATTACCAACGGAATATAGAAATGGTTCTTATAAAAACAGGAATTGGGAAGTGGGGTTTGATAAAAACATGGTTTTGCAGGAATTTGGATGTGGTTCTTAGATAAACATGAATTTTGATATGGATTGTGATAAAAGCAGGAGTTTGGATTTGGTATCTTACAAAAACAAGAATATGGATGTGGATTCTGATTAATCTGCAAATGGAACACGTCGAATTATGAAGTCTTTCAAATTTATGAAGGATAGACTCATGGGATCCATGATTTCTAAGGATGACAGAAGACATTTGGGACCTTTTTTTATTCCGTGGAATAAGATCAATGATGATAGTTAAATTCAAGGTAGTTGTTCAAATATGAAGAGGTGCACAAACAACATAGATGCCTATTTTTAAACAACCTAACAAGAAATGATAACATCAATCATGATTATCCTAAACATATGTCAGACTCAATCTGATTGATCTGTTCAAGCATGACCCACTTGACAAAACAATAGAACTGACTCTGTAACATCTGTTTTTTCTGTTGATCCTGAATGAAAAGGACCAGTCAGGCCAACTTTCTGTTCAATTGGGTCAGGCATGAATGAAACCATCACTACCCATCTTTGTTAAAGGAATCTTCATCCCAAGGTGCAGCTCTTGCTGTACAATCTCGTTCTTATGCTTCACTCTTGCTTCTTGCTCCTGTCACCAACTACTAGTTCTAGCAAGACCATTTTCTTTGAAATGGATGATGCATAACTAGGAATCAATGAGAAGGATACAACACATTCTGGACACATTTGTGAAACAAGATGGCTGATTTTAGTTGGATCCGAGTTTATTGAATTTAAATGAGGCAAAAAGAGTGCAGAAATGACGTAGCTGCCTATTACTTCAACTGCCTAAGAAGGGATATGATAGTGTCAACCATGCATGACCTCAACAATGGTCAGCTTCAATCTGATTGGTCTCTTCAAGTAGGATCCATTGACAGAACAACAATGAAATAGATGCTTATTATTAAATTACTGATTCCACCTAGTAGACCTCCCAGGTAAGAAATCAACTCAATTTAATGACTGTAACCACCAATAGATCATATTTTTCAATCATCTAAGTTGCTCTCCACATTCATCCTACTATGCTTTTTCCCTTCACTGAACTTCGTGGAACTGGGACTAAACTCAAGTCCGAGACATCTTCCATCCATCATGAAAGATTCCTCGCCTCATCACTATGAATCGTCAAATAGACCTGATGCAGCCCACCTCGTATGGGTTGAAAGAGGTATTTGTGCCAAAATAACATGTGGGTATCTGTTAGGATTAAGGATTACGGGGCCTTATATAATCTGGGTCGTAAGAGGTTTAGCTTTCCAACTAGAATCATCTCCTCTGGTCACTAAGCATCACTTCTGAATCACTACTACAAGAAACTTTTGTCCGACTTCTAAGCTAATATTCTTTACCACTTGGAAGTCTCTCCTAACATGGTCCTGTGTAGGATGATGACGTTGGACAACTAGAATTGAATGTGGGTATAAGGACTTCTAGTGTTTACTCTTATGTACTGGTTATGAACAAATAAGGCAGTGACGTAGTTTAAAATTCTTGGTTTAGGACTTCAGTATTTCTGGAGTTTGGGTTTATATAAGTGGGGTATAAGGTCTAGGATCAGGGTTTGAGGATAGAATGGCTTATCACAGGTTAGGGTTTTATGAGAAAGATTGTAGGGACTGGATTTTATAGATTGAGAAGTGCTAGAAGAAATAGAAACTTAGAATATAAATTTTGCAGAGAAACTAAAGACAAAATAGAAATAGATAAGTGGAGTCTTACCACTTTGGGTTCCAACAAGGTAGTTAAGGGCACAAGGTGCAAGGACCCTGGTACAATGGCACTTGAGGCGCAAGGTGCAAGATGAGGCGTGAGCTTGATTGAAGCAAGGCGCCATATACTAAAAAACAATAATAAATATAAATATCATAAAAATTTAAGAAATAAATTGAAAGATGAATTCTAAACATTTACCATATTCAATTTCTATAAGTACTAACCACTAGTTAGTCCAGCAAGCAAGTAAGCAACACCGCAAATTGCACTTTTGAATAAAATGATTTAAAACCTTAAAATGACAATATCATAAAAACACAAAATAAATAAGCAACTATAAGTGTAATAAGGTATAAAGACACACAAAAGAAGGAAGAAAAAAAAAGTTTGTTCAAGTTGTATTATTGTGGTTACCACTGTAGTCACAAAAGGAGAAATAAATACTTAGAACCAATGGAAACACAAGTTGTCTAGAGGCCGTATTCTCTGAAGGATGCTTCCTTTTGCGATAGCCTAGGGAATCTGGAGGAAAAATCAAAGTACTTCCGAAGACTAAAGTGGGGATTTGGCCTTGATGATTCTCAGCATTAAGAGGATGCTTTTCCTTTGGTGTAAGGTGTTCATGGAATGTGAACTGTAACAGGCTCTTTTTTGAAAACTCTGTATTTCACTGCGACATTATTTTTTTTTTTTTGATAAGTCGGAATGTATTGATAAGAAAGAGAGACATACAAAAGGCCTAAGAGGTCGAGGTGACCTACCTAAGGCAAAAACGCCAACTTCAGTGACAAAAGCAAAAAGAAAGGAGGTTAGGCTAGATCTCTCTTACAAATGACATCCCACCGGAAGACGAAGTCTTCAAAAAATAGACCCCGGCATTCCTTGAAAAGTTTGGACCACAAAAATAAAAGGCCCTTGATGTTCAGATTAATATCCTCCACCGAGGTCTCCCTATCCTTGAACACCCTAAGGTTGCGCTCCTTCCACAGTTTCCAGCATATCGCGAAAGGGAGCAAATGCCATAATATGCGGCCTCTACGAGAGAAGGAAGAAGTGGTCCAACTATGGGTGAGCTGCATCAATGTAAGGGGAAAGACCCAAGTCATGCCAAAATCAACCATGGAGGCTGCCCAAACCGCACTGGCCACTGTACAGTGAAGGAAGAGATGATCGATCGACTCTCCGCTTTGCTTGCATAAGGAACAGAAATCAACAATGATCATCTTGCGAGCTCTCAATTGATCCACAGTCAAGATTTTCTTCATGGAGGCAGCCCAATAGAAAAAGGCAATTTTGGATGGTACCTTGGTTCCCCACACGAAAGGGGCCGGGAACTTGTTCACAACAGGCAGGAGAAGAGATTGGTACAAGGACCGCATAGAAAATTTGCCGTCTTTCGACCATCTCCAAATTCGTTTGTCAGGCGCCTGAGAAGGAAAGTAGCAATCTTGTAGACGAAGCAGAAGGCGGGATACCACTTCAATCTCCCAATCATTAAGTCTTCTTCTAAAGCCAAAGTTCCACGTCATGTTCTCCCCTTCGTGGACCATACATAAGCTCACCGCTCGATTCTTATGGTCAGAAATAGAATACAACTCGGGGAAATCAATCATGAGAGGATTGTCTCCGCACCAACGATCCTACCAAAATTGAACTCTATTACCAATGCCCACCTTGTAGGAAATCCCGTTGTAAAATTTCTTGAAGTGCTTTATAATACCTCTCCAAACACTGCAACCATAGGCAGAATGGACTGTTCTCCCATCCCATTCGTAGTCTACTACCCTATACTTGCCTACCATTGCATTTCTCCATAGGCTGTCCGTCTCCTCTCGAAATCGCCACAACCATTTGCCCAAAAGCGCACGATTCATGATAGAAAGGCTTCTAATCCCCAGGCCCCCTTGGAGTTTAGGTCGGCAAATAGTCTCCCAATTCACCAGGTGGAACTTCCTCTTTCCTTCTCGATCGTGCCATAGAAAGTTTCTCATAATTCTTTCTAGGGCCTTCACAATGCTACAGGGCATGTCAAACAGGGACTAATATAGAGGGGCAAGCTAGAGAGACAGTGCTTCAGCAACACCAATTTACCCCCTTTAGAGAGATACTTGGATTTCCACAGAGCCAGTCTACTCCCAAACCTATCAGCCAAAGGTTCCCATATGGTTTTGGATCTATAATTTGCTCCCAAAGGTAGCCCTAGGTAAGAAGTAGGAAAGTTGCCTTCGTTGCACCCCAAAGCTGCTGCCAACTCTCCCAAATTGTTAACTTCTCCCACCCCATACATAGTACTCTTGGCCATGTTCATTTTGAGACCCGAAGCAGCCTCGAAGCATACAAGGAGACCCCTCAAGAAGCGG
This sequence comes from Euptelea pleiosperma, assembly GCA_035048495.1. Lineage (NCBI taxonomy): Eukaryota > Viridiplantae > Streptophyta > Magnoliopsida > Ranunculales > Eupteleaceae > Euptelea > Euptelea pleiosperma. The sequence continues at coordinate 12,402,280 of CM068549.1, forward strand.
ACTTGAGGAATAGAGTCCCTGAGGAAGACCAAAGTGTCATCGGCAAACTGGAGATGAGAAACCGCTTCAATGTTGTGACACACCTTGAACCCTTCAAGGAATCCAGACTCTGTCCCCCTACCGAGCATCCTTCCCAAAGCTTCTGCAACCACAATGAATAAATAAGGCGACAACGGGTCCCCTTGTCTCAAACCACGGGAGCTCCATTAACCATAATGGAAAAAGATGCCGAGGAGATACATCTAGCAATCCACCTTCTCCATTTGAGCCCGAAGCCCATCTTATCCAACATGTAGTCGACAAAGCTCCAACTGATGTGATCGTACGCTTTCTGCAGATCAATTTTGCATGTAATCCCCAGGGTTCCGGTTTTGCTTCTAGAATCAATGCATTCATTGGCAAGGAGGACGCCATCTAGAATCTGCCGATCCTTCACAAAAGCACCTTGCGTAGGGGAAATAACCGAAGTGAGCACTCTGCTAATGCGGGAAGCGAGAGTCTTAGCTAGGATATTGTAAAGACTCCCCACCAAACTAATGGGTCTATAGCTAGAAATGTCTTCCGCCCCCTGACGCTTGGGAATGAGCACAAGAAAAGTGCTATTGGACGAAAAATCCAGATAGCCTTCATCGTAAAATTCTTGAACCACCTTCATCAAGTCCGTACCCACCACGTCCCAACATTCTTTGAAGGAAGCTATAGTAAACCCGTCCGGCCCTGGAGCCTTGTCACCAGCAAGGTTGGCTATGGAGATCCTTATCTCTTCCTCTGAAAATGGTCTTTCCACCCAATTATTGTCTTCCAGTCTGATACGATCGAAATGAAGGCCATCAAGGAGGGGTCTATAAAGCATCGTTTCAGAGTATAATCCGAAATAAAAATCCACCACCCCTTTCCTGATATTCTCTTCATCCTCCAAGACTGTACCATTAATCTCTAGACGGGCTATGTGGTTTCTTTTTCTGTGTACATTGGCCATCTCATGGAAGAATTGAGTGTTGTTGTCCCCCTCCTTCAACCACCTAATCATGGATTTCTGTTTCCAGCTGATTTCCTCCAATTTGATATGGTGTTGATAATCCGCCTTGAGGTTATTTCTCCTGCCTCGATCCTCCAAGGATAGACCGCCCTCCTCTTCCTTCCCATTGAGCTGAGAAATCTTCTCCAGAATGACTGACTTTGTCTGATCTAGTCTCCCAAAGTCATCCTTAGTCCACTTTTTGATAGCTTCCTTGAGAGCCTTTAACTTATGCCGGAATACTTCTCCAGCCTTCCCGGAGAACAAGAAGCTGTTCCACCAAACCGCAACCTTGTCCTTAAAATTAAAACTTTGAAGCCACATATTTTCGAATCTGAAGGGAGTGGGGCGACTTCTGATCCCCCTACATTCAAGTAGTAGAGGCGCATGGTCCGATGATGGTCTAGGAATAGCGACCTGAGACACCCCTGGGAACTAATCATCCCAATCGGCAGATATCAAAAATCTATCCAGTCTACAGAGGACTGGATCAGCCTGGTTGTTAGTCCAGGTAAACTTTCCCCCTTCCAATGGAAGATTCATCAAGAAATGCCGCTCAATAAAATCTCCGAAGGCTCTCATACCTCTAGTCGTCCTTCTACCTTTATTCTTCTTATGCCAATGACGGATAATGTTGAAGTCCCCCCCTAAACACCATGGAGAACCCCAAAAGCCAGCCACATTGTCAAGTTCATCAAAGAATTGTTCCCTGTAATGCCTATCCGATGGTCCATACACCCTGGTTAGAACCCAAGAAAATTGATCTCCAATCCAATTATAGAGAACTAAGACTGAGAAAGCTCCCACTAGAACATCCTTGACCTCCAGGAAGTTCTTATTCCAAAGGACCACAATGCCACCTGAGGTTCCAATAGCTGGGAGATCGTACCACCCTACATCCCTGAACCCATATAAAGCTTTAATGATAGATTCTTCCATGCTGTCTAATTTGGTCTCTTGCAGGATAACCACTTTCGCTCCCCATTTGTTTATGATGCTCTTAACCACTGCCCTTCTCTCCTTACTGCCTAGGCCCCGAACATTCCACAACAGAATCTTAGCCGCCATTAACAACCGCTGATCTTCCTCCCTTTTCTACGGCCTCCGCTGTCCATCTACATATTTGTGTTGAGGTCACAAGCCAGTCTCTGGAGTTCACGCGATAACTTTGCTGATTTCTCCCGCCAAATGGGACTACTACATCCAGTAGTCAAAATTCTACAACTAGTCGGGCCGCTGTCTTTGATAACAGCCAGCTGCAGAGTCTCCCCATATCCTGATGGTTGTTCCTTAATAGGCGAAGCAATTGCCTTCACATTCATCCCATTAGCTGCTACCGTATTTCCTTTGAAGCTCCGTGAGTAGGATTCTTTTAGAATGATGGATTTGAGAAGCTGCAGCACCTCAGCCTCATGCCCTTTACACGTAGAACCCATTAATTCGCCAATACTCATGATATTAGCCAAAAGCCAATCATTGGTGACAGCCACTGGAGACTTGGTAGGAACAGGTAATTCTGACTGTAGGGCGTATAACAGCTTAGCCTCTGCGAGACGACTGTCTAAAACAACTGTTGGAGAGCGCACATCACCCCTTACAAAACCGAAGGCGTTATCTTCGAAATCTGTAGACTTCTCTTCCATTGGGCTGCGTCTCCAGCTGACGATTCCCATCTTAGCATTGATGCCCTGTTGGGGTAAGCAGTCCCCGCTAACACTCAAATACCCCAGATGGTTGGTCAGACAAGAACTCCCCAGTGCATAGTTGACTGGGACAGGCCTGGTAGAGCAGGAGGCCCCGTCGGCCAAGAAATCCTTCCCTGATATCGACCCCTGAAGAAAAGGAACCCCAGCATCTGCCAGATGAGGGGGTGGAAGAAAGGGAAGAGGGGGAGACGGAGAAGAGGGAGTGTTCTTACCTTTCGGAGATCTCCCCGACGCCTGAGAGGACAGACTTTTTGCTGGTTCTCCTGAGTGAGGTTGATAATGGAGAGGAGGGGTGTAGCTGATATCAAGCTTAGAACTAGTGACCGAAAGAGAGGGCCCAGGGTCCAGCGTGATAGGTACTACAAAAGCCTCCCAAGTCCTGGGCTCAACGTTCCTACCCAAGCCCCTGGGCTGGCCAAGTCAGCCCATCCCACCTGAGAAAAAAGGGCTCAAAGTGCCTGATCTTTTTAGCTGAAATGGTCTGGGTGCAAGAAAAACCAAACCCGGGATGGAATTCAAACGAGACTTCTCATACATCCCATGTGTCGGCACCTCTCGACATTCTTCTGGACCGTTATAGTCCCCTGCCGTGTTAGCCAAGCAAATAAAGGGGAGTTTGCCACGTTCCCCTGATCCTTGATCAACCTTGCCACCTGCCCTCTCGATCAAAGGGCTGGAAAACTCGGCGTGCTTCTCAGCTGGTTAAGCATGTGCCACGCGTCACCCTTTCCGACTAACCGTGTGCCACTGGTCAGCTTTCATACCCCCTTCTTCGGCGATGCTGGTGTGATCGGACTCAGCAGAGCTCCTCTCCGCTACCGGCAATCCTAATGTCTCCTCCGGTACTGTCACCTTTGCTAGGTGGAGAAGGATTGAGGGGGATGGGAATCCTAGTAGACCCCGACTCAGGGACGAAAGATTCCATCGTCGCCGGAGACGAAGATGATGAACCTCTAAGTGGACTAATCTGCGAAGATGAGTACCTGGAAAGAGCAACCCCTATCAAGAATTTCCACCGCTCTGGAAATGCCATCTCCGCTACCTCCGACCAGCAACCTAGCCTCCCGAAGATCCTCTCCATATAGCGATTTCACGTCTATATCCAGAAGCCCTCTTGCAAGCTTCTCGATAGTGTTGAAGATGGCTTCATTCCACAGATGGAAAGGCAGACCCAACACTCTGATCCAGGTTGGTTGTAACACCTCTGCTCCCTTAACTGCATTGAAAGTTGGCCACCACCGGCTGATCTTAAGCTGAACACGGTCCACTAGGATTGTCCCCAATCCCTGGAGGGAGTTGAAACTATATTGGTCCGGTGCGAAGAAAAGCCCTTGCTTATCACCACAAGGTATGAGTTTGAATGGAGCCTAGCTACCGACCTTCCCAGCTAGAACAACCCCAACCTTCTCCCAAGGAGTATCCGGCACCTCCGATTCACAGATGAGCGCAGATGACCAAATGCCAAAGGCTCCGAAAGAAGGATAAAGGTATTTCGACAAGATTTTCAGTTTGCCCTGCACTAAAGAAACCTCCCCTGTGACCTGAGGGACAGTCGGAGGTGGTGGGGGTTTATGACTGAGCGTAGATTGAGTAGGCTGCTTGCGTTTCAAGAAATCCCCCACTAGAGAGGCCATCTGTCTCCACCTGTTGCATCGAGTACCTCCCGGTATGAATAAGGACGCATTCCGTTTCGCTTCAGAGAATTCCATCAGGTGGAGGAATCTCCCCTGAGCGTTGGACTGGATGTCCACCACCAAAGTGCTCCCCTGCATGTCTAGCTTCCTCTAGAATACCTCCTTAGGTGATGAAATCGCATCGGAGAAAACCTGGCCACACCATCTTAGCGCTTTCTTCGTCAAGAGCAAATCTACGGACCTCTTGCAATTGATCTCTCGCAAGCGCGAGAGCTTCAGTTGTCCTCGTGGCACCTCGCAGAGGACGAAGCGCTTTGCCTCCACTCGAACCTCCATTTCTACTTTCATATTTTGTCTATCAGCTGCGACATTATTTGCTCGAGGGATGTTTGAAAACAAGCTGATTTGCTTGTTTTGCATGGCATTTGCCTCAATTATCTGGGAATGAAAATAAGGGAAGCATAGAAGAAGAATTACCTTGCCTCATTGAACACTCAATCCATTAATTATAAATGAAACAGTTCAACCAAGTTGAGCAACTTATTCTCCAGAAATCCATCAATTGTGGAAAACGAGAAGCTTTTCTGCAGTGTACACCCATCAATACTGAAAAGGTCTCCTCCGCTAGCCAATCTTCCACCAACACCCTTGTTTCCACCCGAAAAAAAAAGAAAAAGAAAACAGACTTGTATAGGAAACAAATATCCCTGTGGCCACTGAACAATAAAAATATGAGTGTATAATATCATCATTCCAGATTTACCAAATCTAGTTCTACTTTGCATGGTCACAAGTCCCCAAGAGAAAACTATAGTTGGTTTTCCTGCCAGATGTTCATGAGCTAGCCAATGCCAGCATTTTGTCTCATGACCACATGGTTCCAATCCTGGGCTCAATTATTATACGTTGTAGGGTTGCTGAATTCAGTGACTGGTGGCCCTGCAAAACTCGAACTCTTCAACGTGGAACTGGATTTACTTGAACATGCTAATAGAACGGGGGCTTCTATGCGCCCAATAGAACTCTTCAACTTATTTCTCAGCTGCTCATACGTGCATATTGAATATGACATTATCCTTATTCCTCTTCTTTTGGCCAGGGAAGAATCCAGGATCAGCTTGATGGGATCCATATATTTTTCTGATGATTGATGGGACCCAAAAGTTCACCAAAGAAAGGATAGAAAACACATATCAGATCTGCTTATAGAACTGCCCATAGATGCATCAGTTAAACTGCTTATATCTGTACAGTGAGGCTGACTTCTTGTGGTGAAATTAATAATCTACTTCTCATCTCCGTGGGCCCTCGAGCTTCAGATTCAGGTAACCATGGAATCGACTACGACACAGTTCCTACCTTATCAATCAGATCTGAAAAATCTTAGTACATTGATCCATTATCATTCATTCTCATAATTCATGGATATAGAAACGTGAAAAAGTTGGCCATTGTTAATTACAGCACAGAGTTTGAAGTATCAATTTTTTTGTTGTGGACTGGGCTTGACATGGCAAATAAATCTTTGCCCTTCATCTACATACATGCATGCAGGTGGCTGTAAGTTTGTTAAATGCATAAATGTAGACGCCCATGCATACATATCCATACAGCAAATGTAGCATGCCTTTTACTCATGTGCATGCATTGATGATGTGGGTATTTGCACATTTCGTGGTACACCATAAGTCCAACTTAGGCATCATATTATTAAAAAAATGCTCGAAAGGTGCATATGCAGATTCGCGTACATTCACAGGGAATGTAAATTAGCATGCTTTGTTCCCACCAACTTGCTCTTGTTAAACAATGTGAATGTTGTAGTACTTGTGCACCCGTCTATTCTGTATATCAGGGTGGTGATACCTGTCAGATCATACGTGTCGTGGGCCCGCAGTGTAATCAGCATATCATGTTTACCCATTTCTTCTCGTTATAATCTACTTGCATGCATGCAGTATTTACGTGCATGGAGTCATGGACAATGTTAATCATGTTATAACGGTGGATCTATACTACGTACCATACACATGTCCAACATGGTGGGCCACATTAAATAGCAATAGCCCAAAATACCTAACGGTAAGTTCTTCATGGTCAAAATTTGGAGCTAATGATTAGAGGGCGGATCAAAATATAATTGTGATCAGATGGAGATGAGTTAAGGACAGTGTTGGGACCCAACTTGGGAGATTTCCTATATCAAAATATAATTGTGATCAGATGATCTCAAGCAACCCCAGTTGTGTTATTTTGGGGATTGGCCGGGCAGATGTCCATTAGCCTTTTGATCGATCACATGGAGATGAGTTAAGGGCTGATTTTTGTTGAGGATGCGACCTTCTCGATATAGATAATACTCACAAAAAATAGCTCTTTCTGAATCTCTTAAGCCTAATAATTAAATTCTGGCGTAACGATGAAAATAGATGGTCCAGAAGCTGAGTTTTGGTGAAGATCATGCTCGATCACTAAAAATAAACCCTTAACTCATCTCCATGTTGGACCGGTCTCATAGCATGTGGGCCACACGGCCATTATTCATTATATTAGTCGCAAAAGCATGAGTCAACGTGGGCCCTTAGCGCATGTGGTCCATGAGTCAATGCTCCTGACCATCCAACTGTTGATTGAACTGAAGTTGGTTCCCATGATCTGATCTTGTCATGAACCTAACCACCGTTTGATCAATGGACTTTGACGTGTCCTACAGCGCTGAAGTTTAGTTTAGTACTGGAAATCAGAGCTAACCAATCAATGGGATGGATCCAATCAAATCGGGGCCCACTGGCAAGGACGACCATGACCATGCAACCAAAATGACACGGGGTTTTATTCTTGTTGTGAGCTGTGGATTGAAACGTGACAACTTCTGGGTCTTATGGATAATCGAAAATTTGAACTCGTATTTGAAAAATCGGATAATATCCTAAAATTTTGGATATCAGAATCGGACGTATTGGGATATTGATGTATCCGATTCCGTAGATTACTTACTAATTATACTTATTATCTATTCTATACTATTATAAAGCAACAACTGGGGTTGGCACGCATGTGACACAATTAGAGGCGTCTCTATGTAAAAGATAAAACCTTCCCTCAGTAAATGTCTTCAGATTGTCTGGCACACCCACATCCCTCGTCAATGATGATGAGATACAATCGTATAAGCCACATGGCGTACTCTTAGAGACCACTGACCCTATGGATGTTTGTCCTGTTCTTAGGTGGACCTATATACCAAATATCAGTCTGATTAGTGATTTCCAACCTTTGGATCTGAGTACCCCAAATAATGCTTGAAATCTATGGTTAAAAAGTCCGTTATACCTTTTGAGTGCTGAAGGCACCCAATTTTTGCAAACGCTTTTGTCAGAGAGTGTTGTGGGAATGGACAATTTACTAGTCTATATAACAAAACAGGGAAGTTGTGTCCCCACTTATACCCCCTCTTATCGGATTCAACAAAGGAGGGCCGAGATCTAATTCCCCAAATGGACGGTGGATCTCAACCCCACACACGATTTTGGCAAATGCTTTGTCAGAGAGTGCCGTGGGCACGGGCAACCCACTAGTAGAACAAAACATGGAAGTTGTCTTATCTCTTATCTTTTCTTATCCCTATGATCTTATCCTCCAAATAGATGGTGAATCTCAGCCACTCAACCGATTTTGGGCAAACGCTTTGTCAGATAGTGCCGTGGGCACGGGCCACCCACTAGTATACAATAAATTATGTTATATTTATCTTATTATATAAGATTCATAATAACAATTAATTATATTTATTATATAATAAACATAATAATGTATTATATATATAAAATTTTCGGCTTGGATATTATCGGATATCCAATAAGTTAACCGAATTCGAATATTTATTTATTTTTGCTGACCGCCCACAATATGAACCACATGGCAATTCTTAGAGATCTATGACCGTATGGACATACAGACCAAAAATGAGCCTGACTAGTGATTTCTAAATTTAGTCAAATCCAAATTTGACATAGCACAAGAAGAAAGCACTTACAGCATAAAAAATTCCCACGAGAAAACTTCAGTTGTAGGTTCTCTTTTTAGGTTAGTTTTCAACCTAGAATGCCAAGGATTATTGGTTGGTACATCAAATCAAGCAAGGACAAATTAGATGCAGAGGACTTTCGTGGTCCTACATCATTTTTTGGGCCTAATGACTGCGCGGATGTTCATCCCACTTATTAGTGTATAAAACGCACTAAAAATCAGTTTGATTAATGATTTCTAGCCATTGGATGTACTACCAAAAAAACATGCTTGAATCCAACGGTTAGAACCAATCCTAAGAAGTACTTAAATCTCAGTTTACTCATACAAATAATCCAGTTATAGCATTTAAGAAACGTTGAGGTTTATTTATAAAATCTCATTTACGTACACACTTATCTTTCATCCAAAACCAAAACCAAAACCTAATAAAAACCTAATTTTAGTATCACAACTAATCAATCACAAACATCAGTATCATGACGTACATGAAAATACGTTATATAGCTACTACGACTTCTAGTTGATCAGTTACTTGAGTCCGTCCGTATCGGTCGAATACCAGACAAGTGAAGACATGCATAGTTCATGAAGAAACTGAGTAGGGAGTTGGAGGAGGTGTCCAGCTGAAGAAGTAACCGAGATTTGTGGTGGGTCGGGGTGATGATCCTCCGGATGGAGGCGGAGGTGGTGATGGATAGTTCCTTTCATAGTTTCCTATCACCATAAACCCCTTACATGGATTCTCTGCAATTCAAGAACATGATTCAGAAAATTAGATAACAAGAATTGGACATTTCTCGCTCTCATATGTTTGAGTAAACTTTTGATCGAAATTTTGAAATTTTCATCAATAATCACAATTTCGAACTTTTTCCAAGTTTCACAGGAAATTTCAGTTTCGACCCTCATCAAAATGGCATGTGAAACCGAAATTTTAAACCTTAAACAAGTGATGAAGGTTACACTGCCCTTACCTTTATTAGGAAGTATTCGTGCTTGGGCAATAACACCAAAAGCTCCTAGAGAAACAAAGAGAGAGAGGAGGATGAGAGTTCTCATTGTAGGACTAAATGTTATTTGGCAACTCAAAGATGGAAAATGAATGTATATTTATAGTGAAAAAAGTATTGGCTGGTCGGTAAAAGTATCATAACTTGAGTAATAACTACTAACTCCGACCTACCCTGTTCACACGCACTATCGTGTGTTCTACTTTAACGAATGCAATCATTCACTAATTTATGGCCCCACTCCCCATGTCTAAGGTCAGTTTAGGATCATCTCTAATGGCCATTGTCGCTATAATCATCCCTACGTCCTCTTGACGGTAGATAGTCAACGGGATTCCCACCACACAAATTTTGAAGAGCATCTAATGGTTTAAACATAGTTGGATGATAGTATCATTTCCTCATTTATAGATTGGTGGGGCCCATTTCATTTTATGTTTAAACGAGGAGATGGCACGTGCGTTGCACATGCACATGATGATTGTAGGGTGTCATTGGAAGAAGTGGATAAGAGCATTTGACGCGCACTTTTGCGCTTACATTTTGTAAAGACTAAAGAAGCCTTATTAATAGACAGAAAGAGATGCAAACTTTTGCTATAAAGAGAAGGAAGGGAGTCTATGCAAAAGCAAGCCGAATTTGACAAGTCGAGGTGGCCACATCACTTTAGAAGATTCTCCATTTATATCATGTGGGTGTATGGTTCAAAACAAGTCTATTATCTATCTATCTATTATCTATCTATTATCTATACTAAAGCTCGACCCTGCTGAGGTGGCGCTTTCTCCAGCTTTTTAGTTTATCCCAAAAATACCCATGCACAAAACATCTTTCTTTCTCTCTCCCTCTCTTTAATTTCTTCATTAATTCTCAAATTCTCTCCCATCTCTAATTAATTCCTAAATGTCTTCTCTCTTTCCAATCCTACGACTCTCCATTTTCTTATTTCATTCATTAATTACTAAATTTCTAACCGATGCATTAAGAAATCCATTTTGGTTTCTTTCCAAAATCAATGCATTAATTACGACCGTTCTCTCTTCCTAAACGATCCATAACCGATGCATTAATAAATATATTTTGGTTTGTTTCTAAAATCAATGCATTAATTACGATCGTTCTCTCTTCCTAACCGATACATTAAGAAAACCAATGTAATTTATTTTTATAATCGATGAATTACAAAATCTAAACGTTTCCATACCCAAACTAATTTTTAGAATTTCATTTTGGTTAATTTTCATAACCACATCATTAAGAAATATAATTAAGATTTTCATATGTAAAAGTAACCTGCATGTGAAACTTCCCGTGCCTTTCCCTCTATCTTAAAATATTAAAATCTCTCACTCTTTCTTTTTGTTTTGGTCGATCGATTGTAGTGGGGAATATTAGAGATCCGTTCTATTTTTTAGGCAACTCAAATATTTTCCATCAATCTTTTCTTTCTCCCCTTTATTAAAAAACATATATAATTTTTTTCAATTGAATATATTGATTATATATAGTTTTTTATAGAAAAAATATATTCTAATATGGTTATATTTTTTCAAGCTCTTGAGACTTAAACATTTGATTTGTTGAAATCATAAATAACCAATCTCTGTAATGATTCTCTATCAACGGCTCAGCGCGACTGCAAAAAGGCAAATATTAGGATAACCATTCGAAATCTTGATGAAAAAAGGTGTGAGAGATCTCCAACTACAAGAAACAACTAGCAACAGGTATGCATACTTTTCTTCTTCTTTTCCCTCTTCTTTATTTATATTTTTTTTCAAAGAAGAAGTGAGGTCAAACCAAAGGCGTGAAAATGGTGCATGCATCACTTGAGACATGCCGGTCATATGTTTATGTGCTTTTTTTTTTTAATTTGTTTTGAAATGTTTCTAGGAATTTTTTTTCAATACTTCGCTCGCACATGTACATCTCAGTTCTTATCCATTTGGAAACAGTATTTGTAAGAATAGGGAAGGTGATGATGCAAAGCTTTGGCCACATGCATACATAGTATTCAAGATCTATTTTAGAAGAGGGGAGCGTACTACAGTTATTTGAAGGAACAAGATCACCCCATCTTCAAATGGAAATGAAGAGGATGATCGGAGCCATCGATTCAGCCGAAGGCCGAGTTTGCATGGAGTTGTTCGATTTATTTGGAGAGCGAGCAATCGTTAAATAAGGAAGCCGTCGATGTGTGCTTGGATTAAATCATGATTCACTCTAGATGCCTACATCACAAAAAGCTAACCAATATAACTACTCTCACAAGAATTTCCTATATTGATTTAATTTATATTATATTTTTATTTTTGTATTTCCCTGCTTAACAAAATAAGGCATTATTATTTATGCCTGTGCTTTAGCACGGGTGTTGATTACTAGTTATCTATACTAAAGCTCGGCATTGCTGATACCTCCATTAATTTCATACGAAAATACCCCCAATTAATTAGTAAATTACATGCACAAAAAACATCTACCATTAATTCAATACATTTCATTCCTACAATTCTCTTTTCCAGAAATAATATATTTTCTTATTTGATTAACTTTCATTCCAACGTGTATCAATTTCCTTATTTTATTAACTTTGATTCCTACGACTCTCCTTTCCATAAATCCATTTTATTATCTCAATAGAAATTATCTTAAAAAATAAACCTCTTCTTATTTTGAAATAAAAAAGAAGATGGAAAGACTCTATCATCCCAAAAATAAACGTTTCCTCCCTATCATCATTTACTTATGCATCGTTATTTCTTAAAATATTTAAACTTTCTTTAAATATACGATCACACTTTTCTAAAACAACTCTTGGGTTTTCAAAGCGATCCAGCTTAATTTCAACTACTACAAAATGTACAGGAAAAAAAAAATTCATACAAAAATTGAAATATTACTCTTTTTTTATTTTTTTTTTTCAAAAAACTCCTTCCTGAGACCTTTTTTTTTTTTTTTTTTAAATATACAGATGCTCTAATCTCTCACATCTCCGATCTCTAATACTCTTAGTGATAAACCCCAATACGTAAATTTATTTATTTAATTTATTTTGGTTACTTTTTTGTTGCAGATGTTTTGAGGGATATGCAGAGATTTTTGGGGCATTATAAGCCAAATACATGAGACATTTAAATGAGTTTGCAAATGGAACACTATTTCGAAGGATATGGCACCGATCATCGAACACAGTTAAGACGACCGAGATTTGGTTTTAAGTGCAAGCAAGTAGGCTATATGTTCTTCATTTTTAGTTTTTTTTATTCTCAGAAATTTCTCTCATTTTTTTATTTTTATTTTTTATAAACAGATTGATAAGATAAGAGAATGGTTGTTGCCATATGCGCCTCCCATTCTTTTTTCTCTCTTCTTTTCTCTATTTTTTTTTTTTCCTTTTCTCTCCCATTGTTATATATATGTACAAACAAAAAATTTTAGGTTCTAAATAATTTGGGATCAATTACTTACTGGATTGTTTTAATTATCGATATTAGAAGGACATACAATCAACCTGATTAATTGTTTATAACCGTTGGATTTTAGTCTTCTATCAATTGTTGTACTGTCATGGGTTTCAATCCTTACTTTAGGATACACAGATCCAACGCTTGACATCACCATCAGTAGGTAGTATGCGGTTTCATCTATCTAAAAAAAATGTATATATGGTCATTATTAACCTTTGAAACGTATGGTGTGCGAAGCATCCATATGGTTTGTGGGCCCATCTCCTATAAAAACATATGGTCATTATTCCTTCTCTCCACTTTGATGCCATTAAACTGCCTATAAAGTCTTCTTAAATTTCTACGTGTGCGTGTATATATATATATGGGTCGGGCTCGGGGACACCCATTTTTGACAACCACTTTGGTGTACCCACATAGAAGATGAATCAATGGCTGATTTTTAGTGAAGATGATTTCTTTGGTGAAGAGATCATCCTCACAAAAATTCAAATCATTATGATATTCATAAAATGGTTTAGAAGCTGAAGAATTATGGGCCGTCGATTTTGACCGTGTAACTTGAAAACTACATTTGATGGGGTTAGAAATTTTAGAAGGGTCGCCATTTCTGAACCCCTTTTTCGACCCCCATCTTGGCGTACCCACGTAGAAGATGAATCAATGGCTGATTTTTGGTGGGGATGATAACCTCACCATATAGATCGCCCCAATAAAAAAATCAGCCCATTCTGAAATTTCTAACCCCATCAAATGTGGTTTTAAAGTTACAGAGTAAAAATCGACGGTCCATAATGCTTCAGCTTCTAAACCAGTCTATGAATATCAGAATGATTTGAAATTTTGTGAGGATGATCTCCTCATCATAGAGATCATCCTCAACAAAAATCAGCCATTGATTCATCTTTTACGTGGGTAAGCCAAGATGGGGGTCCAAAATGGGGGTCCCTTGAGCCCGACCCATTTTAGAATGGGCTGATTTTTTGTTGGGGTGATCTAATACATTATTACATGCCCTCCACTCTGGTGCTTAATCAATAGATCATAAAATGTCTTCTTTTTAATAAGCGATGTGAGGTGAACGTAAAAGTTTGAATAGCTGTAGTCGAGGCACAGTCATAAAAACATGACAGTGGTCATAATGTTTTCTGAAATTTGTACTGTGCTTATCAGATTCCAAATGCACAAAACTTGCATGACCGACGGTTAGTGACCCCCCGGGTGAGACATTTTTAGAGGACACTGACCGCAAGGATGTTTGGCCAATCCATAGATTGGCCTACAAACCAAAAATCAAATAACGCTCAAATTCCCACTGTTAAAAATAAACCCATGAAAATGACTCCAATCCAATGCTTATATATCAGTAATCAGGCTGATTTTTGGTTTGTAGGCCCACCTAGGGATTGGCCAAAGATCCATACAGTCAGCATCCGCTAAGAGTGTACCACGTGGCTCATATATTGTGGGTGGTCAGGGCTTATATGATGGTCGACTGTGAACCGTCATGTAAGTTTTGCTCACATACTGCAGTATCATCCTAAGGACGATACTAACACTGCTCTTACTAAATCCAAACCCTAGTTAGTAAATTCGCGTATTATACGCGTTTAATACCCGATTTTTTTTGTTTTTTTGAAGTAACGTTTAATACTCCCATATAAAATAAAAAATCAGAAAAAATTACGAATTTAAAGACTATACGAATAAAACACGTATTATTCGCGTTTAATACACGAATTTTACATTTTTTTTAAAATAAAAACGTATTAAATGGCTGCATAAAATGAAAAAATTGGTAAAATTCAGGCTCTTAAGGCTAAATGAATATATTATTTCAACAATGACCGAATTTTTTTTTATCCCGAAACCGAATTATACTCGAACTTTTCCCGTTTCGAATCTTTGCCGTTTCTTGAATTGCTAACTATGTCCAAACCATCTAATTTATGGATTCTAATCCAACTACCAGGACAAACTATATGATAGATGATCTTACATTTATGACCCTTTAGATTTAGTATAAAGAGTCTGGCACTAAAAATTAGTTTCTCACAATGGAACACTCTTAGGGTGTGTTTGGTAGCAAACCTTCGACGCACGTCTTGCCCGAAGGTGTGCGTGTTGGGCTGGGACAACTGTTTGGGTCGACGCTGGAAGACCCGTACCTTCGAAGACGTAGCGGACCTCCCGCAAATCCATACCTTTAAAGGATCACCTCCCCCCCTGAACCTTTGAAGACAGCATGCTCACGTACATCTCTCCTCTCTCCTCTCCTCTCTTTCATCTCAGATCTGAGATCTGATCTCAAAGTCAATCTTCTCTCTCTCTCTCCTGGTCACCGTGCATCAAATCCTTCATCGGGAGTCATCCACTCCAACTCACTCACATTGTATATTTTCTGGTCCAAAAGAAGTCAATTTCAGTCGCTGATGCCTCTCTAGATGCCGAGGGATGAGAATTCTAGATCATTAGGTTGAGTCATGGCGATTGATATTCCAGAGCCCGCTTACTACCAGAACATGATTAATGATTTCTAGGCGTTGGATTGGAGTTATTTTCATGGGTCGATTTTAATCGTGGGAATTTGAACATTATTGACATTATTTGGGGTACAAAGATTGAAAGGTATGAAATCACTAATCAGGCTGATTTTTGGTTTGTAGGCCCACCTAGGGGTTGTGAAAAGATTCATACAGTCAGAGTCCTCTAAGTGTAATCTCTAAGTGTGTGCCTTGTGGCTCATATGGAAAGATGTTGGTCATCAAGGGATGTTGAGCCTAAACTAACTCTGAGGCGGACACAGTTGGACCACACTTTGGCAGAACTACACAAAAGATATCAGCATGATTGGCGATGTCTAGCTATTGGATTGGAGTACTTTTTTATCATGGGCTCGAAACAAACCCATAGACCTGTTCTTGGACCCCGTGATGAAAAGTACTCAAATTTAATTAACTCGTAGAAATCACCAATCACGCTGATTTTGTTATATATATCCACTAAAGTGTATGTCAAGCACCCATGGGTCAGTGGGCCCAAAAGAGTACGTGTGCCGCATGGCATTTTGAGAGACTTTTGTCTCGAAACGTTGGGAATTTGATCCTACAACCTCTAATAGTCATGGCATGTACTTTCTTTTGAATAACCCCATGGCAATAATCTAGTATGTGGCCCACCAATATTTGAATTGGTTCCTACAATATCAGGGCCCCCAACAGATGTTAAGAAGTGGGCTTGTGCTGATCAGATTCAAATTAATTATAGACCCTAACATAAATGTTCACTCCTAGACCGTGGGCCAAATTTTGCACCCAAACCCAGCCCAAAAAATTTCAGTCTTGGTCCATAACTCCCCGAGTCGTCTCAAGTCCCAACAAAGTAGGGGTTGTTGGGGGCACATGTCAATAGGACAGTACTGGAGATGAATAGAACTTTGCTGACTGTCGTGCGCTGGTCAACAAAGTTGCTGACTGCCCACAATATGAGCCACATGGTATATTCTTAGAGATTTCTGACCTTATGGATGTTCTGCCCAATCCTAGATGGACATAAAGACCAAAAATGAGCCTGATTAGTGATTTCTAAATTTAGTCAATTCCAAATTGGACATACCAATAAAACATCAAGAAAGCACTTACAACAAAAATCAGGCCTACGAGAAAACTTTAGTTATAGGTTGTCTTTTTAGGCTAGGTTTGGACATAGAATGCCATGAAGAGAGGAGCACCCAAAGAGAAGAGCACCCAAATTAGGTCGATTTTTGTTACTTAGGTCCATTTGGGGATGGGCCAAACATCTATACGATCAGTAGCCTTTGATAGTGTGCCAAGTGGCTATACTACTGTGGGTCGGTAATCAACTTTGATGATGGACACCATCATTAAATTTTTTTACAGACGGAGTTCAAGCGTGCCACATCAAGGTTCAATAAATGCTTTTACAGTGAGTTGAAATGTTAAAATATTGAATGACCAAATTACCCCTAAGTAAAAAAGTTTATAAAATATAAGAAACAATGTTTATCAATTTAAAAAATTTGAGGGTAATATTAAGAATAAGGATTTTTTTAATAAGAGAGGATTACTGAATGAGCTGCAGATGACATGTTTTTTTGACACTAAAAGACCAAAACACCCCTCTTCATCTATTTTATTTTAAAAAAAAAGCAAGAAACAAAGTATGGGCATTCGGGGCATTTTGGCATAATGCAAGAAGGGCCTTTGCTCTTTAACAAGTAGAATAGATATTTGTAGACTAGGTTTGCAGTGTTATGTAACCAGACATTAGATGAGGGTTGAGCTATAACCAATATAAAATTTAGTAGTTAAGTGAAGCATAGTTGTTTTTATTAATCTTTATTCAGGTGGTTTTGAGGGACTATTTTGGAAATATGGGAGAAATGGCATAGGAAGAAATCAACCGGTTAAAAGGGTTTGTTTCGAAAATATGGATAAATTGGCATGGTAAAAATTTCATAATTATGAAGTTGTGATATTGAGAATATAATTAATTGCATGAGAAGTAATTAAGTAGTTGTATTTGAATAATTGTTATTTTGAAACCAAAATATTGGCTTGAATAATGAGTAATGATCGCATGGTAAGTGGTCCTTGGACGTTGTCATGGTGCATGGTGGTGTCATTTTTTCATTGGTCAAGTGTATTGGACTTACTTTATTAATTAATTAACTAAAACTTAAAACTGTTTTGCCGTAACTAGATGTATAATTTTGACTAAACAACACCGTTGTGCACTATGACAACATCCATGGACCCTCGACCATGTCATCATTATTGACATTTAATGAATTAATAAGGTGCCTACTAAAAAAATTAACTAATAGGTGGTGAACGTACGTGGTGTTAGGGGTGTCAACGGGTCGGTTCCGGTTCGGCTCCCAAGGTGACCAGAATCGGAACTAATAATTCTGGTTCTTATCGGTTTGGGTCCTTAATGGTTCTGGTTCTCAAAATGATAGATCCGAAACCGGAACCGATTATGTAGCTTCTGTCAGTTCCGGTTCCGAGTATATTAGGTCCAATCTTGATAATATGAGAATTTTAACACTATATTTATATATCGGTTCCGGCTCTTATCGGTTCGGTTCCAGGTCCGGTCCCTATCGGTTTCAGTTCCATATTAAACTACCCAAAACTAGAACCATTATTTTTTGTTCGGTTCCGATTCTGGTTCCTGTCAGTTTAGGTTCCATATTAAACTACCCAAAATCGGAACCATTATTTTTGGTTCGGTTCTGGTTCCGATTATCTTTTAATCGGTTCCCAAAATTGTGGAACTAGAACCGGTGTTTTCGGTTCCGGTTAAAAAGATAAAATTGAAGGCACTACGTTGTGTGGTACAGTGTTACTTCATTTTTAGCTTTAAAAATAGATATAGATAGATACTATGGAAACAGTTAATGGGATGGGTATGATCATCACATATGAGACTGAAGTGATACTTTTTTTTTTTTTTTGTAACAGATTTGGAAAACAGACGTCTGAGAATGCCCGCATCTCTAGAGGTGTTAGACATTTGCGAATTACCAAGGGAGTACATATTGGCACACTCCATTTCCTTTCAGGGCGGACTCCTAGTGGGGGCACACCCCAACTGCGATGAAATCGTCTATGAACCTGGTGATTTTACCATTTTTTTGTCGATTTCAGCCTCTTAAGCTTGGATGTTTGAGCAAAATCTGACGTCTTTGGAGATTATCATACCAAAAGTTGGGTGTGCCCGACTAAGAGTCTGCTCCGACAGGAAATCGGGTGTGCCAATATAAACTCCCATTACCAAATGCCAATGGAACTTTAAGGTTTGGGTGACGTTGGAGGTGGATCTGATCAGAAGCCTGAATAGGGATGTTTCATGAGCTTTTGTCATTTCGCAGACATCTAACACCTTTAAAGATGAGGCGTTCAGGGAGATCTCTAGTCAACGACATTGATGGAGTCAATAAATTTAAATTAGAATTATTTATTTAACACTTTTATGGGTCTGTTTGGTAGCAATTATCTCAGAATGGATTTTGAGTCCAGAAAAAATTCTGTCAAAAATTAACATTTGCCACAGAAACAATTGCTAGTGAAATGTTACGAAACAGAATATTTGATGAAACAGAATAACATTTCCTGTTCAATGGTCTGGAGGAAGAAAAATAAGGGCCTATTTGGATCGCCATTTCTAGACCTGAAAATCTTTTTTATTTCCACAAAATGACTTTTTATTTTCAAAACAATAGTATCACGATGTACATGAAAATACGCTATCTAGCTCCTAGGACTTCCATGGATTAGATAGATTGATCAATCACTTGAGTCCATATAGGTCGAATACCAAACACAGTTCAGGAAGAAACTGAGTAGGGACTTGGAGGAGCTGTCCAGCTGAAGAAGTAACCGAGATTTGTGGTCGAGGTGATGATCCTCCGGATGGAGGCGGAGGTGGTGATGGATAGTTCCTTTCATAGTTTCTTATGATCACCATAAACCCATTACATGGATTCTCTGCAATTCAAGGAGATGGTCCAAAAAATTAGATAACAAGAACTGCACATTTATGTCTCTCATATATTGAGTAAACTAGTGATCTCTCTGTCAACAAAAACAATCTAAGATGGAGAAGTAATGATACTGCATGTGGCCCTGAGGATGACATAAATACTATTGTCGTCCTTCGGTCCATTTGATGGTTTTCAAGATTTGTGTGGTGTGGATCACAAGAACCATCAACAATCTTGACTTAGGAACGATGATATAGAGGAAAGATGGCACGAGGGCTAGGGTTTTAAATTTCGTCAAAATGTCCGAAATTCCAGTTTAAGGCTATGCCGTCGAAACCCATGTATTTTTTTATCAGAAATTTTAAATTTTCGGACTGAAATATCGGATGTTTTCGAAATTTTATTAAAAATTTTCAAAATTTTGTAAAATTTGTCCGAAATTTTTAAACGATGGATACAGGTCCAGCTTAAAATTTCGGTTTATTTTTTTGTGAAATTTTGAACTTTTCATCAATAATCTAAATTTCAAAATTTTTCGACGTTTCAAGGAAATTTCAGTTTTGGCCCTCACCAAAATGCCATGCGAAACCAAAATTTTAAACCTTGCCGCAGGGATGAAGGTTACACTGCCCTTCCCTTTATCAAGAAGTATTCTTGCTTGGACAATAGCAGCAAAAGCTCCAAGAGAAACAAAGAGAAAGAGGAGGAAGAGAGTTCTCATCGTAGGACTAAATGTTATTCGCACCTCAAAGATAAAAATGAATTTATATTTATAGTGAAAAATGAATGTGTTTTCGATCTACTTTAACTAATGCAACCGTTCAATAATTTATGGGCCCCCACCCCATGTATAATGGCAATTTTAGCATCATCTCTAATGGCCATTGTCGCTATAGTCGTCCCTACATCAGGACGGTATATAGTCAACAGGATTCCCACCACACAAATTTTGAAGAACATCGATCTAATGGTTTAAACATAGAGACGATGTTACTCATTATTTATAGATTGGTGGCCCTAATGTGGGAGCTGAGTGCTATTTTCTTCTTTTATTTTCCATCTTTATAGGAAGTGGGTCCATGCAAAAGCAAGCCAAAGTATATTCTTGACCTCGGGAACCTAAATAGCATGAATTTGGACCGAAAGAGATGTAAACTTTTGCTAAAGTGTGGTTGTAATATTCACAGCCACAAGTGAACGAGGCCACATCACTTTCCAAGATTGATCTCCTTTTATATCAAGTGGGTCTATAGTTCAAAACAAGTAGAACTTTGACCCGCGTGTGCCATTTGGCACACTCTTAGACCCCCCCACTGACCATATAGATCTTTGGCCACTAGGTGGTGGACCTACAAACCAAAAATCAAATAATGCTCAAATTCCCACTGTTAAAAATAATTAAACCCATGAAAATGACTCCAATCCAATGCTTAGATATCAGTAATCAGGCTGGTTTTTGGTTTGTAGGTCCACCTAGGGATTGGCCAAAGATCCATACAGTCAGCGTCCACTAAGATTGTACCACGTGGCTCATATATTGTGGGTGGTCAGGGCTTATATGATCGTCGACCGTGAACCGTCATTTAAGTTTTGCCCACATACTACAGTATCATCTTAAGGACGATACTAACACTGCTCTTACTAAATCCAAACCATCTAATTTATGGATTCTAATCCAACTACCAGTACAAACTATATGATAGATGATATTACATTTATGACTCTTTGGATTCATATCACACGAATCTCAAAGACCATAGAGCTTTCATCCAAATATAATCTTAGTACTTAGTTTATCCACCTTACAAATTTATTACAGTTAATCCAACACAAACAACGGCATAACGACATACATGAAATTATAGTAGCTCCTAGAACTTCCATGAATAAAAGATATTAATCAGTCACTTGAGTCCTCTCCCTCTCAGTCGAACATGTCAAGATACTTTTCAGAAAGAAACTGAGTAGGGACTTGGAGGAGATGTCGAGCGTAACGGATAACCGAGGTTTGTGGCGGGTCTGGGCGATAATCCTCCGCTTGGAGGAGGAGGTGGCGAAGAAGACTTCCTTTCATAATTTGCTATCTCCATATACCTCGTACATGGATTCTCTGCAATTCAATGAGATGAGAAAATTAGATTACAAGAACTGAACATTATTTCTCTCATATTATTTTGTGTTATATGTTAAGTAGACTAGCTAGCATCTTCGTCCTTAGGACCAGATCGTTAATTTGATGGTCTTCGGGATATGTGTGGTGTGGATCACAAGGACCACAAACAATCTTGACCTAGGGATGAATGCCACTAGGGGATGATGGTTACACCGCCCTAACCTTTATCAGGAAATGTTCTTGCTCGGACATTTATACCAAAAACTCCAAGAGAAGCAAAGAGAAAGATGAGAAACAGAGTTCTCATTTTAGGAATGAATGCTATTTTGTACTCCCAAGTTTAAGGATGAACATGAAGGTATATAATTATAGTGAAAAAAAAATAAATCTCAAATTAAGACTGATGGCCAATGGGATTCCCATCACACAAATCTCTCAGACTAGCTATCATAGCAATTTTGTAATGTATCCAATGGTTTGAATATAGGGAGGACGCTATTATCCTCAGGACGACGGGGTAGATGACTGAGCCCATGGGAAAGCAAACCAAAGTCTTCTCTTGACCTCGATCGTGTAACTAAAAACAAGTCTTATTGACCTCGTACAACTAAAAACATGAATCTGCATTCGCCCCACTTGCCAGTTGCTACTTATCATTGACCCACTCGCCTACCCAGTATATCTATATATATAACCGCTCATATTTTTGTGGGATTATATGTGGGGGTAGCAAGACTGCACTTATTATTTTTATTCAGTAGAAAGGACAAATACCACACGTTTCTCAGAAATTCTAAGTGGGACTTATTTGTACCTAACCTCTGTACAAATGCGAGTAAAACTTCGTCACAGTGCGCGGTGACCGAAGCCGCCGGTCACAGGTTACAGCCCACCGTACGAGCCACGCGGTGCATTATTAGTGGACGCTGACTGTATGGATGTTTGGCCAATCACTAGGTGGATCTACAAACCAAAAATAAACATAATCAGTGATTTCTAAGCGTTGAATTGAGTTATTTTCATGGATTGATTTTAACCGTAGGAACTTGAACATTATTGAACGTTATTTGGGTGCAAAGATCCAAAGGTTATAAACCACTAATTTAGCTGATTTTTGATTTGCAGGTCCATCGATCGAGTGACTGGCCAAACATTCATTCGGTCAGCACCCTCTAATAGTGTGCCATGTGGCTTGTATTATGGGTTGTGACCGGCTTCCGTCACTACGCACTAGCTGTCACCGAAGTTTTCCTTGTACAAATGCCACAATTATTTGTCCTTAAGGAGAAAATTTTTGAAGCGGCAGGAATTTTAAACAGCAATCATCCCCAATGATCACACGCCACATATACCATTGTTACTTTTTAACAATCATTTTAAACCCAAAGTCTAAACCATGGGCATATGTGGCGTGAGATCATTTGGCACATGATCTCTGCTTCAAAAATCCTACCGCTTCAAAAATTTTCGCGTCCTTAAGACGATACGTACTATGCCAATTTTGTCCCATGGTCCACATCATTAGGGCTATGTTAATTTGTTAGCGCGTCGATCTTTAGCTGAAGACGTGCATCTTGAAGGTCTACGTCTTCAAGGTGCGGTGTGTACCTTTAAAGTTCAAAGTCAACATTTTGCAAAGTCAAAGCATTTGCCAAAATCAGGTGTGAGTGGCTGAGATCCACCATCATTTGGGGGAAAAGATATTGGCCGCCTTTTGCCAAAATAGATAAGAGGGGGTATAAGTGGGGAGACAACTTCCCTCTTTTGTTATATAGATAGGTTATTCATGCCTCGTTGAGTTGGTTCCTACAATATCAGGCCCAATAGATGTTAAGAAGTGGGCTTGTGCGGGTCAGATTCAAATTAATTATAGACCCTAACATAAAGGTTCACTCCTAGACCGTGGGCCAACTGTTTGCGCCCAAACCCAGCCCAAAAAATTTCAGTCCTGGTCCATACTGACTCCCCGAGTCGTCTCAAATCCCAACAAAGTAGGGGTTGTTGGGAGCACATGTCAACAGGACAGTACTGGAGATGAATAGAACTTTGCTGACTGTAGTGCGCTGGTCAGCAAAGTTGCTGACTGCCCACAATATGAGCCACATGGCATATTCTTAGAGATTTCTGACCTTATGGATGTTCTGCCCAATCCTAGATGGACATAAATTAAAGACCAAAAAAGAGCCTGATTGGACATACCAATAACACATCAAGAAAGCACTTACAGCAAAAATCAGCAAGCCAACGAGAAAACTTTAGTTATAGGTTCTCTTTTTAGGTTAGGTTTGGACATAAAATGCCATGAAGAGAGGAGCACCCAAAGTAAGGATTATTGGTTGGTGCATCCAATCGAACAAGGATAACATTTTTTAACTTAATTAATGAAACCCTATTAGGTTAAAGGAGAAACACTGAGATTTTTGGCTTTTTTGGCTTTAAAGGCTTATTTGAACAATATTGTTGCGTTTGGGAATGCTTAAAGCTTATCTTTAGTGCTTACTTAAATGCACTTATATGTAAAGTGCTTGAGTTAAGCTATTTTGGCCGTTTGTTAACCATAAAATAAAAGTGCTTGAATTCTTTTCTTAAAAGGCCCTTTTATGAGATTTGGTAAATAAGTATTTTTCGGTGACAAAGCAATTAGTAGAATCTGTTGTTCAGAAACAATTTATGCTTGTGGCGATTTGGGAGCTTATTGGGCTTTTATAAAATGTTTTTTAAATTTTTACCAAACGCATAATATTTTCGATAAGCGCTTAAAAATCTCTAAAAGCTAGCTTATTGGCTTACCAAAACACAATGGTTGTGGTGTTTGGACCCAAACATTGGATGAGCATTAGGCCATATTTATGTTTATTAATTAGGAGAGGTAGCTATGAAAATTTTATGGAGACAAGCCTTGTTTTTATGACATTAATTGTTGAATTTTATTCTTGTTAAAAGCTTGTTAAAGTCACTAGGGGGACGCCACATGTGATACATGTGCACCTTATAATATGGCAGCACCTTATGTACATGTGGCATATTCTTAGAGTTCATTGACCATATAGATGTTTGGCATATGCGTAATTGGACCTACATACTAAAATTCAACTTGATTAGTAATTTCTATCCGTTGGATTAGTCCTTTTCATGGTTTACAATATCTAACCGTGGATTTCTAGCAGTATTTGGAGTACTCAGTTTCAAAGGTTAGAAATCACTAATCAGGTCAATTTTTGTTACTTAGGTCTATCTAGGGATGGGCCAAACATCCATACGGTCAGTAGCTTTTGATAGTGTGCCAGGTGGTTAACAATGTGGGACTTTGATGATGGACACCATCATTAATTTTTTTTAAGGACGGAGTTCAGGTGTCACGTCAAGATTCAATAAATACTCTTACAATTGAGTTGAAATGTTAAAATATTGAATGACCAAAGTATCCCTAAGTAAAAATATTTAAAAATGAAAAAAATCATACTTATAAATTTAAGGAATTTGAAAATAATATTAAAAATACAGATTTTTTTAATAAGAGGGGATTATTGAATGAGCTGTAGGTAACATGTTCTTTTGACACTAAAAGACCAAAACACCCCTCTTCACCTATTGTATTTAAAATAAATCAAGAAGCAAAGTATGGGTATTCTGGGCATTGGCTGCATTTTGGCATAATGCAAGGACCTTTGCTCTTTAACAAGTAGAATAGATATTTGTAGACACGTTTGTGGTGTTGGGTTGAGCTACATTTAAGGTCATTCAGAGAAAAAATAGGTAAAAGGGAAACTGGATGAGTATTTAGACTTCAAAGGTTCTAATTGTGTTCTCTTTTGTTTTGTTGCTTGGGTAATACAGTGGGAAACAATTATCATGATTTATAGACAATATTAAATTTAATAGTTAAGTGACGTATAGTAGTTTTATTAAAAGGGTTTGTTTCGAAAATATGGATAAATTGGCATGGTAAACATTTTCGTAATTATGAAATGGTGATATTAAAAATATAATTAATTGCATGAGAAGTAATTAACTAGTTGTATTTGAATAATTGTTAAACTCTTTGAAACCAAAATATTGGCTTGAATAATGAGCAATGGTCACATGGTACGGGGTCCATGGACTCTCTCATGGTGCATGGTGGTGTCATTTTTTCATTGGTCAAGTATATTGGACTTACTTTGATAATTAATCAACTAAAACTTAAAACTGATTTGCACGTAATATATAATTTTGACAAAACAACACCGTTGTGCACCATGACAACATCCATGGACCCTCGACCATGTGATCACTATTGGCATTTAATGAATTAATAAGGTGCATACAAAAAAGAATTAACTAATAGGTGGTAAACGTGCATGGTGTTAGGGTTGTCAACGGGTCGGTTCCGGTTTGGTTGCCAAGGTGACCAGAATTGGAACTAACAGTTCCGGTTCTCAAAATGATGGATCCAAAATCAGAAATCGGAAGCAATTATGTAGTTTCTGTCTGTTCTGGTTCCGGGTATATTAGGTCCAATCTTGATAATACGAGAATTTTAACACTATATTTATATAAATTCCGGTTCCATATTAAACTACCCAGAACCGGAACTATTATTTTTGGTTCGGTTCCGGTTCCGATTCTCTTTTAATCAGTTCCCAAAAATGTGAAACCGGAACCGATGTTTACGGTTCCAGCTAAACGGGTAAAATTGACAGCTCTACGTGGTGTGGTACAGTGTTACTTAATTTTAGGTTTTAAAAATAGATATAGATAGATATTGTGGAAACAGTTAATGGGATGGGTTCTCATGATCATCACATATGAGACGAAGTGATACTTTTTTTCTGACAGATTTAGAAAACAAACGTCTGAGATTATCATGCCAAAGGGGGTAAAACATTGGGTATGCTCGACTAAGGGTCTGCTCCGACAGGAAATAGGGTGTGCCAATATAAACTCCCATTACCAAACGCCAATGAAACTTAAGGTTTGGGTGGCGTTGGAGGTAGATCTGCTCAGAAGCATGAACAGGGGTGTTTCATGAGCTTTTGTTATTTCGCAGACAGCTAACACCTTTAAAGATGAGGAGTTCAAGGAGATCTCTAGTCAACTACATTGACCCAAGTCAAAGATGGAGAGTCAATAAATTTAAAATAGAATATTTATTTAAAACTTTTATGGGTCTGTTTGGTAGCAATTATCTCAGAATGGATTCTGAGTCCAAAATTAATTCTGCCAAAAATTAGCATTTGCCACAGAAACAATTGCTAGTGAAATGTTGCCAAATAGAGTATTTGATGAAAGAGAACAACATTTCCTGTTTTATGGTACAGAAGAAGAAAAATAAAGGCCTGTTTGGATCGCTTTACACTTGAAAGTCTTTTTTTTCAACAAAATGAATTTTTATTTTCAAAATAATAGATTGTTTGGATGAACCATTTTTTTAAAAAGTACTTATTACATAAAAATATATTTTTAAGTTAAAAAGCCTTTTTATAAAGCAGTATATTTTCGAGAATTTATTTTCAGAAAAATCATTTTTAAAATAAAATATATTTTAAAAAATGGCAAATTAAACGGGCCCTAAGTTTTTTCCGTTAGGATTTTAAGTAGAAAGTAAGTTATAATTATGCTTTATTTCTTTATTCATTATGTAACCAAACACATTCATCAACCCTCAAGGCCGTCTCGATGCAAGTTGAGGCCTAAGGCGAAAACTCCAGGGCCTTTTTTATATTTAATATATTAATATATATGGTATTAATTAAAAAAATTGAACTCCGGCAGTCCCATTACAGTCCATACAGAGGACTCTTGCAACCCTACATAGATCATTTTTTTGGCCTAATGACTGCTTGGATGTTCAGCCCACCTATTGGTGGATAAACACACTAAAAATTAGATTGATTGATGATTTATAACCATTGGATTTATTTCTCAAAAAACATCCTTGAATCCAATGGCGAGAATCAATCCTAAAAAGTACTAAAATCTATGACTATAGATAACCAATGAGGTTAATTTTTTGTTAGGACATCCAACAAGGGGTGGGTTGAACATCCATGTGGTTCGTGGGCTAGCGCCTTCTCTTACTTGGGATGGGGGCCTAAGGCGACTGCCTTATTGGTCTTATGGTAGAGACGGCCCTGTCAACCCTAATACTCAATTATGAGGCCAAAAAACAATTATCGGTTTGCTCATACAAATAATCAAGTTATAGTATTTCAGAAACGTTGAAATTTATTTATAAAATCTCACTTACACACTTATCTTTCATCCGAAATCAAAACCTAATAAAAACCTAATTTTAGTTTTTGCAGCCAATCAATCACAAACAAAAGTATCACGACGTACATGGAAATACGCTAGCTCCTACGAGTACTTCCATGGATTAGATAGATTGATCAGTCACTTGAATCCATATAGGTTGAATACCAAACACACTTCAGGAAGAAACTCAGAGGGGACTTGGAGGTGTCCAGCTGAAGAAGTAACCGAGATTTGTGGTGGGTCGAGGTGATGATCCTCCGGATGGAGGCGGAGGTGGTGATGGATAGTTCCTTTCATAGTTTCTTGTCACCATAAACCTATTACATGGATTCTCTGCAATTCAAGGAGATGATCGAGATAAATTAGATAACAAGAATTGGACATTTATCGGTCTCATATGTTGAGTAAACTAGTGATCTCTCTGTCAACTACTAAATACTTCTATTTTTGGTAGGTCTATCAACTAAAAACAATCTAAGATGGAGAAGTAATGATATTGTCACCCTGATGACGTGACTGCTATTGTCGTCCTTAAGTCCATTGGATGGTTTTCAAGATTTGTGTGGTGTGGATCACAAGAACCATCAACAATCTTGACTTAGGAATGATGATACAGAGCAAAGATGCATGGCACCAGGGCAGGATTTTAAATTTCGGCAAAATGTCCTAAATTCCAGTTTAAGGCTATGCCATCGAAACCCATTTTTTGTTTCAAAAATTTTGGCCAATCCCTTGGTGGACCTACGAACCAAAAATCAAATAATGCTCAAATTCCCACGGTTAAAAATTAATCCATGAAAATGACTCCAATCCAACATTTAGATATCACTAATTAGGCTGATTTTTGGTTTGTAGGTCCACTTAGGGGTTGGCCAAAGATCCATACAGTCAGTGTGTGTACCATGTGGCTCATATTGTGGGCGGTCAGGGCTTATATGATCGTCGACCATCAACCGTCATGCAAGTTTTGCTCACATACTATAGTAACATCATAAGGACGATACTAACACTGCTCTTACTAAATCCAAACCATCTAATTTATGGATTCCAATCCAACTACCAGGACAAACTATATGATAGATGATATTACATTTATGACCCTTAGGATTCATATCACACGAATCTCAAGGCCATCGGACTGCTGTCTGAACCTAGAAACTGTCCTCTTAAGGCAGATATGAGGGGAAGTGGGGCCACTGCGCTTTTTGAAATTTTCTTCAAGCAAATCTTGTGGGCTCACTCCCCATGCATTATGGATCCCCCGAAAATAGCATGATTGTTGATTTATAACTGTTGGATTTGAGTCTCTTTCATGAATTGATTTTTAACTGTTGGACTCAAGCATTGTTTGGGTACTTAGATCCAACGGTTAGAAATCACCGATCATGATATTTTTTGGTCTGTCGGTTCACCTAGGGATGTGCCAAACATTTACTGTCAATAATCTCTAAGTGTGTGCATACCATGTGGCTCATATGGAAATATGTTGGTCATCAATAAATTTATTCTTATATATACTCTGAAGGCCGAAAGACCCTAAACTTACTCTCAGCCGAACACAAGTCTTTCAAATTTCCACAGGCTTATTGACCCGATGAATGGTCGGACCCCACCTTTGCAGACCTACACGAAAAGATATATATCAGCATGATTAGTGATTTCTAGCCATTGGATTGGAGTGCTTTTTCATCACGGGCTCTGGATTGGGCCATCCAGATTAGGTTTGGAGCCCACCGGTTGGATCGTCCCCCCCCAAGATCATTGTTTCCCAAAGAAGACTCACTTTGTCTTGGGCAAGATGCGCCAATTCTGCTCTGGATGGGTTCCGATCCTGAGATTTCGAACCATGTATATATATATATAGATCCACTAAACTGTTTATCAAGCATCCATGGGTCAGTGGGCCCAAAAGAGTGCCACATGGCATTTTGAGAGACTTTTGTATCAAAACATCAGGAATCCAGCTCTGTCTGAAGCCTAGTTAGTAGTTCTCGTACTATACGTGTATTTTACCCGAATAGTAAGGTTTTGAAAAAATGTTTTAAACGACCGTACACATTGAACTGTACAGATTATTTTCCTTCTTTTTTTTTTTTTTTTTTTTCTAAAACCGATTAAAACCTATTTTCATCTTCAAAAAAATAGGTACAGATTATTTTAAAACACATTGAACTGTACAGACTATTTTGACAACAAAATTGGCACAGGCCACTGTATAAATTAGAAGCCTTGGAATGGGGTGATTTTTGGCGAGGATGGTCTCTATAGTGAGGAGATCATCTTCAAAAAAATTCAAATCAATCCAATATTCATAGATCGGTTTACAAGTTGAAGAATTATGGACTGTCCATTTTCATCGTTAACTTGAAAACCACATTTGAATGAGGTTAGACATTTCAGAATGTGCTGATTTTTTGTATGGGTGATCTATATGGTGAGGCGATCATCCTTACCAAAAATCAGCTATTGATTCATCTTCCACGTGGGTACGCCAAAATTATTGTCAAAAATGTTGTATGAAAATGTTGTCCCCTGATCCTGACCCTATATATATATATATATATATAACACGAATTTTTTGTACCGAACTCTTTATACTAAATCGATTTTTTCACAAATTATTCTTCGAACTTTTTTTTGTTCGTTTTCGTGTATTCGACTTTTTTTACTAATTCAAAATTTCCAAAACGGATTACTAACTAGGGTTTGAAGTCAACAGGGAACGTCTCTCCTAAATAAGTACAAAAATTACCTTAATTAAATAGAAAAAGACAAATACTGCACTGTTGTCTGAACATGTGGGACGTATGAGTGCTTTTTCATCATGGGCTTCGAACAAACCCATAGACCTGTTCACGAAGCCCATGATAAAAGAATGGGAGCTCATATTTGCACACACCATTTCCTATGCCCGTGGACTCCTAGGCTCTGCTTGGTACGCTGTAAATGAGTGCATTTTGCAAGTGAATGTAAATGCATTAAGTTACCTTGCATTAGTTTACGATGCATTAGTTTACAGTTGCTTGGTAGCAGTTGAGAAAAACTTTGTAAACTAATGCATCTTGATTAACACTCAGTGAGTTCATTAGTCCAACATAGCTTGGGCCTTAAAAGGCCCATCTCATCCTTTCCATGGATATTATTGTGGCTGTGATCAGTATGAAATGCAGTCCAAAAGTAGTTGGACCTCTCCCTTTCTCTCTAGAGAGAGTCTAGAGTGTGAGCATATGGGCCCTAACTAACTGAGGTGAGCCTATCTCTCAAGGATTGAAATTTCGGTTTCGTATGTCATTTCGGTGAGGGACACTGAAATGTGAGTCAAAAATTTCGAAATGATGAAAATTCTAAAATTTCACAAAAAAAAAAAAAGTTTCGTTTTATGATGGTGTGAAATATCACGATTTTTGTTACTCATGGCTGCTAACTGGACCCATGGATGTTTAGCCCATCCCTTGGTAGACATTTACACGAAAAATCAGGTTGTTTGATGATTTTTAGCCATTGGTTTTAGTACTCAAAAAATGGTTGAATCCAACGGCTATAATCATGCCTTAAAAAGTACTTAATTCTAATAGTCCATTTTTTGTTAAGTAAAACTATTTTTGTTACTCACGGCTGCTATCTGGGCCCACTGACCGCATGGATGTTTATCCCATGGTTTTAAAAATGGTCGTTTAAATGGTTTTAATGGCCATTTAAACGGCAACGCCCCAAGCCCGTTTCCGTTAAAACTGTTTAAACACGTTTGATCGGTTTTGAATAAATTAAACAGCCGTTTAATTCTGAAAATTTTTGTGAAAAAAACGGCGTTAAATCCGTTAAAATCCATTTAATTTCCGTTAAAATCCATTTAATTTCCATTAAATTCTTTTTTTTTTTTTCAAAATTTGAATTTCGGCACCATTTTTCCGTTAAAACCGTTTAATTTCGTTAAACTCCATTTTTTTCATTTTTTTCCATTTTACCATTTTTGCCCCTGGCTGTTTCAATCCGTTTTAACGGCCGTTTAAACGGTAACTCCCCGAGTCCGTTTAACCGTTAAAATGGCCTCCTTTAAACCTTGGTTTATCCCACCCCTTGTTAGACATTCATACCAAAAATCAGTTTGTTTGATGATTTTTAGCCGTTGATTTTAGTACTCAAAAAAATATGGTTGAATCCAATGGCCAGAATTACGCCTTAAAAACTACTTAAATCTAATGGCCGATTTTTTTTTGAGGCAACACAAGATTTATCCCAACTGCCATCTGGGCGCTGGCGCGCTGACCGCATGGATGTTTAACCCGCACCTTGGTAGATATTAATACCTTGGTAGATATTAATACCAAAAATCAACTTGTTGGATGATTTTTAGCCGTTGGTTTTAGTACTAAAATAATTGGTTGAAGCCAACGACCAGAATCATTCCTTTGAAATTACTTAAATCTAATGGCTAGTGATTGGCAATCAGGGTGATTTTTGGTGTGTATATCCATTAAAGGGTGGGCTAAACATCCATGCGGTCAATCTCAGTGAGCCTAGATGGCAGTGGTAAGAAACAATCTATGCGGTCAATTCTTCTTCTTCTTCGTCCCTTCTCTGTTCTCCTCTGTCACGAGAAGATAACCGAGGAGTCTATAGAAGCCATCGATGTTCTTCCTCTATTTTTGAGAAAAAAAGAGATGATATTTCCGGCACAACTGTCATTTTCATGCGAATTTCGACGACGATACAACCTCTGCGTTTCTTCGTGAATCCTTACAGCCATTGAATATGAGGAGGTCTGCGAGCTCTCTTTCTTAGAAAAGTCTCTTAAAACCTCTCGTGCAAGGAAAAAAAGAACGATTTGAATCGTTTTTCAGAGATCTGGCGAAGGGGGAGCCCAAGCGACAGCCCGTATCTTTCATCCTCTCTGAGATCGGGTTTTCTTGCAATTTGAATCGTTTTCCAGTCATGGAGTGAGGAAAAAGAGAGAGATCGAGTCGGTTCATGCAGCCTGCATTGTAATTCAGCAAGTTTTTTAATGCATTAGAATGCATAGACTTACTTTAAGGAATGCAGAGCAACCGCGTTCATTTACAGTGGTCCCATTTTACGGTGGGTAACCAAGCATCAAATTTTGTGGGGCCCACTGTAAACGAATGCATTTGCATCCGTTTATAGCATACCAAGCATAGCCCTAGTCAGGGCACACCCCAAAAAGAGAGATCTTTCTCTAAAACTTGACTGACCGGTGACCACGGCCGTGGCACATTATTAGAGGACACTGACTGTATAGATGTTTGGCCAATCACTAGGTGGACCTACAAACCAAAATTCAACTTGATTAATGATTTCCAAATGTTGAATGGAGCCATTTTCATGGGTTGATTTAATTGTGGGAATTTGAGCATTATCAACCATTATTTGGGGTACAAGATCGAAAGGTTTGAAATTAATAATCAAGCTGATTTTTCAATTTTAGGTCCACCTAGGGATTGGCCTAACATCCATACAGTTAGTGTCCTATAAAAATATGTCACGGGGCTCATTTTGTGACCGGTTAGTGACTGTCACCGGTCAGCCAAGTTTTAGAGAGATATCTCTTTTTGGCGTGTGCCCCAACGGGGATAGGAAATGGGGTGTGCAAATATGCGTTCCCTTTATATAAATTCAATAAAGTGTGTCAACCATTTATGGGTGAGTCGGCCTAAGAGAGTCTGCCACGTGGCATTTTGTGAGACTTATGTACAAAACATCCAGAAGTAGGATATTTGAAGTAAATCTTACCTAACCACCCACAATATAAGCAATGTGGCAACTTCTTAGAGGACACTGATTATATGGATGTTTGACCAATTCCTAGGTGGCCCTATAAACCCAAAATCAACCTGATCAGTGATTTCTAAGCGTTAGTTAAAGTCATATTCATGGATTGATTATAAGTATTAATTTGAGCATTATTTACTATTATTTGGGTACAAAGATCCAAAGGCTTGAAATCACTAATCAGGCTGATTTTTAGTTTTTAGTTTCACTTAGGGATTGGCGAAACATCCATAGGGTCAGCGTCCTCTATGAATGTACCACGTGGCTCATATTGTGGGTGGCCAGGGCCTCCCTGACCATCAGTGGTCAGGCAAGTTTTACTCGGATATTTGTCTTAAGTCAACTCGAACCTCTCTCCCAAACAAGTACGATAATTACCTTCGAAAAACAGGAGCAGAATCTTACTCAGACTGTGAAGCAACTTGCAGCTTTGATTCCAATTGAAAATTTGATTCGAATCTGACAAAACCCAAATTGAAATCATACGGTCAATGCCCTCTAATAGTGTGCCATGTGGCTCGTATTATGGGCTGTGATTAAAACTTGCCTGACCACCTGTGGTGTGGTATCTACCAAACTATAGGCAAGGTGCTTGCCACGTGGCTTCCGTACGGTAGCAAGTCGCCACACGAGCCATAAACTCATCCTCTCCTCCGGTAAACCTGCTCAGGTTTGCTGAGACCAAACGAGTAATTTCCTTTTTTCTCCTAAAAAATTAAAAAAAGGTAAAGTAACTCAGTTACCTTTTACAACCTATGGATCTTTGCACCCAAATAATGCTCAAAATTCATAAGGTAAAATCAACCCATGAAAATAACTTCAATCCAATGCTTAGAAATCATTGATCAGGTTTATTTCTGGTTTGTAGGTCCACCTAGGGATTGGCCAAACATCCATACGGTCAGCTTCCACCAAGAGTGTGCCACATGGCTCGTATTGTGCATTGTGACCGAAGTTTTACTCCACCTAGGGATTGGCCAGACCAAGGTTTAAAGGAGACTGTTCTAACGGTATAACAGACAGGGGCTTTACCGTTAAAACGGATTATAGCAGATGGGGAAAAATGAAAAAAAACTAAGTTTTAACGAATTCAATGGAAAAAAAAAGGAAAAATAGTGCTGATTTTTAAAATTAGAAATTTTGAAAAACGAAAAAAATATAATTTAACAGAAATAATGGCCTTTTTTCACAAATTTTTTTAAGAGCCGTTAAAACGAAAAATGCCGTTAATTTCTAAGCGTCAAAACGGCTTTTAATCGTTTTTAACGTACCAGTTAGCAATTCGGCAAAGGTTCGAAATGAGAAGAGTTCGAGTTTAATTCGGTTTCGGGATAAAAACATCTGGTCAAAAATTCGGTCATTGTTGAAATTTTTATATTTGTTTAGCCTTAAAAAGCCTGAATTTTATCTATTTTTCATTTTATGCGGCCATTTATCCTGTTTTTATTTAAAAAACACGCAATCCATGTATTAAACATGAATAATACATGTTTTATTCGTATAATCTTAAAATTCGTGATTTTTTCTAATTTTTTATTTTATACGGTAATATTAAATATTCCTTCAAAAAAAAAAATCATGTATTAAACGTGTATAATACGCGAATTTACTAGCTAGGGTCAAAGTCATGGTTTTAAAAACAGCCGTTTAAAGGGTAACGCCCCAAGCCCGTTACCGTAAAATCGTTAAAATCCATTTTGACACTTTGAATTTAATGGCCGTTTTTTTTTTCATTTTACCTGCCGTTAAAATCGTTTTAACAGCCGTTAAATTCTAGAAATTTTTGTAGAAAAAAAATGGCCGTTAAAATCCGTTAAATTCCATTTTTTCCTTTTTTTTTTCTTTTGTTGGCCCTGGCTGTTACAATCCGTTTTAACGGTAATGCCCCCCAGTGCATTATACCATTAAAACAGCCTCCTTTAAACCTTGGTTTTACCCAAAGTTTAAAGGAGGCCGTTTTAACGGTTAAACAGACTGGGGGCGTCACCGTTTAAATGGCCATTAAAATGGATTAAATTGGCCAGGGGCAAAAAATAGAATTTAACAGAATTAAACGGATTTTAACAGGTTTTAACGATTTTAACAGAAAAAATGGCGCTGAAATTCAAATTTTGAATATTAAAATTTGAAAATTAAAAAAAACACGGAATTTAACAGATTTAATGGACATTTTTTTCACAAAAAATTTCAGAATTTAACGGCTGTTTAAATGATTTTAACGGCCGTTAAATTCAAATACGTTAAAACATGTTGAAATGGCTTTAACAGAAATGGGCGTGGGGCGTTTCCGTTTAAACATCCGTTTTTAAAACCATTTAAACCATTTAAAGGAGGCCGTTTTAACGGTTAAACGGACTGGGGGTGTTACCGTTTAAACGGATTGAAACGGGCAAGGGCAAAAATGGAAAAAGGGGAAAAATGGAATTTAACGGAAAAAATGGCGCTAAAATTCAAATTTTGAAATTTAGAAATTAAAAAAAAATAGAATTTAACGGAAATTAAACGGATTTAACGGCCGTTTTTTTCACAGAAATTTTCAGAATTAAACGGCTGTTTAAACGATTTAACGGCCGTTAAAACAAAAAAAAACGGCCGTTTTTTTCTAAACCGATAAAATGTGTTTAAACGATTTTAACGGAAACGGGCTTAGGGCGTTACGCTTTAAACAGCTGTTTTTAAAACATTGGTCAAACATCTAAAGTCAGTGTCTTATAAGAAATTGCCACGTGTCTTCTTCATGTTGCTTTACTTTTTTTAGCTTTTATTTTTTCTCACTTTTTTCTTTTACTCACAGCAAACCTGAGTAGGTTAACCAAAGGACGAGAGGATGAGTTTGTGGCTCATGCTGATGTGACTTGCTACCGTACAAAATCCCCGCAGCAAGCAGCTTGTGTGTGGTCTGGTAGGATACCACACCACAGGTGGTCGGGCAAGTTTTGCTGTGACCGGCTTCAGTCACCACGCACTAGCTGTGACCAAAGTTTTCCTCGTACAAATGCCACAATTATTTATCCTTGAGGAGAAAATTTAAGCAGCAATCATGCCCCAATGATCTCACGCCACATATACCCATGGCTACTTTTTAAAAATCTTTTTAAACTCAAAGTCTAAACCATGGGCATACGTGACGTGCGACTTAGGGATCCATATGTAAACATAGGCCTTGCTTGGTTCGCTGCACTTGGGTGCATTTTGCACTTTAATGCAAATACAATGAATTGTATTCCAATCACTTGTGGTGTAAGTCATTTATAGTTGTTTGGTTCATGCCATGTATTTATGCAAATGAAGTTTAGCTGATTGGTTGGTGCATTACAAATGAATGCAATGGATTATTTTATTTCTTGTTTTTACAAAAAAGAAAGTGCACAATAAAATTATCGAAAAATTTCTTAAACGAAAAATAATTTTAATGTATTTATAAAATCAAAAATAACTTCTGAAAATTGCCAAAAAAGTAACTAAAACGTTCTTTTCATAAAGTCAAATCCAAGAGCATTTGTCAGCTGACAGAGAGCATCTGTCAGGAATAAACGCTCGTTTTAAAGAGCATTTCTCTCTGATTGTAAAACATCCATACTGTCAGCGCCAAATAAAACTTTGATGACAGGCCCTATCATTAAGGCCGATGACGGGGCACAATAAGAGCCACGTAAAACACTCTTAGAGAACTCTGACCGTAGGGATGTTTGGCTAATCATTAGGTGGACCTACAAACCAAAAATCAGTCCGATTAGTGAGTTCTAGGCGTTGGATTGGAATTGTTTTCATGGGTTGATTTTAACAGTGCGAAATTTGAGCATTATTGACCAAAGATCCAAAGGTTTGAAATCACAGATCAAGCTGATTTTTTGTTTGTAGGTCCATATAGGGATTGAAAAAACATCCATACGGTCAGAGTATTCTAAGAGTGCCACGTGGCTCTTATTGCATCCACATGGTACACGCAATTTGGCGTACCCACATAGATGAATCGATGGCTGATTTTTGGTGAGGAGATCATCCTCATGAAAAATCAAATCATTCTGATATTCATGGACTGGTTTAGAAGTTGAATAATTATGGACCGTTGATTTTTACCGTGCAACTTGAAAACCACATTTAACGCTTTTTTAAAAAGCGTTTGTCTGTTACGTCTGTCACGACTGACAGACGTTCTTTTAAAGAGCGTTTAGTTAATTTTTTTGAGAATTTTCAAAAGTTATTTTTGTTTTTGTAAAGACATTAAATTTAGTTTTCGTTCTAGAAATTTTCCGTAAAATTATTATTGTTATCATTGTTGATTTCATGATTATTATTATTATTATTGATTTCATTATTATTATTATTAATTATAATTATAATTATTGTCATTCTAATTATGGTTTAAAAAATGGCCGTTATAACTGATTCGGACCTCCACTGTTACGTTATGTACAGTTAAAACACTTAAAAATAACGGCTTTTATTTTCGTTATAACTAACGTACATTATTTTCCATTTTTTCCCATTATAATGACCGTTATTTTTTGGAAAATTTTGTAAAAAAAAAAAGCCGTTATTTCAGTTATTTTCTATTATTTTCGTTTATTCAAATTTGAAAATTTGAATTTCAGTGCCATTTTTTTTCCGTTTTTCCTGTTATTTTTCCTTTTTGCCCCTGAGAGTTAAAATTCATTACAATGGCTCTTATAACGGAAAAAAATGATAATGCCCCAAGTCCGTTATACCATTATAACGGCCGCTTTTAAACCTTGATTATAATTATTATTGTTATTATTTTATTATCATTGTTATTATTATTATTGCTGTTTTGGAGGAGAAAGCTTAGGGTTAGGGGACCCTGACCAACTATATAAAAAAGGGTATCGGGGGACAACCATTTTGGTGTACCCACATAGATCTCCTCACCATATAGATCACCCCCACAAAAAATCAGCACATTCTGAAATTTCTAACCCCCTCAAATGTGGTTTTCAAGTTACACGGGAAAAATAGACAGTCCATAATTCTTCGACTTCTAAACCAGTCTATGAATATCGGAATGATTTGCATTTTTGTGAGGATAATCTCCTCGCCAAAGAGATCATCCTCACCAAAAATCAGCCATTGATTCATCTTCTATGTGAAAAATAGAAAAATAAAAAATAAAGAAATAAAAAATAAAAAGAGAATAATAATAAAAATAATCACGGTGGTTGTTGTTATTATTATTATTATTATTATTTGGAAAAAAAACTGTTGAGCTAACACAATGCACTTGCTTGCAGCAGTTTTTGGGCTGCACTTCCTTGAATCTATTTTGTTAAGGACTTTGCAAGAGCTTGTCAACCACTTGCACGGCAGTTCATTGCACACCTCTAACCAATCTCTTTCAGTCCCAAAATTGTGGCAAGTGAGTGCATTGCACTCAATTTGCTGTGAACCAAGCAGGACCATAGTATCTATTTACATACGCTCGAATGACCCCTTCTGATAATGAGAATGTACATAACCCTAGTCCGGTCTGGTCTGGTCTGGTATGGAATGAACTTATAATCATGGAATCGACTTGTTCATCAGATTATAAGTTCATAACAAGTGTATTTTTGTTTTCAAATCAGCTAAATCATTTGATCTATGATTCATTGGAACAAAACAAAAGAAAAGGCCTGGCTAGGTACTGACCAGGCCAGGCCGTGGAATAAAAGTACCTTTCAGCCGAAATAAAAGAAGTATTCTTTACTCTTTTTTTTTTATTGCTTCAAAAATTTTCTCGTCCTTAAGACAAGAGCATATCAATTTTGTCCCATGGTCCACATCATTAGGGCTATGTTAATTTGGTAGTGCGTCTTTAGCTGAAGACGTGCATCTTGAAGGTCTACTTCTTCAAGGTGCGTACCTTTAAAGGTCAAGGTTGACATTTGACTCTACCTAAGAACAAAGATTGATAATGCCCTTGCTTTTCTTCATTTGTGTTCTTTAGATTATCCACTTAAT
This sequence comes from Euptelea pleiosperma, assembly GCA_035048495.1. Classification (NCBI taxonomy): domain Eukaryota; kingdom Viridiplantae; phylum Streptophyta; class Magnoliopsida; order Ranunculales; family Eupteleaceae; genus Euptelea; species Euptelea pleiosperma. The sequence continues at coordinate 12,441,753 of CM068549.1, forward strand.
ATATTTGTCCCTTGCCTTATAAACCGATGAAATCTTGAAAATGCCCTTACTTTTTCATTTGTATTCTTTAGATTATCCACTTAACAAGGGTGTTTTTATCTTTTGACGCAGACGTCACATGTAGATCTGTCAAAAACACATATCTCAAGGCAAGACAACTATCAATCATTCACTTAAGTATGATTTGTGGACTATTACCCCATTGAAGAGGTTGCCCTTAATTGATTGGTAGGAAAGATTGTCTTAATTTCATGCCGTTCTTTCCTTGCTATCCATTTCTATGTATGAATACATGATAATGGCCAAGTAGTTGAAAGAAAGAAAGAAAAAATGCAAACAACTTAATGAGGGTATTTCGGTAATTAAGCATGATGTCCCACTTGGAAGCATCATAGGTTAATGTTTATCTCAGGGATAATTTCTGTAATTAAGGCATGGTTTTAAAAACGGACGTTTAAACGGTAATGCCCCAAGCCCATTTCCGTTAAAATCGTTTAAACACGTTTTATCATTTTTTAATTAAACGGCCATTTTTTTGTTTTAACGGCCGTTAAAATCGTTTAAACAGCCGTTTAATTCTGAAAAATTTTGTGAAAAAATGGCTGTTAAATCCGTTTAATTCCGTTAATTTCCGGTAAATTCCATTTTTTTAAAATTTTCAAATTTCAAATTTCAAATTTGAATTTCAGTGCCATTTTTTCCGTTTTTTCGTTAAAATCTATTTTTTCCATTTTTACCCCTGGTCGTTTCAATCCGTTTTAACGACCGTTTAAACGGTAATGCCCCAGTTCATTTAATCGTTAAAACAGCCTCCTTTAAACCTTGCTTTAAGGTATTCAGTTAAGACGTTGGATGAGCTCCAGCTATAAGCATGACATCAGGTGACCTATAAGCCAAAAGACCAAAATACCCCTCCTACCGTCCAAAAAGTCCTTTGTCAAATGGAAAGGGCAGATTTAATAAAAAAATTTGGAGAATACAAGGGTAAAATCGTAACTAAGGGCGTGTTTGATTTCCAAGTGGCCAGGAAAATTGCATTTTCCTTGAGAAAACACAACTGTCCGTTGTTAGATAGCCATTTTCAATCTGTATAATTTTCCCTACTACCCCGGAATTCATTTCCCATCCAGATAGGTGAGAATTCATTTCAACCTGAATATACGGTTTTATTTTCTCACATGATTGAAATATGTGTTCTCAGTTGCAATCAATCAGCCATTTAAGGCATTTCCCAGATGTATTTTCTCGAGAAAATTTTCTGTGCAACCAAACACACCTTAAGAAAAAATAACACCAAGATCGGTTTTTCCTAGCAGAATGAGAAATTTAAAAAAACTTTTTTTTTATTTTCGATTATGATTTTTAAGGAGAAAGTAACTTACCATTATGATTTATTTGTTTATATCGTTTTTTACCAAACTCATTTACCAACCCTAATAATCGATTATGAGGCCAAAAAGCAATTATCAACCCCGCCATAATCCATTATCTCAATGTTTCATTCCAAATTGAAGGTTTCATTTGCTTTGTGCATCTGTTGTTTGTGTTTCCAATCAACTAGGTTGGAAATAGAATTAGCTTACTCATACAGGAAGTCCATTCATTGCATTTGGGAAACGTTGAGATTTATAAAATAGCTTTTATCCAAAGCCAAACCTATTTAAAATCTTAGTATCTAGCTTATCTACCTTACAAATTACAGTCAATCCAACAGAGAGTGAAATTATACTAGCTCCTAGAACTTCTCCTCTCCCTCTCAGTTGAATACCGAACATGTGAAGACACGGTTCAAGAAGAAAAAGAGTAGGGATTTGGAGGAGATGTCCAGCTTAACAGATAACCGAGGTTTGTGATAGGTCAGTGCGATAATCCTATGCTTGGAGGCGGAGGTGGTGAAGACGACTTCCTTTCATAGTTTCCTATCACCATACGCCTCTTACATGGATTCTCTGCAATTCAATGACGATCAAAAAATTAGATAACAAGAATTGTACATTGCTTTCATATTATTTTGTGTTATATGTTGAGTAGACTAGTGATCTCTCTATCAACTAAATACAGTTTAAGAGAGGTAAAGTTGGAGAAGTAATGATACCATCGCCGAGAGGATGACACTGACATCATCGTCCTTATGACCAGATTGTTTGACGGTCTTGACCTAGGGATGGGGGGAAAATCCCGCATACCCCCACCTAGAGATCTGCGTCATGACCAGTCCTTACACCTGCCATGGTAGGTGAAGGAATTAGACTAGTCGGAACAATGATAGCCTAGCCCAGAAGTCCGATGACCTTCTGCGCTAAACTGAGAGGTCTTAGGTGAGTTTGAGCAACCTGCAAAAACTCTCACAAGTGGAGCCCTAAGGACTAGTCCTCCAGACCGATTGACCGGTGGTCATTTTCCACCGGTCGCCCTGTTCCCAAGTCCAGTCAACCCCTCTGATTATTTTACATATTTAAGGTCTCTTTCTATGAGGGTTCCTTAAGAAAGGCTGGGGGTTCCGATCAAGTCTAAGCGGCCTTTAGTTGGTCTATTCGAGTCCTTGAACTTCAGTCTTCGTTGTTCCTTGGGAATCCACTCATAGCCATGCAAGAGGCTCTTTCTCAAGTCCGTGACAATTGACTAATAGAAGTTATATAAATACCCAAGGTTTTCTAGAATTAACAACACAAGGAGTCTACTTATTCATCTCCCCCTTTGTCAATTCCAAGATAAAATATACAATGGTTCTTCCCCTAACAATGAGCCTAATCGACCCAACATAAAAAAACTTATCGGGTTGCAGTGAGAGAGATCAACACATCTTTGTTTAGATTCCTGTCAATCACATCACAGACAAAGATGGCAATAAGATAGGGATTTTACTCCCCCTTAGTTTATAGTTAGTTTTAATCTTTAGAGAGTTTTAAGTTTAGAATATTTTTTTTACCATTGTCTCAATTTATTCTCCCCCTTTTTGTTCGAATTCGACAAAGGAGAGGCAAGATCAAAAGATCAGGTATAAATACAAACCCTTAAGGACTTGCAAAAAAAGTCAAAGTACTAAGAGTCCAAAGGTTTAGTGAAGATACCGGCCAATTAATTTGCAGTCGCCATATATTCAACAGAGATAATCTTATCTTCTACTAGTTCTAGAATAAAATGATGCTTGATATCAATGTGATTTTTGTGATAGTGCAAAACAGGATTTTTAGAGATGCTGATTGTAGTATTATCACATAATAAGTTCACGGTTTGTTGTGTGATGCCATAATCACAGTAAGGTATAAGAGACTTCCTATCATGCATTTATATAGTTTTGCATCAATGGGTTTTTTAGTCTCATCATTGCTAAGTTTTACACTTGTGCTTATAGGGTTGTTAGTTGGTTCAACATTTTTCAAGTTGAATTTTTTAATTAATTCTTTAGAGTATTTAGATTGAGATATAGAAATCCCAATTTTTGATTGTTTGATTTGAAATCCTAAAAAGAAACTCAATTCACCTTCTAAACTCTTTTCAAATTTAGATTTCATAATTTTGGCGAATTCTAAGCCATATTCTTCAATGATGGATCTGTCACGCCTCGAATCCGGGCATCCGGATCAGACCCAATTATCCATGGGTCGACCCATACCCGAACCCTGACATGAGAATAAGATTGTCCTTAAAGCCAATCTAATCTAATGAGTGAACCAGTCAACTGTAACCTACCACGTAAGCCCATTAAGATATTAAGTATAAACGCACGTTATCAACTAAACGGAAGCATTAATAATAATATCAATAAAAGTAATCTATGAAATTAACATATTAATCATTGGTCTATATACATAAGTTCAAATATTAATGGGTCACGCGGTACATCCCAATTTGGTAAGATCGGTGTATTAGTTGATTTTTCCAAGTCTAGTTACTCAGTTGATACAGACCTATGCACAGTAAATTGACCATGTAGATCAGTACCGATTGAATATGCTAACGTATTTTATATCGTCGGAAAGCTAATTCAGTAAGCTCCGACTTTTATATTTTGTCCAAGGTCAAATTCTACAAGTTACTATGTGAAAAAAGTGTCTTAAGTCTAGAAACAAAACCAGACTAGTTTGACATAGGTTCAATGATTTGGCTGTCTAAGACAGCACAATTTGAATCACCTGACACGCCTTACATTTCTGAAAAGTTAACAGAAAGAGCATCATTGTTTTAGTTGATACAAAGTCAGATTCTATTGTTTAGTGGTCCGAATAGGTGCTACAAGTTGAAACATAGGTCCAAACAGATCTGATATAGGTATAGTGTTTTGGCCCCCTAAGACAGCACAGATCAAATCTCACAACGCACCTTATATGTCTAGAAAGCTGACAGAACGAGCTTCGATTTATCTATTTTCTCAAAAGTCTAGTTCTATCATCTTTATGACACACAAAAGGTGCTGCAAGTCAGCAAAACAGAATCTGTCCACTTAAGTTAGCGATTTTTTCGCTTAAAATGTTATTTTATGCATCTATTTATAACCATTGATCTTGAAATTTTCACTACTATTATCTTAACATATAAGAGTCATATGAATGAAATATCATCTTTCAAACATGCTAGCACAGTCATCACAGCTATACAACATCAAGATAAAATTCACGGTTTCATAATACCGATTAAAGACCATCAATCGTATAGTTACCACTTCCAAGTAATATCTCAAATTATTACATTTAAATCATACTTAAAGTTCCAGATCTACTAAGAATCAAAATAAAAGAGTCTATGCTTCGTCATTTCCCATGTTGGCATCCTCGAACGTCTCGTCGGTCACCTCGACATCAAACCCCTCGTCAAACGTATCCACTCCGATATTTGCCTCGTCCTCTACAAAATCTGAAATTTTTTTTGGCAAAACACCATGAGCCGAGGCCCAATAGACAAACCACCGTACACTCCTAACACTAATGAGAATCCATTACTTTACACTTATAATCATATATCATCAATGAGGAGCAATTACACGTACAAGAGGAAAACGCATATCAATCCATGAAATTCGAATCGTGACAATATGCAATATAGTGTTAAAACAAAAATCAAATCATGCATAACCCATCTCACGATCTCCATCTCCTTCCTACACCGGGAGTAGCTCGGCCGAGAGCTCTTCTGCAAGGGTTCAGGGTTTCTCACCCAAAGGCACGGGGCCCTACTTAGTTACGAAATTCCGAGGCACTTCTAATACACATGATGCATCCGTTACTCTTACACGAAGCACAACGTTTAACATATGCGTCAAATAGTATTAACATCAAATACAATCATGGATTAGTATGTTATACAAAGGATTTCATGCAAGAAAGATCCGTTATCATGATGAGCATCAATGTAATCATCTAATATTAAGATCGATTATTTATCCATTCATTTCGAAATTGAAAGCTCAAGAAGAACACATGCCATAAGGGTAAAATAACCGATTCATTTAGTAGTAGGGAGTGCACCTACCTTCTTATTGATTGATCCACTAAAATCGAAGATGGCGAGCTGTTACGTTATTAATGCTCTCGACGATTCATCACTATGGGAATAGCTGGGGTCGTGCGCGTGCTTCTCCAAGGTAGCGATTGGGTCGTGTCTCCAATGGTGAGTCCTCAGGCCTTAGACGTTTCTTCCTTGATGGTTCTCTCTTTGAGAAAACGTTTCTTAATCTCCTGAGTCACTTCGATTTGCTCCAATGGTGGAAACGTATGGGGTTCACTCTAGTTCTCTGAAAGTTGGAAACGGCAATGGGATTTAATTTGGTGAGTGTTTAAAGGTTTTAATACCTTCCACGATTTGGCACAATTTGGTAATTCTAGCTAGGTTTGAATTTCAAACTTGTTTCTATTCTTGGCGTATGGTGTTTAATGCGGTGCACGCTATTTAGGTAATTGTTTACTTAGGTGGCTTTTCTTCCTTTCTTTGGTGTGGGTCAAAGTTAGAAATTTGGGAAATCAACCGATTCTCACCAAGGGAAAACATGTGATGTGTGGCATTAATGGTGCACACGTCCAGCCATCAATGAGGCACTTTCCTATGTGGGATATTTCCTACAAGCTGTTTCTTAACTAATGGTTTGTCCTATGGTCTCAAGTTTTGATAGTGGGGTCCACTACTTACAACATTATAGCCTCTATTGGAGTTTCCAAGATGGTTCAACGGCTTGTCCAAGAGGTGTGGATACGATCCTATCCATTCATTGGTGTTGGCTAAATTAGGTTAGTTTCACAAAGGAGGAAAGTTAGTTTATGTAAGCCAATTGGTATCTAGTCCTTATTGTCAATTACCTAATTAAGATAAGTCTCAATTTCTTTTAAGTTGGGATATCTTTTGCTGGAAAATACATACCTTTATGTTGGAATTTCCATTGGGAAAGGTTTTACAAGTTTCCTTAACATTTTAGTTGATATATATATTTTTTTATGAAATGATGATGTGTCACCATGACGATTGGAAGGTCTTTCCAAATCTTCAAAAATGCATGGACGTGCGTGCTGCCCATGGGGGTGTACACATCCACTACAAGGTGAAATATTATACTATTAAGATTATTTCTTTCTCCTTATGTCCCATGTGTCACATGTATCAAATGCATAAAATTGATTATTTTAATTAAACAAAGTCAATTTTATTAATAATTACAAATGTGCCATTTAGGCAAAGTAAGGTTCATGTATATTAATTATGGTCGATGAGAGGTGTATCATGTTGTAGTTCCTCCTTAGGTTCATAGCATATCATCTTATTTATAGCCTTAGTTACCAATTAAGTCTCAAAATGCATTACCGTTCATTGTACAAAATCGTCTGCAAATATATAAATTATGTAGGTAAGTGCCTAATGTCAGAATTGTCTACACAAGTGTTCAATTATTCACTACGGGCCCACTAGTTATGGATTATACAACAATGTGGCTAATTATAAGTATATTAAGATCATTTGTGGGCCCCACATCTTAGAGTTCATTATGCTTGTAATACATCAAGTTCATTATTAGTAGCTATCCAAAGTGATCTGACATTAATTTGTGTACTAGTGTAAGCATGAAAATTATCCATTTGTGGTGTCAAGTGTTTGAGAATTTCCTACGTGACATGATACAAGAGTTCTCATCTAAGTTCTGCAACTTCTGCTAAATGTTGATCACGCGATGAAATAGAATAAAGAATTGCAAGCATTATCGATCGAAATGACTAAGTTACCCTCCTAATGGTGATTTACACTAATACCCTTGACCAAGGGTTTAGAGTATTACAGGATCTAAATACTATGTCATCAACATAAATTTGAGCGATTAATAGGGCTGTCCCATGTTCCTTGACAAATAGGGTTTCATCAACATTTCCTCTAGTAAAGTTGTTCTCTAATATGAAAAGGGCGAGTCTTTCATACCAGGCTCTAGGGGCTTGTTTTAGGCAATACAGAGCTTTCTTAAGCCTGAATACATGGTTTGGAAAGTCAGGGTCTTCAAAACCCTCAGGTTGTTTGACATATACTTCTTCTTCAAAAATGGACTCTTGACATCCATTTGAAATAATTTGAAATTAAGGTGACAGGAGCATTCTAATGGATTCTAGCTTAGCACATAGAGCAAGGGTTTGGTCAAAGTCTATTCATTCTCTTTGTGTGTATCCTTTGGCTACCAACCTAGCTTCGTTTTCTGATTATTATGTCATTTTCATCAAGTTTGTTCTTAAATATCCATTTTGTTCCAATTATGTTAATGTTTTTAGATTTCTTAACTGAAGTCCAACATCGTTTCTCTTAAATTGGTTACATTCGTCTTGCATGGCCTCAATCCAGTTATTATCTTTTAAGGCTTCATTTATGTCTTTAGGTTCAATTTTAGAAGTGAAACAAAGATGACTATTGAGTTTTCTAGTTGATTTCTAGTTCTAGCTCCAATGTCTAAGTTTTCTATGACTTTAGAGGTAGGATGATCTTTCAAAAGCCTAGCTCCTTTTTTAGGTTCTTTAATCTTGATTTCCTCTATTTGTTTCTCACAGTTCTGAATTTCATCTTCATCCTCAATGATAGTGGGGTTTTTATTTTCATCATCAATCGCAACATTTATGGATTCTTTTACAGTTAGGGTTCTCGTACTGAAGACACTATAGGTTATACTCTTGGTTTAATATCTTAAAAGATTCCTTCATCACTTTTAGGTTCAAATTTTCCTAGGTTCTCTCTATCTCTAAAATAAAGCACTTGCTTCCAAAGAGTTTAAAGTATTTTACATAATTAGGCTTAGTGTTATTCTATAATTCATAGGCAGTCTGAGAGGTTCCATACCTAAGGTAGACCTTATTGATCATGTAGCAAGCTGTACTAATGGCCTTTGCCCATAGGTTACTAGGAAGGTTTTTGCTAGTTAGGAGGACATGACCCATTTCTACTAGAGTTCTACTCTTTCTTTCAGCAACTCCATTTTGCTCGAGGGTTTTAGGGGCTTAGAATTCATGTTTGATTCTTGACTCAATGCAAAATTCTGAGTTTTATTATTTTTAAATTCCCCCCATGATCACTTCGTATCCTAATGATAGTTAGGCTCTTTTTATTTTGAACTCTCTTAAAGATTTTTCTAAATTCTTCAAAGGCTTCTGACTTTTCTCAGATAAAGGCTACCTAGGTAAATCTAGAATAGACATCAACTAGGGTCAAAAAAATTTCTCCCCTCTAAGGTTTTCTATTCTGTAGTCCTACAAGGTCTATCTAAAGAAGTTCTAGGATCTTAGAGGTTGCTATATTTCTAACCTTCTTATTGGTACTTCTAATTTGTTTTCCTTTAAGATAGTCACTACAAATGGTTTGATAAATTTTATTAAGTTTAGGTATCGTTTCACAAGTTCTTTATTATGATTTTTGTTAAATCTTTGTAGTTCATGTGACCCAATCTTTTATTCTAGATTTCAATTTCATCAAGTTGAGAAATATTACAAGTTATGGATGGTTTGTTTTCAATGATATAAGAGTTTTCCGTTGTTCTAAATCCTTTAACAATGATTTTACTAGTCCCAGTGTCAATCATTTCACAAACACATACAAAAAATTTGCAAATATGATTTTTATCACAGATTTGACTAATGCTGAGAAGATTATGTTTAAGACCATCAACACATAGAACATTTTGTCTTAGGCAAACCAAGCCCCTGAATGGTTCCTTTCCCAATAATATTAGCAGAGCTAGTATCACCAAACCTAACGCTACCATCATTAATTCATGAAATATGTAAAATTGACTCTTATCACCATTCATATGTCTGGAACAACCACTGTCTAGATATCATCTAGTGTTTGCACTAACTTTTAAATTAGTTCGTATAAAAAATACAGTGTATGTTTTCTTTTCTTATTTTTGAAGAATCGAAGGATTCTATTTGTTTGTGAATGTTTTTAGCTTTGGCATTTAAAGTAGTTATTTATTTGAATAGTTCTTTTTCTCTATTTAATTTTATAGTAAGTTTAACAATTATGTTTAAAGTGTCCTTTTTTTTTAGTATCGACAAATTTCAGTAGTTTGTTTAGAAAATATTTTAGTTGTTGATGATGTATTTCTAGATGTAGAGGTTTTTAAGGTGTCATTAGGATCAATTTTTAATAAGTTTTTGAGTTTGTAATCTTCTTGATATAAGCTAAGGTTTTCTGATTCAAGTTTTTCATTTTCAATATTCAATTTGTTGTTTTTGAGTCTTAAGACAACATTTTCATCTTTTACATTAATCATATTGAAATGTTATTCATCACATATTTAGCGAGATTAACTTTATCTTTAAGTAAATAATCATAAGATCTTTGAATTTTATTTATTTCTTCTTATTTAGTGTTAGCTAGAACCATTAAAGCTTCAGTTTTTTTATTTTAATCATTATTGTAACGAATATTTTCATATTCTAATTCGACAAATATTCTATTTGGCATAAAACATTTGTGTAACCGTTCCTATAAGTGATAGTGTGGTGTTGAAGATGTTGTGGTACGCATACTTCTTTGACTATGTGATGACTAAAAGACGAAGATCACAAGAATAAGATGGTTGACAACTTGAGTCATTTGAGTAACTATTATTTGTCCGTTGAAGACCGAGTTCGCTGACTTAGGAAGGTAAGTGACTCAATGACCATATAAATAGAATCTTAAAAGATAAAATATAATGGTCGAACCTTCTCACAGGATAGACCCAGGTCAATTTAGTGCAAAAAGTCAAAAAATTGACTAAGGGGTAATCCAATCAATTGAACCTCTGTGTACAATTAATTGGACCTTATGGGACAGAGCATCCCAAAGTACAATCGATTGGACATCAGTCTACAATTGATTAGACCATTCCGATCGATTGGACCTCTGTGTACAATCAATTGGACCATTCGAGACAGGAGTTTCAAATTGTATAATAATCGATTGGACCCTGTGTACAACCGATTGAACTGACGAACAAAAAAACCATCCGTATAGTACAATTGATTGGACATGCAGTGCATCGATTGGACCTAGTGTACAATCAATTGACTATGCAGAAAAAGTATATTTTCAAATTCGATTTTCATGCTCCCATTATCCCATCACTTGCACGACCTTGGGCTTTTAAACTCTTATAAATAAAGCCCTCTTGAGCTTTATCAATGACACAAGTATAGACAACAAGAAAGAGTTTCTAAAGAAGATTTTTCCAGTCGAAGAGCAAATGTCTTAGTTTCCATTTTCATTCTTGGAAGGCTTTCTCTTCATTTTTTTTATCAAAGCTTACAGCTTGATCTTTCCTCTACTTAGATTTTCCAACTAGTATTTTAACCTAGTAAGCCAGAGAGTACATCGTGTGTCTCAACACTACTTGAGCAAATTTGGGGTTCAAGGTGTACTGAATCATTCACCTTCGGTAGAGACCATTGTGTGAGAATTAAGATCGGGGTGTACTGATCGACGGTAGGTTTGAGGTGTATCAAAATGAACAAGCGACAAAGAGTTTGTGATTGGGAGGGCGGGTGTGTGACTCGTAGCGTGGAGCCAGATGATGTAAACGCACCAGCTGTAGGCCTTTTCTAAGGTTGGAAGATGTATTGAAATGGTGCTGTGTATTTTAACTTCTGTAACTCAAAACTTCTTAGTTAGTAATACTCTTCATCTGGATGTGGTCACGTGATTTTTCCTTGGCAAAGGTTTCCACGTAAGAACTCGCATGTGTTATGATTGTATTGATTGGTTGTATTATGCATATTTATTAGATTAACCCAAATGATTAAGAGACAATATATCAAGAAGATATATTCGATCTAAATCAATTGTGATAATTACATTTTGATCAATCAATTGTTTAGGATTGTGGCATGAGATTTAGTTTACGTCTACCGAACCAATAAACTTGTTAGGTTAAAAAAATTAATATCTAATCAACCCTCCCCCTTCTAAGTATTCGGAATAAAGTTAATGTATTGAATTTCAATTGGTATCAGAATGGGTCATTCAAAGAGGAGGTAGTAATACATCCAGACCTCCATTATTTGACGGAGATGACTATGCTTACGGGAAAGTGTAAAGAGTAAATTCATATTCTACTATGACAAAACATTTTTGTAACCGTTGCTACGAGTACTAGTGCAGCGTTGAAGATGTCGTGGTACGCATACTTCATCGATTATGTGAAGACTAAAAGACAAAGACAACAAGAATCAGACGATTGACGACAAGAGTCATCTAAGTAACTCCCACATTTGTTCGTCAAAGATCGTGCGCGCTCGCATAAGAAGGTAAGCGACTTAGTGACCATATGAATAGGTTTTAAATGAATAAAATATAATGGTCAAACCTAGTCAGAGGACAGACCCAAGTTTAGTTAAGAGTTTGACTATGGGGGTATGTCCAATCGATTGGACTTTTCAGGCGAATCGATTGGACTTGTCAAATTGATTGGATCTTCTTGATCAATCGATTGGAACCTACAAAATAGAACCAGTTCCAAGTCCGATCAATTGGATCTCCTTGATCAATTGATTGGACTCTATTGATAGAACTCAATTCTGAGTTCGATCGATTGGACACTATGGAATAGAAACTTTTAAGAGTCTGATCGATTGGACCCTTGGTACAATCGATTGGACTTAGCCCAATCAATTGGACCAAAAGAACAATCGATTTGACTGTGCACGAATAAGTTTTTTTAGATCCAAAATTCTAGATTCCACATTTCCACCTCTCTTATGACTCAGGGCTATGAATCTCTATAAATATAACATTTCTCTAGACTTACAGATTACACATTAACACACAGAAGAGAGAGTTTTATTTATTAAGAGTTGTCAATTTGAAGAAGAAAAGTTCAAAGCTTCATTACTATTTCTTGAGAACTTTTATTTTCTCTTTGATCATAGCTTAGTGCTTGATCTCTACTCAGCTTAGGTTTCTCACTTCGAATCTTAAACCTAGCAAGTTTGAGAGTACTAGTGCGTCTCAACACTATTTGAGCGACTTGGGGTTCAGGGTGTATTGAATCGTTCACCTTTAGTAGAGACTGGAGTGCTGAGAATTAAGATCGGGGAGTACTAATCGAAGGCAGGTTTGGGGAGTACCAAAGTGATAGTCTGGCTTTGAGAATGTCATGGTACACATACTTCTCTAATTACGTTAAGACTGAATGATGAAAACTGCAAGAATCAAATGGTTAGTGGATGAGTCATTTGAGTAACTGCTATTTATCGACTAAAGATCGTGTCCACTCGCACAGGAACGTAAGTAACTTAGTGGCCATAGGAATGATATTTTTAAAATAAAATATATTGGCTAAAACTTATCACAGGACAAACCTAGGTCAAGACCAGTTGCTAGGGTCTTTAATTTGACTAAGGGGGAAGTCCAATCGATTGGACCACATGGAAGAAAACATCCCTAAAAGTCCAATTGATTGGACCCACAAAAGAGAATTGCCTAATAGTACAATCAATTGGACCCTGTGTACAATCAATTGGACCATCCGGGATAGAACTTCCAAGGAGTACAATCGATTGCACCCTGCGCACAATCGATTGGATTGATGAACAAAAAACCCATCGGGACAGTACAATCGATTGGACCTAGTGTACAATCGATTTGACCACTTTGAAAAAGTTAAATTTCAGATCTGATTTTCATGTTCCCACTAACCCATAACTAGCATGACCTAGGGTTTCAATATTCTTATAATAAAGCCTCTCTTGAGCTTTATTCAACACACAACGATAAACAACATGAGAGAGTTATTGACTTCAAGCTTTATAGAGCTAAAGAGTAGTTGTCCCACTAGAAGAGCAAACCCTAAGTTTCTATTTTTATTCTTGTGAAAGGTTTTCTTTTCTTTTTTATCATAGCCTAGAACATTTGCTTAGGTTTTTCAACTAGAATTCTAACCTAGTAAGCTAAAGAGTACCTCGTGTGTCTCAACACTATTTGAGCAACTTTGGGGTTCAGGGTGTATTAAATTATTCACTATCGGGAGAGATCGGTGTGAGAGAATTAAGATCGGGATGTACTGATCGACGATAATTTTGAGGAGTACTAAACTGAACGAGTAGAAAAGGCTTCGTGATTGGGAGGGCGTGCGTGTGACTCGTAGCATGGATCCAGAAGACGTGGATGCAACGACAGTTGGCCTTGGCTAAGGTTGTATAGTATATGGAAACTATACTGCGTAGGTAACTTCTGTAACTCAAAACTTCCTAGTTAGTAATACTTTCCATCTGGATGCGGTACTGTGGTTTTTCTTTGCTAAGGTTTTCACGTAAAAACTCGCATGTATTGTGGTGTTTAATTGTTTATATTTCGCACAATTGTTAGATTAACTCAAGCGACAAATAAACAATATCTCACAGAGATATATTCGATCTTAGTCGATTGTGATAATCATCTGTTAATCAATCAACTCTTTAAGATTATGGTATGCGATTTAGATTACCCCTACAAGACTAGTAATCTTATTAGGTTAATTAAAGAGTATTTAAATATCTAATCAACCCCCCTTTTAGTTATTCGGATATAAAAGAATGGGCTAACAATTATGAAAGTCATACACTTGTGTAAATGCCATATTTGCTAAAAATTAATGTGAATTCACACATTGGAAAATACACATATAATAAAGAGAGATTTGTGAGCACCCATTCTTCTCTAGTGATTTTTGTATTTTGGATACAAGATACCTCCACATTTCTTGTCTATTGCATGAATTGTTGCTAATATCTATCTTGTACCCAATAATATTCAGTTCACTCTACACTTGAGGAAAAATATAGCAAATTTATATCCTAAGTGAAATAGTTAATTGAATGGCTCTAAGAAATTAGTCTACTATTCATGCACATGATTAATCTAGATCGTACTAAAATGCTTAAGTCTGAAATTTTAGGCTTATTTCTAAGTTGTTAATGCCTATCATGTTCAAAAATTTTAACAAAAATAATCAATTTTTATAACTTTTATCTTGAGTAATAATATATTTTCTTGTGTATTTCAATGATTATTTATTGTGAAAAGGTATGGTTGGAGGACTTGAAAATTTTGGGAATATTTTGAAAAATTTTAAAATTTTTTTTTTTTTGGGAAATGTTTTCTAAATGTGTCCAATCAATTGAAATTCAGTCCAATCCATTGGACTAGACCTGTAGCCCAATCGATTGGATTGCTTGACCATTCAGTTTTTAAAAACCCATTTTGGGACATTTTTTATTCTAATCAATCCGAACTGCTCCCAATCGATCGTACTTTCCCGATCTACTGTTCTATGTGATTTTGGTGTGGATTCTCCACCTATTTCCTTTATTTTCACTCACCCTCTTTATTTGCTCTACATCTTGAGAAAAATGGGATTTTTTATGTGGTTTCTCCCCATTCTGGTGATGATGGCGGATGAAACAAAACGCAGGAGGCAAGTGATTCATACAAGTGAAGAAGAAGATGAGTTTGAGACTTTGCATCCCAGGAGCACAGTTCGGGCTAGGAGAGATGATTGACCACCTTCATCTCGTCACATGGAGAGGGGAGAGTCTTCTCGGGGATAGAGGAGAGCTGCCAGAGATCGAGGTCGAGCCTCTTAATCTCGTGCTGGTCGTTTCCCATCCCCAGAGGTTAGTAAGGTTCCTCCCATTTTTATTTGAGAGAGCTAGTCTTACATTTAAGCATTTCAATAGTCGGAGTTTTACTACTGAGCAATGTATTATTTTTAGAGAGATTAGGGGTACCCTGGTTGAGACTATTCTCACTTCTAGCAGTGGTTACCTGTACTTCAGATGAACCTACCTTACTGTAAGGAATATTTTCATATTTAATTTGGCAAATATTCTATTTGACATAAAAACATTATTGTAACCATTCCTACGAGCACTAGTGTAGTGTGGAGATGTCATGGTATGCATACTTCGTCGACTACTTGAAGACTAGAAGACAGAGACAGCAAGAATTAGACAGTTGACGATAGGAGTCATCTGAGTAACTGCTCATTTGTCAGTTAAAGATCGTGTACGCTCAATTAGGAAGGTAAGTGACTAAGTGGCCATAGGAATAGGTTTAAAATGAATAAAATATAATGGTCAAACCTAGTCATTGGACAGACCCGAGTCTGAGTCATAGATATTGACTATTGGGAGAGTCCGATCGATTGGAACTTGTCCAATCGATTGGAGAACTCTGTGTAATCGATTGGAAGCTACGAGACAGAAACATATTTCAGCCAAATTGATTGGAGACTCTGTGAAATCGATTGGAGTCTTCGGGATAGAAACTTTTTTGAGGCCAATCGATTGGAGACCTCTGTGTAATCGATTGAAGCCTACGGAACAGAAAACTTAGTGAGGCCAATCGATTGGATACTTATACCCAATCGATTGGACATGGCCCAATCGATTGGACTCAGAGTACAATCGATTGGACCTTGCACGAACTCAGTCTTTCTCAGATCCAAAATTCTTTGTTCCATTATCCTACATTCTACATGACTCAGGGTCATGAATTCTATAAATACAACTCTTCTATACCTTCTCTAAACACATACAGAGACATAGGACACAGAGTGACTCAATCTTTCAAGAGAGAGAAGAAAATATTTATTTATTAGAGTGTCCATTTGAAGAGCAATAAGCTTATTTTCCATTCACATCTTGTGAGCTTGTTCTTCTTCTTGATCAAAGCCAAGTGCTTGATCCATCCCTCAACTTAGGTCTTCCACTTATATATTCGACCTAATAGCCTGAGTGTATCAGTGTGACTCAACACCTTTTGAGCAACCTAGGGTTCGGGGTGTACTGAATCATTCACTTTCTGCAAAGGCGGGAGGGTTGAGAATTAAGATCGGAGGAGCCGATCGACGGTAGGTTTGGGGTGTACCAAACTGAACAAGCGGACAAGGCTTCTTGGCTGGAAGGGCGCGCGAATTTGTAGCGTTGATTTAGAGGACGTGAACGCATCGACAGTAGGCATTGGCTAAGGTTGGAAGTTGTATTTGCAACGGTGCTGCGTAGGTAACCTTTGTTTCGTTTAACTTTTCAATTAGTGATACTTTCTGTCTAGACGTGGTCCCGTGGTTTTTCCTTAGTTAAGGTTTCCACGTAAAAATTTATTGTCTTATGTGATTGTTTGTTTGTGTTCCGCAATCTATCTTAATTAGACCAAACGACAAAAAAAGAAAATATACCACGGAAGTACATTCGATTTGAGTCGGTTGTGATAATCTTTTATCAAACAACTAAAGCATGTAATTTTATTCCCCTACCATAGACCAGTAAAACTGTGTAGGTATAATTAATTTTTAAATACCTAATCAACCCCCTTTCTAGGTATATTGGGTTAAAGAGAATGGACCAGTGTAATTTCACTTACTGCCCTGCTCTGGTCTAGATTTTCTATGCAAACATCCATGTTGTTCAGTTTGATGATGTGACCCAGCTGTCCTTTTAGGAGGTATGTCTCGGGGATTACCATGATGATCACTCATGATCTGATTGCTTCCATCTTAGATATCCCTTTTCATACTACCGTTATTGAATATCTCCTGAGGACTAAAGACATGACCACAGCCCATGCTACTTTAACTCAAACTCTTTGCGGTGCTGTATTTGACTAGGTTTCTGATATACCAGTTAGTAGTCTTCTCCCTGAGTATAGACTATTGTACCTAATTTGTGGGTACAACATTGATCCACCTCGTCATGGTGCCCAGGTGAAAATTGATCGCCTTCAGCTTTTGTACCATCTTGCTATTGGTTACTCCATTGATATTCCTAGGTTCATGTTAAGAGCTATTTCTCATGTCAGTGACAATTTGGTAAGTCATCCATGTCTTCCATATCCATTACTTGTAAGTGTTACCATGCTTCATTATGGTGTCCCTATTTCTGAGATCATTGTTAGACCTATGGGACCCTTTGGGTGCTCTATTATACGTAAGAGCCAATCCCAGGTTTGGAGAGTCTGAGGTAGACTTCATGAGACTGACAGCGAGGATAGTATCAATGATCTTCTAGTTGATGATGAGCTTCCTCCCTCACCAAGATTTGGAGATCCGCATGTCGATGCAGAGATGAGACCTCCAGTCACACTAGAGTTTCTCGATCAGAGACTTGATGGATTTGATCAGAGGACTTCTCAGCACTTATAGCGCATTAAGGACTGATATTCGCTCAAAAGTGCGTATTTTAAGCCATTATCCTTTGAGCATTATCGCACTTTCCTACGTATAACTTTCATTGTGTAAAACACATTTTTCTGAACAAAATGGGCTATTTGTATGAATTAAACACATTCCCGGAAGTCTAGATATTTAACCATTATGATTAAGACTCATTACGTGTTTTCACTATTGCAAGAAATCCGATAGGACGATTCTCGAGACTTGTGGGCCCACGATAAACCACAGAAACCCACTATCAAAGCTCAGAAAGCCAGTAAGCCATGACAAGAAGATATTGGCCAAATGCAGGCCAAGCTGGAGGATTACAGAATTGAGCCAATGAACCTTAACAGGGCCACTCTTGAGGTTCGGGCATATTACCTGGGACACGGGCCATTGTTGTAGGCCAAACTGTGCCTAGTAACAATGCAAAAGGCATGTACAGTGAAGGTCAAGGATCAAGGGCGGTCCAAGATACTAGACCACAAATAAGCGATGCATCACAAAAGGGCACCCGATTGCACATGGGTTAGACATCACATGGGACAAACAATAGATGATTATCTATTCAAGGTGCTTGGACATTTGATTCCTAGAGAGGGACGATGACTGAAGTATATAAATTTGTTGACAAATTGGTGGCCCACAATATTGACCAAGGTAGTGGACATCTGTGGCAAGCGAATGGTTTCTCCAAGGATAAAAAAAATACATGGTCACATTTATAAAAGAAGAAAGGCATGTGGCTGGTTTTAGAAATAAAAAAGATGAAGACGTAGGCCAAGTTGTGCTTTGCATGTGAGTTGGACCAACAATTTTTAGAACGGTGGAGGAATATTAAGCAATGGACGGCCCAAATTAATTAGTAGAGTGTTGGCATCATCTCCATTAATAAATCTTATCATTGGGATGAATGATCGAACACGAACGAACAAGATTTGAAAGGCTAAAAAAAAGGCATGGAGGGTCAAGATTCATTGGATATACGACGGCTTTCCTAATAGAGATGAAGACGATTTTATTTAAAATGTCGGCCGTATACTTTTTCGACGGCCAGGATCTTGTGGAAATAACGAGAGAGTTGTTGGACAAAGAGCCAACCAATAGATTGAAATAATGATCAAAAGGAGATCGATAGACGGTAGATGATAAATGTGGCAGTCAAGTTGCTAAACATGTGCATAGGCCACTAAGGGTAGTTGAAAGTTGTAGCAAGTGGGGTCCACAGTTAATTGGGAAACCCCTTCACGATCTAGCCACAACCATCCATTCCACGCCATCACCATTCTAGGCCATCTGCACATCTTACACATATTCACCAACATACCACCATATCACTTCTCATCTCACCGTCCTTTAGTTCATTCTCACCAACTCTCCCCCACGTTGGAAAGGCAGCCACAAGATCGCCCCATATCCAACCCTTCTTAAAGTCCTAACCCTATTAATATATAAGAGCTCTCTCACAATCAAAGGGGCGGCCGTTCTTTCCCACATCTCTCTTACACATGCACTCACGCCTCTCTCTCCCAAACCTCTCTTCCCTTTTCCCATTCTCTTCTCTCCTTTGGAAACTAGAATATCCTTAGGGTTTCCCAAAAATAAAAAAAAATAGAAAGAAGACGGCAAAGAGAAGAGAGGAAGAAAGAAAAAAAGAAGAAGGGATTTCACAACCGCCCCTTGCTGCATAGAGCTTCACGCTGTCCACCTGTTGAATAGCCATTACCGTCCACCATTACCTCTCCATGCTGAACTATGGTCAAAGGTGGATGGACTCCTCTTAACGTCTCACTTCTCTCCTTCACATGGTGCACTTTTTCGGCTGGAACACGGATTGGTTCTCCCCACCTTCCACCACGCTGCAACTCCTCTACTACCACTTAGTTGCACCACCCTCCTATCTTAGATGCCACAACACATCATGGTCGTCCACCTGCAAGTGTAACAGCCACCATTAACACATGCACCATCGCCGAAAAGCCTGTAACATACTTCCACTCCGGGCAGATCCAAAATCCTCTGGGCGTCCTCTAACTTCTCTTCACTGTGTTGTTGCCCTCACCTTTTTCCATTTGTCCTTGCTATCCATTGGCTCTCAAAGCCACTACAACAACCTCAACAACAACTTAGGTTGCTGGTCTTCTTTTGGATGGCTCTCCAACGGCCTGAACCTTGGCTGCACTCTTCTGTGGCTCACTCAACTACTGAGTTGTCGCATCATCTCTACAGTCTATTCTCCACTCCACAAGGCAGCTCCCCGTTGGCTCTCCATGGTGAGCATTCTCTTAGTTACGTGGTTCACCATCCCGTGGATCACTTCACTAATGCCCGATGGTAAGATTTTCTCACAATTTTTTATTGTCTCTCTGTCTTTCACCTTTTATCTCTCTAGATTTTAAATTCTTTCTCTGTCTCTAGCTTCTATCTCTACCTCTCTTTAGCTTTCTCACTTTCTCTATCTTGCCTTCTTTATCTCTCTAAGTGACATCTTCAGTTCTACTTTCTCTCTCTAGCCTCTTTTTATTGCTTTTTAGTTTATTTTTATTAATTTGTTTAGCAAATAGTTTATTTCTAGTTTTGTAAATATTTTCTAGTTGAATGAATGATTTGAGTTCAATACTGAGTTTGTTTAATTTCTCCCATTCTTGTGTTTTTAATGGCTTTTATTAATGCTTTCTCTCGATTAAGTTCATGAAAATCTCACTCAAAGGCATGCTTAAATCCCGATTTCTCCACCACTCTCATCTCTCCATCAATTTTTGTATCATTTTCTGTCATTTTATGTTCTTTATTGCACTAATCTGACTAATTCCGAGTGCGGATTGACATCCGACACAATCCCTGTACAACCCTAAAATTTTGTAGGAAATCGGATTAAAATATAAATGATGTTGAAACCGGGATTTCCGTAACCAACGACAGAAAAAACCTTGTTTCAAGGACCATCAGACTTCCTAATATAGAGATATTAGAGGCTTCGTATCCTGCTTGCAGAGTTTCTTGGAGATTCGGTTTGCTTAGTGTGGTTTTGGTCTGAGACCTTCATTTCCAGAGCTAGATGCTTCGCAAGATGGTGTAGGGCCATCTGATAGACCTTTCCTTTGAAATCATTATGGAGTGTTTATGAGTTATCTGTCAGTTCATATGTATTGTATTGTATACAGATAAACTCATGGTTTTTTATTTCTGGTTATACTCTGTTGTTTTTGTTTATCTATTTTGTACTAAAGTATAAACCATTCAGATATGTATGCGATTATGCTGCTTGCTTATGTATTTTTATATATTATCTAACTGTTGCACTTGTACTTCAATTCCATATTTAATGCATATTAGTTATCTTCTTGTATATTTGTGTACCTTTGTCATTCTGTGACAAAAAGGGAGAGAAAAAAAATCAAAAGAGTTAAACAAGTAAATGCATAAGATAGGGGAGAAAAAATTCTTAATGATTATATTAATTTTTTTAATTTCTCTACCATGTCTGCTAGTACATGTTAATCCGACGTGCAATTCACATTCATTGCACTGCTTTAATTTCTTTATCAATTATCGTCGATGATATTAAATTGTATGTATTGTGGTGGATGTGCAAAAAACAGATCTACTGTGACAAATTATTATCTGTTTGTTATCTCCGAGTGATTATGAGATAGTGAGTGAATTAGGTAAAGGGTTGGGATTTTATTCTTAATTTGTTTACTTTTTATGTGATTAATATTTTTAGTCATGGAATTTTCAAAGAGGAAGACTATAAAGAATATTATCATAATCTAGTTTGTCATATATTCGGTTTGACATAAAACTTACATGTGACTGTTCTTATGAGTGATAGTGTGGTTTTGAGGATGTCGTGGTACGCATACTTCTCTGACTACGTGAAAACGAAAAGACGGAGACTGCAAGAATCAGATGGTTGACAGATGAGTCATTTGAGTAACCACTATTTGTCAGTTAAAGATCTTGTCCACTTGCATAGGAAGGTAAGTGACTTAGTGGCCATAGGAATAGTATTTTTAAGATAAAATATATTGGCTAAAACTTGTCATAGGACAAACCCAGGTCAAAACCAGTTGCTAGGGTCTTTAATTTGATTAAGGGGGAAGTCTAATCGATTGGACCCTGTGTACAATCGATTGGACCCTATGGAACAGAATTGCCTAAGTTTATAATCGATTAGACCCTATGTGCAATTGATTGGACCATCCGAGATACAACTTCCCAAGAGTACAATCGATTGCACCATGTGTACAATCAATTGTATCGACGAATAGAAAACCAATCCGAACAGTACAATCAATTAGACTATTCCGCACAATTGTTAAATTAACTCAAGCGACAAAGAAACAATATTCATAGAAATATATTCGATCTTCGTCGATTGTGATAATCATCTGTAATCAATCAACTCTTTAGGATTGTGGTATGAGATTTAGATTACCCCTATAAGACTAGTAATCTTATTAGGTTAATTAAATGAAATTTAAATACCTAATCAACCCCCCTTATAGATATTAGAATATAAGAGAACGGGTTAATTTTAGATTTAACTTTGGCTAATGGACCTTTTGATTGTGGAATCGACCTTGTTTGACCAATTCGTATTTTATACTAACTTATACACTATAATTGGACCATGTTAATCACATCTTTGTTTTAATGTTAGATTTCTTTTTACTATTTACATTTTTTATCCTCACACCTTATCCTTAGGTTTTGGGTCGGCCTCATGAGTCGTGGGTCGGGTCCTACATCCCGGGAACATGGCATGACAGTATTCCTCTCAAATTTAATAAGATGAAAATACCCTTGAGAACACCCAAAAATCCAAAAAAATTACGTACCTCTCTTGGACTATTTGGCTTTGGGTTTTTTCCCAAACCAGACATAGAGGACGTTGTAATACATCAAAAAGGGGAAAACCTACTTGCACGGGATTGAATCCATGATCTCCCTAGATAGGGTGCTGATAATTGCTTAAAAGTGTATAATTATCATCTTTAAAATAGGCATTATCGAGTCCTAGTGACCTACACGTAGAGCCACTCTGATAAAGATTCTAATTACGTGTATTTTCTTTTATAGGATCACTTTTGATCTAATTCTCGGGACCCGAAGGCCATCAAGAAGATCCATCAACATTAATGATTATCATCATGATCAAGATCAAGTATCCCGAGGAGATCTAGATCAACGAGAACAAAGCCTGAGGAGGACAATCACCACATAAGAGCCCAATTGAAGACAAAATGCCAAAGTGAGAAACGCATCAAGCCCACGATCACAAGAGATCAAGCACAATCAAAGTCATCATCAGTTTGATCAAGATCAAGGGTAGACATTGGGTAGGAGCCATTTAATTAAGACAAGGGCATCCGAGTGTAACTAATCCAAAAGAGAAGGACAAAGTTGTAATGCCAAATATCACATTTATGAGAGAATCTTTTCTCTCTCCTCCCAACTTTTCCTCCACAATTCTCGTCGTATGTGGCACAATCTCCCCTTATTTTCTTTCCTTATATTTAGCATTCTTCTTTTATTCTCCCTTTATTCTATTTCTTTTTTTTTCCTTTGTCATTAATCCCCTTCTTTTTTCTCATTTGTTTCATCCATATGCCCTAATATCTTTTAGGATCATTTTCATATTTTCTTATTTTCTTTCCACCTCACTTGACTTATAAAAAGGAACCCATATTCTCTCATTTGATGTGCTTGAAACTCTTTCTTACTCCATCTCTCTTTATCTATCTATTAATTTTTTTAATCGGCCAAGAATAATTAGGCTTCATTGATCAAGGGTGATAAGAAGAAGAAGTGGTGTAGCATTTGATAAATAAGATTTCATTATATTCATCTCTTTTTGTTTCATTAAAATAGTTGGCTAATTCCCCTACTAGGGTTGAGGATTTTACCTTCGTAAGTATTTAATTTTAAAATTAATTTTCTAGTTTATTAATTCCCACAACATGATTATAAAGTCTTTTTTTCATAGTTTTTTATTATATGTTCTTCGAAGCATTGACACGCCATGCTCAGATTATTATCTTTGATGGTTTATGCTTGCGGTTCACACATAATCATTAAATGTGATTTATTTTAGAAAAAAATATTATTCTCAAAAGTTGAATCTTTCGAATCAAGAATATTGAATTATTCATGATTTGAGTTAAAAAAAGTGAAAAAATAAATTAGAGATAGTAATTTATTAATTATATATATTTACTTTTTAGTGGAATCCAATACCCTAGTTTTCTCTTTATTGGTTTATTCCACTATCTTTAATTGTTTTTGCTTCGTTTTAATTCAAGTTAGTTAATTAGTGCAAATTTTATCTTATCTTTACAGAGATTTTTTATCCTAGTTTATTTTTTAATTTTTAGTTTGGAATAGATTTTCAACAAGTCCTTATGGGTTCGACTCTTACTTGCCTTTATACTAATCGTATTCTTATTCCAAGTATTATATGAAATTGTTGATCGATTGGGATTTAAACAACGACTACATCATTAAGATCCTAAAAATCTCGTTCGTCCGGTACACGTTACAAAGAACCCTCACAATGGGGAATATGAAATGTTTTCCAACATTATATCAAATGCGAGAATTTAAACTTAAAACATATTTTTTGTAAGTAAACCTAAAAAAAAATGCTAAAATTCACCTTATCGTCACTATAATTGATCAAAAAGTCATCAAAGTATTTTCTAAAGTTGTAATTGAAGGATATTTTGGTCAATTTAGTAAGATATTTTTGTAACTCTAAATATGACATAATTTGTAAAATAAAATAAAGAAAAGAATCAAAATAACAAAAGCAGTAATAAAATGACCCAAATTTCCTCGCAGCACATGATTTTTGGAATAAAAATCAATTCTAAGACCAAATAAGATATTGAAACATGAGAGATCATATTTTTTCTTAGGTTATCTAGCCTTCTAAGTGTTGTATAAGGTGTCTATGTTTGAAGGTGTATAAGTTATTACCCAAGTTCGAGCAACACATTTGAAAGGGATTTTCTTATGCATCTATAGGGAGGGATTTTCTTATTTGGCAACATGATCATTAATCAGGACCATCCAAATGTTGGGCTACCCCCTGTATTGGCCACTATCAAAACCTATATTTTTTTTACAACCTTAACCATCTGATCATTGAATTGGACGATTGGGATTTTATCCAAATAGAGGCTCTTATTTAGACCGTTAAGATTTCTAAATAGTGCAAGTCTAATTTTTGTGACGAACAAGATGTGATATTCGCTTAAAAGAACTTATTTTAAGTTATTATCCTTTTAGCAGTGTCATATTTTTCTACGTAAAACTTTTATTTTTGTCGATACTCCCACGTAAGAATTTCTTTCATTGTGTAAAACATATTCTTTAGACAAAATTAGACTATTTGCATAAAATAAACACATTTCGGATAGTCTAGTATCAAGTCGTTTTGGTTGACTCTCACTACGGGCTTCTATTATCGCCGGAACACCTTATGATGGATTGCGGGGTCCACAACTGACCTCAAGAACCTATGACCAAAGCTAATGAGCCAACTAGCTAAAGACAAAAAGTTATGAGCTTAGTGCGGGTAGAGCATGGAGATTGAAAAGCCTGAGACACGATCAAGAGAGAAGGAAAGTCAAGTCTTCAGATAAGAGACTAAAGAGATTAAAGTCTACACAACTAGCACAAGATGAAGGCTTGCTCAGTTGGACAAGCTTGCAAAAGACTAAGTTAGAGACCAAGGTTCAAGACCCTCTGTCAATAATTTTTATCCAAATTATCTTTATTTTCTCTCTCCTCTCTCTAAACCCAAATTTCTACATCCAACGGTCATCCTTCATTCTCTCGCTCTTCTAGATCCAACTGCTCAGATATCCTTTACCTATCCATCATCAGATTGGCCAATAGATCATCAAATTATCCATTTACCATCCGATCGGTCATTCGATCATCATGATCATATTTCATCATTTAGCGATCCTATCTTAACCCTCCGTTCTCATTTCCTATTAATTTAGCGGCCACATCACCATCACTTAATTTTGTCGCAAACCTCTTGCCTGCTACTTTGTGCCCAATACTATATAAACTCTTTCATGGCACACAGAACCCACTCTCTCACGACCCACTCATATAACCCATTCACTTATAGCCTATGGCCTCAATGGCTCATGAGAAGAAAGATCACACATAACCTTTTCTCCCTCATCACTTATTTCTCTCTCCTTTCCAGAAGAGGAGAGGACTCTCTCCTTTCCAGAAGAGG
The DNA here is from genome assembly GCA_035048495.1 of Euptelea pleiosperma. NCBI lineage: Eukaryota > Viridiplantae > Streptophyta > Magnoliopsida > Ranunculales > Eupteleaceae > Euptelea > Euptelea pleiosperma. The sequence goes on from CM068549.1 coordinate 12,467,645, forward strand.
AGAGGACTCTCTCATCTCCCCATTTCAAGGGATGCCCCCACCTAATCCTAATCCTTATGGAAGAGGGATGGCTATACAAGCTACTCCTCTTTCCAAAAAATGTGGCTCTCTTTCCCCCCTCTTCTCTCTTTTCAACCTCCCCTGTCCCCCCCCTCTCCCTTGTTAAGAAAGGTGTCCAGATTCACTATGCAACTCCTTTACATTGGTAAGTTATTCTCTTTTCTCTCTCTAATCTTCTCTTTTATCTCTCTCTACTACTATTTCTTTCTCTATCTATCTTTTATCTCTCTAACCCTCTTCTTCCTCTCTCTAATTCATTCTCTCTTTATTTACTTGCGTTCTAGATATTTAAATCTCTTTATGTTTTGCACTTTTGATTTCATGCGTTGTAATTTTCTTTGAATTAATTAATGAAAAGCATTTGTTTTTCATGCAAATTTATGTTCTTGATTATTTCTTTCATTTGTTATTAGTTGATAAATTTTAATTTAAAATCAAGGCAATCATGTTTTTAATCACCAACTCAACATTCTCATCTCTACCATTATCTCAAGCACTTTCCCGATTCATAGTTGTCCTATACTTGCACTAACAATGAGTGCTGATCAACATCCGACACAAGCCCTATATAAAGTTTAATTTTGTAGGATTTGAGTTAATCGGATCATAAATGTGTTGAATCAAGGTTTTCCGTCCAACGACCGGAAAACCCCCTCTTTTAAGAGGTATCTAATATTTAAGCTATATATCTAGATTGTTGACCATGGATGAACATAAGTCCTGCTGATTTTGATTGATGCTCACTTTTGATCAAATGGTTAGGATTCACCCAAACAATGTGCAGAATGGTTTGCATCCAATCCAAGGGCGACCCCTACATTTGGGATGATCACTTGTATGTGCAGCACAAAGCATTCCCAAGTTGTAGGTGCTACAGCATTCCCTAGGCATGAAAATGAGCGGATCAGACCCCATACATACCAGTTCCCAGATAGGGAAAAGGGTATAGTGGGTCCTACTCTCGATCCTCTATATACCTACATTTCACTATCATATTGGTCCAACTTATGAGATTTTAAACAACCTGATAAAGTAATCTACAAGAAGGTGCAATATGATTCAACAAGTATATTTTGTTGATTTTCAAACTAAGATAAACAATGTATCAACAAGTATATATGGAAAGCCTTGAATTTTTAAAAATTTTAAATATGTAAAAGTGAAAGAAACCTTTTCTCTTTTTGCCATCTATGTGGCAGAGGGCAATTGGAGAAATTTTTTGAAGCGGCCACGCACTACATATACCTAAGGGTGGCAATTTGGCCCGTCGGACTGGGCTCGAGCTGGGCTTGCCTCGGGCCAGGCTCAAGTCGGGTCGGGTCAATCAAGCCCGCCAGAAACTCAGGCCGGGCTCCAAAAAATTTTCAAAACCCAAGCCCAGCCCGTGGGCCGTGGGCCGGGTCGTGTCAATTTTAAATGGGTTCTGGGTTAGGCTTAGGGCTTGTGTATTGGGTTTGTGTACGGGGCTTGGGTTTCGGGGTTCGGTTTCGGACTTAGGTAAGGTATACTAAATTGTTATAATTTAATATACTTATAATATATAGGCAAATACATTATACATCTATATAGCAAATCAGCTCTATTCTTATAGGCTTCATATATAGATGGCTGAGATCTTATCCGCAATTGGACGGTGGATCTCAGCTACTCACACGGTCAGTCACAACAATTTAGGCAAATCCTATGTTATAAGTTATAGTTAGATTGTATAATCTATAGGTATATAATATAAGGGTCGGGTTCGGGGTACAACCATTTTGATGTACCTACATACAAGATGAATCAATGGCTGATTTTTGGTGCAGAGGATCTCTATGGTGAGGAGATCACCCCAACAAAAAATCAGCCCATTCTGAAATTTCTAATCCCATCAAATGTGATTTTCAAGTTACACAGTAAAAATGGACAGTCCATAATTCTTCAACTTCTAAACCAGTCTACGATTATTGGAATGATTTGAATTTTTGTGAGGATGATCTCCTCACCATAGAGATCATCCTCACAAAAAATCAGCCGTTGATTCATCTTCTATGTGGGTACACCAAATGGTTGTCAAAAATGGATGTCCCCTAACCGTTTACACTTTAAACGTGGTACACTATTAGAGGCTCTAACAGTATGGATGTTTGCAAACCAAAATCAGCCTAATCAGTGATTTCTATTTGTTGGATTGAAGTTATTTTCATGGGTGGACACGGGTTGGACCGCGGGCCGGGCTGCTCGGCCCATTAAGAATGCATTAATTCTGATTGTTTTAAATTGGACTTGGACTTGGACTTGGGCCGGGCTCAGTTGGGCTTATTTAAAAATGTTTGGATCGGGCTCGGGGCGGGCCGCCGGCCGGGCTTTGGGCTAGCTTATCAAACCCAGTCCCAGCCCAACATATCCACGGACTGCTCTGGGCCGGGCTCAACTTCGGGCCTGGCTGCGGACCTCGGGCCAAATTGTCATGCTTTCATATACCTAGGATCATGGTTTTAAAAACGGCCGTTTAAACGGTAATGCCCCAAGCCCGTTTCCATTTAAACCGTTTAAACCCGTTTTATTGGTTTTGAAAAAAATGGCCATTTTTTCGTTTTAATGGCCGTTAAAATCGTTTAAACGGCCGTTAAAATCGTTTAAACAGCCGTTTAATTTTGAAAAATTTTGTGAAAAAACGGCCATTAAAACCGTTTAATTCCATTAAATTCCGTTTTTTTTTTAATTTTCAAATTTCAAAATTTGAATTTCAGCGCCACTTTTTCCATTTTTTTCCGTTAAAATCCATTAAAATCTTTAAAACCGTTAAAATCCATTATTTTCCATTTTTTCCCCTGACCGTTTCAATCCTTTTAACGGCTGTTTAAATGGTTTAAACGGAAACGCCCCCAGTCTGTTTAACCGTTAAAACGGCCTCCTTTAAACCTTGCCTAGGATTACTTTTTAAAAAGTGTTTTTGAAATCAAATCATAAACCCCAGATATGTGGCACGTGATCAGTGGGCCCATGATTGCCGCTTCAAAAAATCCCGCCACTTCAAAACTCTTCTCAGGACAATTGGGCTAAAACTTGCCAACATGGAGAGGTTAGAGGTATCCAACAAGTGGACCCACCTAAGAATGTGACTGGATAATAAAAACCGAACGATCTATCATATTCTCTTTAACAATCTAAAAAAATAATGGTCAATAGTTTCTATTTATTAATGAATTTGGTGATGAATGAAATCAGGAATACAACTAGTTATATGAACTGGATGTTTCACAAATGATAGTCCATGCAGTGATGCTTTTGACATTTTCTTATTATAAAAAACCATTAACAAAGTAATAGAACACAGAGCAGAGAACATAAAGAGCTAGAAAATTATATAGTAAAACTGAGAGAGAGGAAGAGAGAGTACCTTAGTGGACAATCAAGAGATGTGTTCAACGTACGTAGCAATGTCTTTCAATCTTGGGCATGGTTCTTCTTCAGCCAATCTACCTTCACTTTTATTGCCACAACTAGCATTTCTTTCATGCCATCGAAGAATCGAAAATAGGCATACCTCCATGTCTTCTTGAACAACAGAACACCACAAACTCCCCAAAACCCCACCACAAATCCCGATATTATGGTAATGTACAACCAAACCATTTCATGTTCATCTTTTCCCTCACCATCAATGGTTCTTGGAGCTTGCGACGGTTCATCTCCTGGACACTTCTTCTTAATTAGATCTCCACAGAGTTCAGAGTTGCCTTGATAAATGGATATTTGATCATCAAGGGTCTGGAGCTGGTTGCCAGATGGAATTTTTCCACTCAAGTTGTTATATGATAAGTTCAGATGGCTGAGATAGGATAACTCCGACATGCTTTGAGGAATTGTGCCTGAAAGGTGGTTTCTAGAGAAATCAAGAGATTCCAATGACCTCAAGTCACCGATCTTATCAGGAATGTTTCCTGTCAAATAATTATTTGAAAGATTCAAACCAAGCAGTCGAGATAGATTTGTTAGCTCTTCGGGGATTCCTCCAACCAAATTATTACCTGAAAGGTCCAGGTTGGTTAAAAGGTGTACTATCTGGGTATATTCAAGTTCTTTTCCTTTTATGACCTCCTTTAATTTTCCCTCATAAGAGATAATGAAATCCCCAACATTTTGGCCGTCCAAAACCATGCCACTAAAATTGCCAAAACAATGAGGAATGGATCCAGATAGATTGGTATTTGCAAGGTCTAGTAGTTGAAGCTTAAATAAGTAGCATATTTCTGAAGGAATATTACCACCGAACATATTGGACCTTAGCCTTAGAATTCGCAAGTCTGATAGTTCCTTCCCAATCCATGTAGGTATGTTTCTAGATAATCTATTCTCACCAAGATCAAGAACAGACAAGGAAGTACAGTTCATCAAGGCCAATGGGAACACTCCATGAAGAATGTTGTTACTCAATCGCAAGAAACTTAGCTGAGATAGATAACCAATTGAGCTTGGAATAACCCCTGATAAATTATTATCTGCTAAATCTATAACTCTTAGATTTTGCAAATCACTCCAACAGTCGAGAAGACCTCCTGATAAATAGTTTTCTGAGAGATCAAGAACCTTCAAATCCTCTATTTTACATAATGAGATGGAGATGGTACCATTGATGAAGTTACTAGAAAGAAGTAAAGATTCCAGTTTAGGCATCATATCACCAATATTTTGTGGAATTGGACCTGAAATAGAGTTGTTTGAGAGATCTAATAATTTTATGGCAGAAGAGAAGTGCGGTAAGGGACCCTCAAATTTGTTGGAACTCAAGTCCAAATATATCAAGTGATGAGAAGACATATTTAGAAACCAGTTAGGCACAGAATCTGAGATGCCTGCATTAGACATATCTAAAGAAGTTAATGTCATTTGTGTGCGAAGCCATGCAGGAAAGTGAGGCCCTATTTTGCAAGATCCCATCGCAATAGAATTGAGTTTAAAAGGAGGTACCCAATCAAATCTTACTTTTAAAACCGGCAGAGAGTTCGAACTCATGTCTAACATGGTTAACATCGAGAGTTTAGCAAAGTGAACTTCACATACAACACCTTCCAAAGAGTTATCATTGATATATAATGATTTGAGTTCTGACAGTTGTCCAATACTTTCCGGAACAGTCCCATTCAATTTATTAGAACCGAGATCTAATTCTCTCAACATTGACAATCCCCCGAGAGATGTGGGAATTGGACCGTGAAATGAGTTGGAAGAAATATCAAGGTGTTTTATATTCTTAAACTGCCCCAACCAATCAGGCAAAGGCCCACTAAGTTGATTTCCCGACAAACTCAATGTCTCCAAATTATATTTGATGCATCCAAAAAGTTCAACTATCTCTCCAATAAATTGGTTGTTCGACAAATCTAATGTTTCCAAGCTGCATATATTCCTTAGAGCATATGGAATTTGACCATTGAAAGCATTGTAACCAAGATTGAGATGCACAAAACTGTGAGAATTACCCAACCAGAGAGGTAATGTAGAATTGAAAGAGTTTTGTGAAAGGTCAAGCACTTTAAGGGAAGTCATGTTCCGAAGAACGTTTGGGAATTGACCATTGAAAACATTGCCATTAAGATCGAGATGCACAAGGCTGTGAAAATTACCCAACCAGAGAGGTAATGTAGAATTGAAAGAGTTATAGGAAAGATCAAGCACTTTAAGAGAAGTCATGTTCCGAAGAACGTTTGGGAATTGACCATTGAAAGCATTGTCATTAAGACTGAGATCCACAAGGCTGTGAAAATTACCCAACCAGACAGGTAATGTAGAACTGAAATAGTTACTTGAAAGGTCAAGCACTTTAAGAGAAGTCATGTTCCTTAGAATGTTTGGGACTCGACCTTGTATTGAATTTACACTGATATCGAGGATGGAAAGAGATGTGAAATTAACAGATGAAAGAACGAGAGGACTTTTTGCGAGTCCACAATTAGACAAGTGTAATACCAATAAAGAAGGAAGCATATTAATTATTTGTGGCCAATCAGATGCTCTCTTAGAAAGGTTCACCCTACTCATGTCAAGGTGTTGCAAAGAAGAAAGATGAGAGATCCAATGCAAATTGTCAACAGTCAATTCACCAGCTTGATATTGAAGTTCTAGAAAAAGGTTAGTACTGAGATCGAGCGAATGCAAAGTAGAGAGATTTCCAAGATGATGAGGAATAGGTCCACTAAACCACGATGAAGAGAGGTTAAGATACCTCAATTCTTGGAAAGATCCAAAGAACTCTGGTATTTTGATTCTACTAAAATTGTTCCAGCTCAAGTCCAAGTAATTCAAATGTTTCAACTCTAACAAAGAAGGATTTACCTCTCCGCCCACTAAGCACGCCCTCCTATAAGTTGCATCTTCGCTATCGCCATTTTCAATGTAGCGCAGGAGATCGAATGGATGAGGGTTTCGGAGGTCAAGCTTGACAATGTATCTGGTTCTGTTGTTGCAGCCCACTCCTTTCCATCTACAACAATCTTGGCCCACCCAAGAAGAGAGCCGATTTGAAGGATCTACGAGACCTTGTTTGAACTTAAGAAGAGCTCGCCTCTCGCTCTCTATGCAACGCAAGCTCAACTCTTCTGCCCATAAACTGAACTTCATGGTTTCAATGCACAATATCACAATCAATGCAACCACAACACTAAGGGAGATCCCCATGATCACGCAACACCCAAACGGAAACAAGGAAGATTTCTCAGATGCAGGCAAGAAGAGGCCAAATTGTCAAATATATAACTCGAGATACATTTAGCATCAAAATAAATAAAGGAAAAAAATGAGTCAAAAGTCAAAAGTCAAAGTCATCAATGCAAACATCCAACCATTTAAGACAGTGGGTCAAGTAAAACCGCACCAAATGGCACACCATTCCTGGCTACCCCTGAATGTATAGATCAAGTTTTAAAAGGGGCAATTATAATGGTATAACGAACTGGTGGCGTTACCGTTTTTTCCATTATAACGGATTGTAATGCACAGGTGCAAATACGGAAAAACTGGGATAACAATGGAAATAACCGGAAACGGGTAAAATGACGCTAAATTTCAAATTTTCAATATAATTACAACGGAAATAACGAATATTTTAACAAATATTTTTCGAAAATAACAAAGGCCATTATTTTCTGAGGGTTAAAACAGTACATAACGTAACGGGGGGGTCCAAATCCGTTATAACGGTCATTATTTTCATTATAACATCCATTTTTTTTTTTAACCATGATGTAGATCTCTCACCTCTTGGTGGACCTACATAGCAAAATCAGCCTGATTGATGATTTCAAATTATTGGAATTGAGCGGTTTTCATGGATTAATTTCAAACCATTAGATTCAAGCATCCAGTTGTTCTTCAACTAGATGCATGCGTGGAGATAAGAGCATCTCCAACCGTGCTCTATTTCTGTAAAATAGAGAGTCGTCGGATAAAAACAACCCTCCAACCGTACTCCAAAAGGGGTCTCCACTCTAGAGACCCCTTTTTGAGTCTCTAAATCTAGAGACCCGTGATGGGGGTCTCTATTACTGTTGATGTTGATTAATGACAGTTTTGACCTTTTTCAAATGTTATATTAAATTCTATTTCCATTTGTATCCTTATTGCTTTTGAGAGGAACAGTGATTTAGAGATAAAACAAGAGACTGCGGTTGGAATAGACACGGTTACCGAAGTGCTGTTAAAGCACTTTATATTAAAAATTAATATTTTTGTGCTCCAAACTGGAGACCTCCGTTGGAGATGCTCTAAGGTTCACTGGTTGTGGACTACATTTTTGGGGATGTCTCCGTATATGAATTGATTGGCTATGTTCCCAACACGAGACTGAAGATAATGTTTCCATCGCGGGGCTGAAGATAGGGTTTATTGATTGGTTGTTTATCCTTCCCTTTCTATGAGAATTTGTCTGCCTTATTAAACACGGCATGTATCCAGCACCTTGATGGATGAGTGGACATGATCCGGGGTGCATGTGGTGCCCAATTAGCAGCCCGTCAACTGGTGGGTTGTAAATCATTGCACAAACCCCAATCCAATGTACCCAATACCTTCGTTCATACCCAATGTGTGTGTCTCTCTCTCTCTCTCTTTTTCCTTTTTTACTTACTGGGTTGCTGGGGGATCCTGATCAAGAACCCTTCCGAGTACTTGCATTTCCAAATAATATCTTCGGCTGGGACCCATTATGCAAATCAATCTGATTAGTGCTGCCAATTGCGTCAAGTCCATGATGAAATGCAATCTATATAAATTAGCTCAGTTGTCTCCCCCTCTTATAGACTTCATATATAGATGGCTGAGATCTTATCCGCAATTGGACGGTGGATCTCAGCCACTCACACCCTGATTTGGGCAAATGATTTGTCGATAGTGCCATGGCACGGACCACCCACTAGTAATTTATAAAGGACCACAGTTTATGCCACATGGCACATTCTTAGAAATCGCTGACCGTATGGATGTTAAACCCCAAAAGGTGTTGGACCCGCTACTACATTATCACATGGTAACACATTTGAATTTTAAAGACCTCTCAAAATAGGTCCAATTACACATCAAAGTCCAAAAACGCTTTGGACCCGCTATTATGTATATTAACACTCAGTGACACATTTGAATTTTAAGAATTATGATCTTGTACGTAAGTGTGCTGGTTTGCCACGTATCCTTTAAACTTGTTGCCTCTTTATCTTTTTTGCTTTTAAGTCTTGTGTACTTGTAAATGAGCACTCTTTGTGTAGGTCCAAATTTACACATCAAATTCTAAACGCGTTGGACCTGTTATTACTTTACATAGTCACATAATGAATTTAAAACATTTTCTCAAAGTACACCGAAATTTGTAAGTCTAAACGCATTGAACCCACTACTAACATTTCTCAAAGTAGGCTCAAATTTACACATCAAAAGTCTAGTCGTGTTGGACACACTACTAGCATTTCTCAATATACATCCAAACTTACACGTCAAAGTCCAAATGGGAACATGAGCTATAGGGTGTAAATTAATGCTAACATTAATTCTCTTAACCTTTAGACCGTGTTTGTTTACCGAGAAAGTGGCACACGATAACAAAACTTAGGCGGCTATCATGCTTTCCGCGTGTTTTTTTCATGGAATTGTGCAAGTTTCGTTATTTCTTAGGAACTCAAAATTGCGCAATCAACATTTTCATGCCCCCCACCCCAGTACTCCCTACTACTTTTAAAGAACTGTTCATTCTCTTTTACACAGAATACCTAGAAGGGGGGTTGATTAGGTATTAAAAATTACTTTAACCTAAATAGTTTTACTGGTCTGGTAGGGGTAAATAAAATTGTATATCAAAATAAAACAGTTAATTGATAATGAAGAGATTATCTCTACCGACTAGGATCAAATATATCTCCGTGATATATTATCTCTGTGTCGTTTGAATTAATCAAACAATTAATAGTGTGAAAATCAAACAACACATAACACATGCGATTTTTTTACATGGAAACCTTAGCCAAGAAAAAATCACGGGACCACGTCAAGATGGAAAGTATTACTAACTGAAAAGTTATAACTTACAGAAGTTACCTATCCAGCATCATTGCAAATTAATGCAGCTTTCAACCTTATCCAAGACCCACTACCGATGCGTGCACGTCATCTGGCACCATGCTACGAAACCACGCGCGCCCTTTCAATCACGAAGCCTTTACCACTTTGTCAATTTGGTACACCCCAAACCTACCTTCGATCAGTATACCCCGATCTTAATTCTTACACGATAGTCTCTACTGAAGATGAAAGATTCAATACACCCTGAACCAAGATTCAATACACCCTGAACCACACAGTTGCTCAAGAGTGTTGAGTCACACTAGTACTCTCTGACTGCTAGGTTAAGGTTCTAAATGAAAAACCTAGGCAGAGTAAGGATCAAGCTCTTGACTTTGATCTTCGTTAGAAAAAACCTCACAAGATAAATATTAAAGCTAGAGCTTTTTCTTTTCAATAACAATGATTATTCTTAGTACAAAAAGCTAACTATTTTCTCTCTTTTTGTGAATTTTGTATAGCTCAAGGGTGTTTAATTTTTAAGAATATGAAACTCCAAGGTCGTGCAAGTAATGGAAAAGTAGGACCACAAAAATCAAATATGAAATTTGACAATTTCTGCGAAATCCAAACGATCGAACTCCATTTCAATCGATTGTACTGTACGGTAGATTTTTATTCATGAAGGCAATCGATTGTACTCAGATCCAATCGATCGTAATCTATATATTTAAGTTCTGTCCTAGATGGTCCAATCGATTGTACTTAGGGAAGGTTCTGTCCCGTAGAGGAATTAATGGGATTGATATGGATTGTTGAGGCTATAAGAACTGCCTCACAAGATTAAACCTAGGTTGAACTGGTGCTACCTAGGATAAATTTTCGTTGGCAAAAGTTTATTTTCCTTTCTCAACTTCCATATCGTGAACAAAAGCTAGGTGTTAACTTTCTGAGGCCACCTCTGTAGCTGATTGTTGGTTTCTTTATTAAGCAAAAACACCTTCCTTCAAGGCATGATATGGTCAATGAGGATGTTTTACATCGAGAAGTTGATGTGACTTGTACAATGGAGCAATCTCGACGACGGCAGGCCAGAGAGTTCCAATCTAATCCTTTTTTTCTTCTTTCAATTTGGTCCTGCCCTGATCCAATGACCATAGCTTCTGGTCTCAGGGTCTCACAATCGTTTAGTTTCATCACCAAGGTTGGAGTCATTTGAGCTCTTTTTTTATTTCCTCTTGACAGTTGCGTTCATAGTGACCAATAATGTCCCACTTGTAGCTTAAGTTAGGTAGATGTTCATACTTGAAATCAATTTAAATGAGAAGATCTTTGATAGGAATCCATACCCCCGTGAACTAGCTTCATCCTAATATCCAACATTACTTTGAAAACACAAAAGTTTGCACCAGTAAAAAAATCTTCTTCCTTAAAATTGACCTCTAGAACCTCACCCACAACTTGGCCCATATCGTTTTTGGAGCACGAGCGGGTGACCATAAACCATCCATGGCCTAGAATCTAAAACCCAAGATCTATGTTTATCATTATTGGACAGGAAGGCGAAACAATTCCCTTACTTCAACAAATTTAAAGATGCGGACGGATTTCAAGGAGAGGCCCACACTTCTTGAGACCTTCCCAGGATCAATAAGTCTCAGAGATGATTTTACCTACAACAACGAATCTCCAACTAGCCAGACCCTTTTGGAGAACGTCCGAATGTGGGGCCGATAAGGTTCCAAAAGGAGGGATCAGATGGAGACACCTGTCATTCGAATGTGGGGCCTATAAGGTTCCTGAGGAGGGAGCAGGTAAGGAGGCGAACAGAGAGGCCAGGATGATGCTGTAATGAGTTAAGAGGTTCCTAAAGCTGTAGCATTTTAGAAGATAGAAGCTTCAAGTAGAATTCAATAAGCATCTCTATAGTTGTTCTTCAACTTTCCTCAACTCCTCGTATCTTAAATTGAACTCCTCATCTTTGGAGTCCTTGAGGAGACCTTGTATGGTTGACCTTGGGGTCTCAACATCCCTTGCTAACCAGATCACTGCCCCTTGGATCATTGTTGGAGACTTCAATGACATGTCCAGCCAATTACCTGCTCTAAGCTAAAATAAAGGACTGGCTAATGTCAGTGAAAGACTTGACCAAGCTATTGCCAATAATAATTGGAAAAGGTTGTTCTCGGATGTTGTGGTAACCCACCTCTAGAATTATTAGACCAACCTCCCCCCAGAACCTAGACAAGGAAAAGGCTCTCTCCAGAAAACTGGATACAGCATCTGTTTAGAGAGGGGGACTAGAACATTAGATATTTTTACCTATTCGCAATCGTCAAGAGAAGGAGAACAAAATCGATTGGATTAAAGATATTGAAGTCGTTTGGCAATCTTCTAAAGATAGAATTGCCTTCATGGATTACTTGTCTTCCCTGTTCATCTAATCCAGACCTCTTAGTGGGGATCTAGTCAACTCTGTGCTTTCCAAATTTGTTTTTGAGGACAACAATATGCTTACTAGGTCCATCTCGATGGATGAAGTTAAGGAGGCGGTCTTCAAAGTCGACCTTGCAAAGCCTCTGGCCTTGATGGTTTCACTAGGTACTTCTATCAACATTATTGGGAGGGCCTAAAATATGATAAATTTTAATTCGTCACTGAATTTTTCAACCATTCAAACATGAATATATCCTAAACCATTCAAATATTGCTTTAATACCCAAAATTCTGGCCCCTGAGTGCATTCGCCATTTTGGTCCTATCATTCTGTGCAACGTGATTTACAAGATCATTTCCAAAATCCTCACAAGTCATTTGAGAATCATCATTGATTAATTGGGGGCTCTTAATCAAGCTGCATGCTTTCATTCCGAAAAGTGATCTCTGACAATTCAATTTTGGCTCAAGAAGATGCATTCTCTGAATAAAAAAAGGGATCCATGGTCTCATGGCCATTAACTAGACATGTCCAAGCCTATGGTAGGATTGAATGTTCTTTTTGGAAAGCACTCTGAGAAGCTTGGATAATTGTGAACTCTGAAATTCGTGGATTCATAGTTGCATCTTATCCCCTTCTTTCTGATCAATCCTCAATATGGTTCCACAACTGGTTTTTTCAACCCTTCTAGAGGACTCAGAGAACGAAACATTCTTTTATCGTACCTTTTTATTCTTTACATGTAAATCCTATCAAAACTTATAGCTAAAAATGAACCATCCAACAGGATTCACGACATTAAGATTGTCAGATCTTGTCCTCTTACCTTCCATCTTATTTTTGTTGATAACTGACTCATTCTCTATAGAGCATATCTTGTATAAGGCAGAAAATCTTAGGGACACCCTTAATTATTTTTTCCTAGCATCGTCAAGAGATCAATTTTGAAAAACACCCTTTCTTTTATCTTCCATATAAAAAATCCTAAGATTTCATAAAAATATTTAGGCACCCCATTGTCGAAAACAAAAAAAAAAATCCCATTCTTTTGAGAAACTCTCTAATGTGGTTTTTGAATGAAGAGGTAAAACTTTCTTAGGCAGGCTAAAGCGCACCTTAATTAAGGCAATGGATACATCTATCCATGTCTACCGTATGACCTTGTTCCTCTTTCCAAAGACTTGTGCAAAAAATATGGACTCTCCGATCAATCTTTTTTGGTGGGGTGGAGTCCCTGAAAGGCAACCCATCCGCTTCACGAATTGGGAATCCCTTTACACTCCCATTGTCAAAGGAGGGTTGGGCTTCAGTAATATTCACGAAACCAACATTGCCCTTCTAGCTAAAAATGTGTGGAAATTACTTCTCTTGAATCTTTATTCTTTCAAGTCCTATCTCAGAGACACTGTCCCAAGAAGTCCATCCTTAATTACATGTTTAAATCAGGGGACACTTGGTGTTGAAAAAATATCCTTAAAGCCAAGGAAAAATTCAAAGAAACACTTCATCTGGCTCGTTGGCAACGTTGGTGAGATCAGTTTTTGGGAAGACCACTGGCTGAAAAGGATCCATGGGTTCAAAAGTCCATGCTTTCTGCCTCTGGATTATATTGTCATATTTTTAATAAGTTGACGATCTCATCCTCCCGAACAAAACATAGAACATTAACTTTATTCAAGCCACCTTTCTTCCTGATGTTCTGAGTCAAATCCTCAATACCCCCATCAGCCTTAGGCCCTCCATGGATAGTCTTTTGGGACTTACACCCCTAACGGAAATTTTCTACCAAATCAACCTATAGTTCTCTTCAGCCACCGATCCAACCGATGGGCTCAACAGATCTTCCTCCGAATCACTACACCAAAATCACAAAAAAGGAAGCACCAAGTGTTTCCTTTTTCTGAAATAAGGACACACCCAGCGTGTCACAAGGTGCGTCTTTTATAGAGGTGTCTTTTTTTTTTAGGCGCACTTGGTATGTCTTATCTTATGTCAAACAATAAGACACATCTAGTATGTCCATTAATAGAGACACAATAGGCATGTCATTTTTTAAATTTAAACGTTGTTTTTAATTTTTTTTGGGCTGCCCAATCTACCCAAAAATCTGACAAATGAATTTGAAATTTAATGAGTTTTCAATTTGTATGATCTTTAAGAGGCACCAAAGATACAAAAATTCTCATATCAGTACTAATGAGTCTTTACCACTAAACAACAATCAAAAGCAGACTTTTTTAGTTAAATACTTAAACATGCACTGTCGATAACTATCAATACCTATTGATGGAGTGGTGAGAGGGAGCAATAACCCACCCTCTTAATGGCATTATAGCTGACAAGGGTGGGAACTCACATACATTCCAACGTACTTAAAACTTATCCACGCTCACTCCATCTCGAAGGACGTCATAAGCCTCTCATCTCTTGGTTTTCTTCATCCCAACTGTTAAATGGATCTTCAATCTTCGGTGGAATGAGGTTACTTTCACCCAAATCATCACCTTCGTCTTCATCCCCTCGACATCAACTAGCTTTCCTTTCTCCAGATACCCAGCCACAGTCCTTGTACCCAACTTCACATACACAAGGTGTGTACAAAGTTAATTAGCTTCCCCGTCTCTTCATTAAACTAGTAGTTGGTTGCATCTCGAGGGAAGATAGCTACTGCCATGTCGTATTCTTGTAACCTATGTTCTAAAACTCGGAACTTGGACTCGACTCGGAAGTCCATGGGGTCGAGTCACCTCGATGACTCGGGAGTCAACTCGGCGAGTCATTAAATTGATTATTATTTATTTAAATATATAAAAAGTAATATTTATATAACTCGAGATATATTTAGCATCAATATAAATAAAGGCCAATTTGAGATTATTATTTATGTAACTCAAGATTATTATTTATGCATGCAAGAAGAGACCAAATTGTCAAATATATAACTCGAGATACATTTAGCATCAAAATAAATAAAGGAAAAAAAAACATGAGAAAGAAGTCAAAAGTCAAAAGTCAAAGTCATCAATGCAAACATCCAACCATTTAAGACAGTGGGTCACGTAAAACCGCACCACATGGCACACCATTCCTGGCTACCCCTGAATGTATAGATCAAGGTTTAAAAGGGGCAATTATAATGGTATAACGCATGGTTTTAAAAACGGCCGTTTAAACGGTAACGCCCCAGGCCCGTTTCCGTTAAAACTATTTAAACACGTTTAACGGTTTTGAAAAAAATGGCCGTTAAAATCGTTTAAATAGCGGTTTTATTCTGAAAAATTTTGGAAAAAAAATGGCTGTTAAATCCATTTAATTTCCATTAAATTCTTTTCTTTTTTTTTTTCAAATTTTGAATTTTGAATTTCAGCGCCATTTTTTCCATTTTTTTCCGTTAAAATCCGTTTAAATCGTTAAAACCGTTAAAATCCGTTTAATTCCATTTTTTTTTCCATTTTTGCCCTAGCCATTTCAATCCGTTTTAACAGCCGTTTAAACGGTAATGTCCCCAATCTGTTTAACCGTTAAAACGGCCTCCTTTAAACCTTGGTATAACGAACTGGGGGCGTTACCGTTTTTTCCATTATAATGGATTGTAATGCACAGGTGCAAAACCGGAAAAAGTGGGATAATAATGGAAATAACGGGGAATGGGTAATTAAAATGACGCTAAATTTCAAATTTTCAATAAAATTACAATGGAAATAACGAACATTTTAACAAATATTTTTCTGAAAATAACGAATAGGCCATTATTTCTGGAGTGATGATCACATGGGCCGGGTCCTATCAATGTGTCCATGGGACTCATTGTTGGCAACTTTTGATTAGTTGCCAACTCACCTCGGGCTGCGCAGTAGTCTGCAGTAAATTCTATTTTAGAATAATTTAACCATTGAAGATTATATTGTATTATTTTAAATAGTAATTAAAAGTTTCCTCCTTCAATAAATGACCTGCTGACCTGCCCTCCCTCTCTCATCTCCCTCAATTTCATATCTCTCTAGGGTAGGGTCTTTCTCAATTTTTATCTGGATACATTCATCGTTCAGGAGTAAAACTTCTCACAGAACTTTGTTTTGTTGTGACGAGCGGATCACAAACAATGCGAGCCACATGGTACACTCTTAATGAATGTTGACCATATGGATGTTTGGCCTGTCCCTCGGTAGACCTACAAACAATAAATCAGCCTGATCAGTGATTTAAAACCATTCGATCTTTGCCGTCAAATAAACCGCAAAGATGCTCAAATTCCTTTGGTTAAAAGGGTCGGGATTGGATGACACCCATTTTCGCATACCCACATAAAAGATGAATCAATGGCTGATTTTTGGTGAGGATGATCTCTATGTTGAGGAGATCACCCTCAAAAAATTTCAAATCATTCCGATATTTTTAGACTGGTTTAGAAGTTGAAGAATTATGGACCGTCGATTTTTTCCGTGTAACTTGAAAACCACATTTGATGGGGTTAGAAATATCAGAATGAGCTGATTTTTTGTTGGGGTGATCTATATGGTGAGGAGATCATCCCCACAACAATTCAGCCATTGATTCATCTTCTATGTGGGTACGTCAAAATGGGTGTCCAGAATAGGTGTCACCCAATCCCGACCCGTGTTCTTTCCATGCCAAAAGTCTGTGATGTAGCTTGGATGTAGCCTATAAATCTTGTTAATTTGCATGTTAATCACGTGCATTTCCACATATCCCAATAGTTTACTAAAAATCATATAATTGCTCTCTTTTAGAAACAGTAAATGAATTTATTTTTGCTGCTATTGTGGTGCTGATTCCTCTCTATTGGGTGGAAATAGACTGTTTAAGTCTTATCCCAACAATCTCCATTTGATATGAAGATTGGAAATGGACTGTTTAAGTGACAATGACTAAGCTTGTGAAGCTTAAAGTGGTTCATCAAGACTAGATAAACCTAGATGAACCTCACGGTTGTTTATGGTCCATGTGTAAGCATTATCTCCATATAATGTGACAAAGAAAATCCCAATGTTTTTAAACTCATTCTATTGATTACTCATGAAACATCTCCACTCAAAAAGAAAAAGCGATGGACATCATCCTCTATGCCTAATTATGCATTTGTAGATTTTCACTACAGTCTGTAGAATTTATAGTCAAAATCTTGACTATAATAAGAAAAATGCCAACTTAGAGAGTTAGAGGGAGCCTGAGTGCTCTATCCAAAAATCACCATGATTGGTCATCTCTATCCTTTTGGTTTTAGTTCTTTTAAGGCATTATCCAGGCCGTTCGATTCAACCCTTTTTTTGACTACTAAACCAATAGCGAAAAATCATAAAAAAAAAAAAAAAAAAGGATTTTTGGTCTGAATGTCTGCAAAGGGGTGGGATAAACATCCATGCGGTCAGTGGGCCCAGATGGCAGTGGTGAGTAACGAAAATGGTGTTGGGTGACGCTAAAAGCATGAGCTACAACTTGACCCTGGAATGTTGGATTGCAGGAACAGTTATGGGTGCATAAAACTGTATTGCATGTGTTTTTTAGCTCATAAATGGTGATCTAAACAGTGGTAACAATTGAAATATAAGAAAAAAAATAGACAAAAAAAAGAGCAAGAAAGTGATGCAGAGGTGCTAACGTGAACCAAGGCGAGAGGAGCACCCATCTGAGAGAGCCTGCACTTCATCCAACTCGGATCAGGTCCTTCCTTCAACGGCATGAGCGAGCGTCTACCACGGGTTAAAAAAAGGAAAGAAGAATATGGTATTGGGAGAGAGTGCAGATAAAGAAAGATGTAGAAGGTGGAAAGAGACAAGAAGAGAGAAGAAGTCGTTTATTGGAAGAGGAAACGTTTTGGCAACACCTTTAATTACTATTTAAAATAATATAATATAATCTTAAATAGTTAAACTATTCTAAAATAGAATTTATTGCAGTAGCTAATGCACAGCCGGAGGTGAGTTGGCAACTAATCAAAAGTTGCCAATAATGAGTCCCATGGACGCATTGATAGGACCCGGTCCATGTGATCATCACTCTTATTTCTGAGGGTTAGGGGGGGAGGGGTTCATTATAACATCCGTTTTTTTTTTTGAACCATGATATAGATCTATCACCTCTTGGTGGACCTACATAGCAAAAATCAGCCTGATTGGTGATTTCAAATCATTGGAATTGAGCGGTTTTCATGGATTAATTTCTAACCATTAGATTCAAGCATCCAGTTGTTCTTCAACTAGATGCATGCTTGGAGATAAGGTTCACTGGTTGTGGACTACGTTTTTGGGGATGTCTCCGTACATGAATTGATTGGTCATGCAGTTTCCAACACGAGACTGAAGATAATGTTTCCAACGTGAGACTGAAGACAGGGTTCATTGATTGGTCGTTTATCCTCCCCTTTCTATGAGAATTGGTCAGCCTTATCAAACACGCATGTATCCAGCACCTTGATGGATGAGTGGTGATCACATGGTCCGGGGTGCATTTCCAAATAATATCTTCTGCTGGGACCCATTACGCAAATCAATCTGATTAGTGCTGCCAATTGCGTCAAGTCCATGATGAAATGCAATCTATATAACAAAGTAGCGCAGTTGTCTCCCCCTCTTAGAGGCTTCAACGGCTGAGATCTTATCCGCAATTGGACGGTGGATCTCAGCCAGTCACACCTGATTTGGGCAAATGCTTTGTTGGGGAGTGCCATGGGCACGGGCCACCCTCTAGCAATCTATAAGGGACCACAGTTTAAGCCACATGGCACATTCTTAGAAATTGTTGACCGTATGGATGTTAAACCCCAAACGTGTTGGACCCTCTACTACATTATCACATAGTGACATTAGGATTTTAAAGACTTCTCAAAATAGGTCAAATTGCACATCAAAGTCCAAAAACACTTTGGACCCGCTATTACCGTATATTAACACACGGTGACATATTTGAATTTTAAGAATTAAGATCTTGTACGTGGCACATATCCTTTAAACTTGTTTCTTCTTATCTTTTTTGCTTTTAAGTCTTGTGTACTTGGTAAATAAACACTCTTTGTGTAGGTCCAAATTTACCCATCAAATTCTAATAGCGTTGGACCCACTATTACTTTACATGGTCACATAACCCCTTTTTTGACCCCCATCTTGGCGTACACACGTAGATGATGAATCAATGGCTGATTTTTGGTGAGGATGATCTCTATGGTGAGGAGATCATCCTCACAAAAATTCAAATCATTCTGATATTCATAGACTGGTTTAGAAGCTGAAGCATTATGGACCGTCTATTTTACCGTGTAACTTGAAAACCACATTTGATGGGGTTAGAAATTTCATAATGGGCTGATTTTTTGTTGGGATGATCTATATGGTGAGGTTATCATCCCCACCAAAAATCAGCCATTGATTCATCTTCTACGTGGGTAAGCCAAGATGAGGGTCAGAAATGGGGGTCCCATGAGCCCGACCCTTTTCTCAAAGTACACCAAAATTTTCAAGTCTAAACGCATTGAACCCATAACTTACATTTCTCAAAAGTAGCCCCAATTTACACGTCAAAAGTACGTGTTTGACCCACTACTTGCGTCAAAAGTACGTGTTTGACCCACTACTTGCATTTCTCAAAATACATCCAAACCTACAGGTCAAAGTCCAAATGAGAGCATGTGAGGTGTAAAAATTAACATTAATTCACTTAACCTTTTAGGCCGTGTTTGTTTACAGAGAAAGTGGCACGCCATAACAAAACTTAGGCGGCTATCATATATGAGATTAGTTGAGAGTTTAGACTTTGAACCTTCTCCGTTTATAAAAACTCTCAATTTCTCTCTTGTAAAGATGTGAACAATCCAGATAGTTCCTGCAATGGCTTCTGTGCTCTGTCATTTTCTCCCCCTCTTGCTTGGTTTTCTTCTGCCGCTCTTGGCTGTTGCTCAATACGAAATAATCTTGGGCTCATCTCTCTCTGCTGATGACAACTCCTCATGGCTTTCACCTTCTGGCGATTACGCCTTTGGATTCCGTCGCCAAATCAATGACGTCGATAGCTTCTTGCTCGCCATCTGGTTCGACAAAATACCTGACAAAACCATTTTATGGTACGCAAATGGAGATAATCTGGCTCCAAGAGGATCGAAAGTCGAGCTTACGAGTGGTGGCCAACTCGTGCTCAATGATCCTCAAGGCAAAGAGATATGGAAAGCAGAATTAAACAGTAATTATGGAGTCGCTTACGGTGCGATGCTCAACACCGGGAACTTTGTGCTTGCAGGTTATGATTCTCGTTCTGTGTGGGAAAGCTTTAAGAAACCTACCGACACCATATTGCCTTCACAGATATTGGAAATTGGTGACAAGCTTTCTTCTCGGCAGAAGGAGGCCAACTACTCGAAGGGAAGATTCCAGCTTCGTCTACTCCCAGACGGAAATCTTGTACTTAATTCAATAGGCTTGCCAACTGAAACTGCTTATGATGCTTATTATATCAGTAACACTTATGAGGCCGATAGAAACTATTCCGGACATCGAGTTGTCTTCAATGAGTCCGGCGACATTTATATTGTGAGAAGGAATGGAACCAGATTGAACCTTACATCGAGGAACATAGCTCCAATCACAGACTTCTACTACAGAGCGACGCTGGATTTTGATGGAGTTTTCACGCAATACGCTCACCCAAGGAACACCGCTGGTGACAACAGACGCTGGTTCAATGTGTGGTTCATGCCCGATGATATTTGTGCTGCAATTCCTGCTGTTAAATTGGGCAGCGGTGCTTGTGGGTTTAATAGCTACTGCACCCTTACATCCGATAGGAGACCTTATTGTCAATGCCTACCTGACTACTCCTTCGTTGATCCAAATAACAACTTCAGCGATTGCCAGCCAAAATTCTCACAAGGATGTCCGGAAGATGGGTCAAGAACCCCCGAGGATCTATTTGATATGCGGGTGATGGAGAACTTGAATTTTCCAATGGGAGACTACCACAAATTTGAATCTTATAATGAAGAGGACTGCAAAAAATCTTGCTTGCATGATTGTTTCTGTGCAGTTGCCATTTTTGGAACAGAATGTTGGAAGAAGAAGCTACCCCTATCAAACGGCAGGAGGGAAACAGGAGCACTGGCTCTCATAAAAGTAAGGAAAGCTGATTCTCTTCAAGAAGATCCTCATCCTCGTCCTCATCCTCCAATTTCAGGCCAAGGCAAGAATGATAAAGCGAAGTTAATCCTTTTAGGTACCTCTGCTTCTTTCAACTTCGTATTGCTGTCCATTGTTACTATGGTTGTCTTCTTCACGTACCACAAGAAATTGAACAAAACTAACCCAGATGCAAGTGTTTTAGAAACAAATCTACCTTCTTTCACTTACAAAGAACTCCAAGAAGCTACAGATGGGTTCAAGGAGGAACTGGGCAAGGGTGCTTTTGGAGTTGTTTATAAAGGGGTTTTAGCATTAAGTTCAAAAAAATTTGTCGCGGTCAAGAAGTTAGACAATATGGTTGAAGAACGTGAGAAGGAATTCAAAACAGAAGTGAGTGTGATTGGCCAGACCCATCATAAGAATCTGGTCCGATTGCTTGGATTCTGTGAGGAGGGTCCACACCGGCTTCTGGTATACGAGTTCATGAACAATGGCTCTTTAGCAAGTTTCCTCTTTGGAATTTCGAAGCCTGATTGGAACCAAAGAACAGAGATTGCATTCGGCATCGCAAGAGGGCTCATGTACTTGCACGAGGAGTGCAGCACCCAGATCATCCACTGTGATATAAAGCCTCAGAACATCCTTCTTGATGATTGTTTTAAGGCAACGATTTCAGATTTTGGACTGGCAAAGCTTTTGATGTCTGACCAGAGTCTAACTCGTACAGTTATCAGAGGAACTAGAGGGTATGTCGCACCCGAATGGTTCAGGAACATACCAATTACGACGAAGGTCGATGTTTATAGTTTTGGTGTCATGTTACTAGAGATCATATGTTGTAGGAAGAGTATGGAATTGGACTTGGAGGACGAAGGGAGAGCAATACTAACAGATTGGTCTTACGATTGCTTTAGAGAAGGGAAACTGAATGATTTGGTTGAGAATGATGAGACGGCAATGAAAGACATGAGAAGGCTGGAAATGTTAGTGATGATAGCAATTTGGTGTATTCAAGAGGAGCCATCGCTAAGGCCTACGATGAAGAAGGTCACACAGATGCTAGAAGGAGATGTTGAAGTTTCTGTTCCCCCATGCCCCTGTCCCTTTACCTCAGTCAGTTGAAACATGAAAGCACCCTCATTACTATACCTGTGTGTTCTTCAGGAGCTGTTTTTGTTTGTTTCCTTATCTTTTATGTATTGGTAGATGGATCGAGATGTAGATAGACAAACATAATCAGTAAAAGTAGTCATTGAATAGACATTGAATGAAGTTAATGTAACATGAGGAGCAATATTGATAGTGAGATCCCTACATTTTGGAAGAAAAATATCATATAATACAAATGCAGGTGAGTTCAAAATGTAAGGGCACTACTAGACGAATTGGTTTCAGCGTTGGCGCGTTTCGAAGCTTCCCGTCGGTTTTTGGAAAAATCGATGCAATCTAATAAAAAAAAAAAATTTGTGTTGATTTTTCCAATCTAATAAAAAAAAAAAATTTGTGTTGATTTTTCCAACAAATGACGTTATATATCAAGATATATAAGCTAATGACGCGTGCCTAAACCCCCCTACGTGCCAAAACTTCTTCTCCTCTCCAAGCCTTAGCTTTCCCTCTCCTCTCCAAGCCCTATCTGCCCCTCCATCAGCCATCCGCTACTGTTCCAGTCTGTCGCCCCGCCTTCTCTTATCTATTGCCATCGCCGTCGCCCAACGCTAGCTCGCCCTCTCAACTTCTCAAGTGAGTCTCTCGCCTATCAAGATATATAAGCTAATGACGCGTGCCTAAACCCCCCTATGTGCCAAAACTTCTTCTCCTCTCCAAGCCTTAGCTTTCCCTCTCCTCTCCAAGCCCGATCCGCCCCTCCGTCAGCTGTCCGCTGCTACTCCCGTCTGTCGCCCCGCCTTCTCTTGTCTGCTGCAGTCACAGTCGCCCAACACTAGCTCACCCTCTCAACTTCTCAAGTGAGTCTCTCGCCCATTGCATTGCAATCACTTACCACATTTTTTGGGCTGCACATGCTTGAATCCATTTTCTTAAGGATTCAAGCATATTTTCACCCTAAAAATTCATTGGGGCCAATATATAAAGTAGAAGTTTTGGAATGGGATGATTTTTGGTGAGGACGGTCTCTATGGTGAGGAGATCACCCTCGCAAAATTCAAATCAATCTGATATTCATAGCATGGTTTAGAAGTTGAAGAATTATGGACCGTCTATTTTTACCGTTAACTTGAAGGGTAATTCTATTTGCACCCAAAAAAATCTGTAAGAACCTAATTCATCCCTTTGTTGGACAAAAATGCCTTCCCTTATAAGGGAGGGAATGAAAAAAAGCACCCCATTTCCCTCCATTTTCCCTCTCTCTTCTCCCTTTCTCTCTTCCCCTTCTCCTTTGGGTTTCTCTCTTCCCCTTCTTCTTTGGGTTTGTGAGGATGTCTACCGGCGATTTCGGTGCTCAAGATAAAGACAAGCGACGCTCCAGCCGTTCACCTCCTCCATTGTCGTCATCTCCACCTTCGTCTTTGTCTCCCACGTGCACAACCGTCTCATTCTTCGACGCCTTCAAACCTATTCAAAAGAGGTTCAAGTTGTCATTTTTTTTCTTTTGAACTCTCTATACTGCTAAAAGAATGGTTTATTACCACACAAATCAATTGTTGTTTGTAAATTTTTATTCTATTGAAAAACCCTCTTTTCATCTCTTGTTTGCATAGCCAAGATTAAGAAAAATCTTATTTGCTTTTAGAGTGAATTTTTTCAATTTCGTAAGTTATATTTTTGAAATTTATAATCTAGGTTAAGAGAGCATTTATTTATTTATATTTGAAATTTATTTATTCATATTTGAAATGTAGGTTAAGAGAGCATTTATAATTGTGAAATTTCTGGATGAATGTGTGATTGGTAGTTATAAGTGAAATGATTGAAAGTGATTGCGTATCTTTTAATCTATTAATGTAGGTATAATGCGTCGATCCCGACGTCTTGTTGATAATCAAGGGGAAGATAGTACATCCGCCTCGACTAGATGGATTCCACCTACGGCATCTGAAAGAAAACGTCGTAATCCACCACGACAACCCCAAATCGAAGAACACCAAGAAGAAGAAGAGCAATAAGAAGAACAACAACAGTACGAGCAAAAAGAAGATCACCATCAAGAAGAAGAAGAGCACGAAGAAGAGTCTGAAGAAGTAGAAAATGAAGAAGAAGCATCTGGATCATACCCGGGAGGTCCGTTAGATGCATCAATATTAAAAAGTTTTAAAACTCATATAACACATGATATATGGGAAAAGAAGGTAAACATGGATTGATATACTGAATCTATTTGTTATCTTGTGTTCTGAAGCATTTACTTATAATACATTTAATCATTTGTAGGAATGGCTCCCACTGAAATGCATCCAACACACATCAAAATTATTGACATGGGATTGGAAGAAAGAGCGACGTCATTTTAGGAGTGCAGTGGAGTATTCAGGGTTGGTAAATCTGGTAATACATTCATATAAAAGAATAAATAAGTCAATAATAGCGGCGTTTGTCGAGAGATGGCAACCAGAGACCAATACCTTTCATCTCCCATTTGGTGAGATGACTATCACACTGGATGACGTATCCCATATTTTAGGCATCCCTGTTCATGGCCGTGCGGTGACATGTGATGAATTAGGTTTGAATAATGGTCAGGTTGCTAAGTTGCTTGTTAGCACGTTAGGAGTTTCAAGAGACGAAGCCATAAAAGAACTAAATTTGAACCAGGGATGCATAGTCAGGATGTGCTGGTTACGTGAACAATTTGAAGGGCATGACAAAGTCATAGCCACCACGAAAGAGGAAATAGATTGTACAGTAAGGGCATATCTTCTTTATGTGCTCGGTTGTTCTATTTTTTGCGACAAGAGTGGGTCCAAGGCACCGGTGGTGTACCTTGAGGTATTGCGAAACCTCGATGAAGTACACGAATATGCATGGGGGGCAGCTACACTTGCATTTCTTTATAGACAATTGGGTCTTGCGTCTAGGTGTGGAGTCAAGCAGATTGCTGGCTCTGTGACACTATTACAGGTAAACTTTATAAATTTTTCTCTTATGTAATCTGGATAGTTTTTATCATTAACTATTATTTTATAGGCATGGGTGTACGAACACTTCCCATTTACAAGGGGTAATCCCAATTTAGAGTACGAAGTAGGCAACCCACCCTAGAATTAGCCGTTAGCTACCAACGTCATCAAGTGGAGATGCACCTGGCAATGTGATAGTGTTACGAGAGGCACTTGACTCTTTGGAGCCTAGTGAGGTAAGTTACAATATATTATTTTATTTCACTTATTATTTCTTTACGTTGATATATTTTTATTTTATTGCAGGTCATATGGGAGCCCTATCGAGAAATGAGGGATGATTATCCCTTTCTTCATATCGCATACTTTTGTGGATGCCTCAGATGCTTTGAAGTCGTTGAACCGTACCACCCAAATCAAGTTCTTCGACAGTTTGGTCACGTGCAGTCAATCCCTTCAGAATCATATAAGCCTGTTCGAGCCGACCGAGGAAGGATCTCCTCCCAGTATAGGGTGGTGTACCATGTACTGGATCAATACTAGGACCAATGGCCTGATCACACCTTACGTGCGAAGCGACGTGGACATCGGGTCGTGAATCCTTGGGATTGTAAAAAAGATTATCTACCGTGGTTCCGAAGTATTTCTCATGTTATCGTCTAGAACCCAGATAATCGAAGTGGCTATGATCCACAGAGGCTATATCCACATAGAATAGAAGAAGCGTTGCAGATCCTTGACCAGGCGGACTCCAATGATACGATTGAGACTATGAAAGAGAGAACAAGGCAGGTTAAAGCGATTCTTCGAGGTCATGATGTTGGAGAGGATTCAAGTAGTGGCAAGGGAAAGGAGTCTGAAAGAAAGAGAAGAAGATGAGAGAGAGAGAGAAGAAGATGAGACATCATTTTTTATATTTTGAAGTTATGATGATATCCATTTTCATGTATTTTTAAGATATCCACCTCAAAACTATGGATGATATCTCATCCAACAAACTTTGTCTACTTTGGCTATTTTGTTTTGAATTTGGTATCTATGATCCCTTCATGGCTGTGCGGTTGACTGAATTTTCCTCCTAAATCTTTGGCTTCTCTCCTGTGTGAATTTTCCTCCTAATAAGATTTGTTTAATTATCACTTGGATGGTTAAAAATTGTGAGGTCGAGCATCCAAAGGGTGGCCTACTGAATCAACAAATTGATTCAGGTGACCTAGTCGACGGTCCCATTGCCATTGACATGACGGACGATAGACCACATTATGAGCCACATGGCACATTCTTAGAGAATGCCGACCATATGGATGTTTGGCCCATCCCAAAGGAGTAAAACTTCTGTCACAATGGGATTGCAAATCCCACAAACATAGCCAATGAGTTCTCGCCACGTACACCTAAAAAGCAAAAGCACATGGGTATGTTGCAAAACCACTTGTGTACGTGCCGAGAACTCATTTGCTTGTGATTTTTTCACCAAGGGTGGGGCCAAACATCCATACGGACACCCTAGATGGACCCTCAAATGCTTTAAGAAAATGGATGCTAGCATGGGCAAACTAGCTTGCCCTTGCAAACTCTTTAAGAAAATGGATAGTAGCATGGGCAAGTGGCACCAAGCCCTTGCAAACTCTTTAAGAAAATGGATGGTAGCATGGGCAAGTGGCACCAAGCCCTTGCAAACTCTTGAAGAAAATGGATGGTAGCATGGGCAAGGGGCAAACTCTTTAAGAAAATGGATAGGTACAGCCCACGGCCAGAGAAGCCGTGGTCACTATAGTGCCCATGGTTTCTGAGGCCGTGTAGGCAAAAAAGTAAAAAAAAATTATTCTGACCCCACGGTTTTTCTGGCCATGGGTTCTATAGAACCCACGGTTTGTTCTTGAAGTCAGAAACATTTTTTATTTTTTTTTGCCTACACGGCCTGGAAAACCGTGGGCACTATAGTGACCACGACTTCTCTAGCCGTGGGCACTATGGTGTCCACGACTTCTCTGGCCGTGGGCATACCAAAAATTAGCATGATTAGTGATTTCAAACCTTTGGATCATTGTACCCCAAATAATGCTCATATTAGTGATTTCAAACCTTTGGATCATTGTACCCCAAATAATGCTCAAATTTCCTTATAGTGTCTAGGGCTCACTTCAAATCTTTCAGATGGCTTGCCTCTTGAAACAATGACAACATTGTCTTGTCAACTACCGACTCTACCATCCCATACTTGGCCTTGAAAATCTTGGATTTCTTTCCTTCCATGGATACCAATGTAAAGGAACGGGGAGGAGTCTCCAAATGATGCGGCCTCTTTTTTTGAAGCCATCGATTGACCATTTATGTAAGAGCTCAAGAACTTTCTATGTCATAAAGTTTTACTCCTTACTGACCATATGGATGTTTGGTTCCCACCTCTTGGTGGACCTACACTCCAAAAATCAGCTTCATAGGTGATTTCTAACTGTTATAGGTGATTTTTAACTGTGGGGGACTATAAGGCCAGGGAGAACCATTGGGGATAGACAATCATAACTCAAAATTAAAATTTCGATATTCACATTTTACATAGTATTTTCCTTTACTATTGATGGCCTACAAGCCTACAAAAGATGGCTCATAAGCCTACAAAAAATAGCTCAAAAGCCTACAAAAGATAGCTCATAAGCCTACAAAAACTGGCTCATAAGCCTACAAAAAATGGCTCCCAACCCTATGTACCATGTATATACAAAACTACATACTGTCAGTTATCTACAATGATCAGAACCTCCGAAGTTGCAACATCTAGACCAACTAATACCGCGAACTTCTGCATCATATCCTCGTACCCCATTCTCCATCCGACAGCGATAGGGTCAACATGTCTTGTCCAATTGACAGCAACATTTGGTATTGGACAGTTATCGCGCATCAAAAGTTGAACAAAATGATTGTTATTAACGAAGGCTATCGCTATTATCTTCCGTCGCATGAGTGGTTCGGGTGGTGAAGGTAATGGCAAATATGTCAAGCATAGCCTGGATGAAAAATGAAGCAACACGACATTATAACAACTTGCAATGATATGACCCATTTTGGGCAAGGTCATCCAATACTTTGTCAGCGGAAAGATGTCAAAACAATCCAAACATTGTATGAGTTCAGTGACAGTCTGTTGGCCTCCGTATAGTTTGGCATAATAATCGGCATGAACTTGCAACTCTGCAATCATATCTCTTCTGACCATAGGCCATTCATCTTCACCCATTCCCATAAGTGCCGCCACTGCTCGAAACCCACAATTCTCATCGCTATGAACATCTTTGATTTGTAATATGTAATCCTCCAACCCCGTAGGCAAATCAGGCAAGTATGGACTCTCGCCCAAGGAAGGATTCTCTTTTTGGCCAGATATAGTGCGCATATGCTTCCTTTTTATTGCAAGTTTTTTTCTTTGTTGTCGAGTCTGTGATTGCTTATCTTCAATTGACAGAATCTCAAAAGCCGAAGGATCCCTCTTTGTAGATGATTCTGCTTGTGCAAGTCTCTTTGCCGATGGCGTTCTTGGTCTACCCCGAGTCGTGATCTTCTCCTTTGGCTCAAGTAATAAAGTGGAAGCGGGGTTCACGATATCCTTGAGCTTTCTGAATAATTCATTTTTGCCACTTTCATTACACTTGTCATATTTTTCAATGAATTGCTGCACTAGGGGCCCACATTCTAGAACCTTGTCTGTGGTCACTGTGGGTACATTGGAAAGCTTCATCCAATGGGGATGGATAGACGACAAAGGAATGGGACGGTGTTCACACTTGTATACAGCAATCTCATGTGCGCATGGTAACCCATGTGTGCGTCTGATAACACACCCACAAGCTTGGAGATCATCTGGGCCACATGACTCGGCTCGCTTTGCCTCGTTGACTATTAATTCTAGTGCATCTAAAGAAACAAAACCCGTCAGCTCCTTACAGACCGCCACTCTGTGCTGATGCTTCACAATGTTCAAGCTTCTCTCAAATGTGGCATTGATCTCAACATGTTGCAACTCCAGCAAAGAGTTGATGGTATCCCACGATGTATCGAACTTGGCTTGTGATGTCATTAGATGTCTCTTTAGTTTGGCATAAGCACTCTCAGCTCTGTTGGTCGTGGTATTTCTAAAATGGATGTTCTGATCAGTCCATGCTGCCACAAAACACTGTTTGTATTATGTCAACCAATTCTCTTTCACGTATCGTACAGCATTTGAGTATTGTGAGAACTCGATCTCAAATGAATCCAGACGGTCTTTGTAGTCCTCCTCCATAGAAGACAAGACTAGGTCATTCCACTTCGAGATAAATTGATCCCATGCCTCTTTTCTTGCAAATATTTTTTTGCACCTTGATAATATATTCCTCGATATGTGGAAACGACATAGAAAGTTTCGTGCTTCTGGGAATACTCTCTTGCATGCATTCATTAGAGCCAACTCTCTATCTATCACAATGATTGAGGGTAGGGCTTCAGAGTTGAGAATTGACTTTAAATTTTCCAATGCCCAAACAAAATTTTCCTCTTTCTCAGCCTGAAGGTAAACAAAAGCGATGGAGTATGTCATATTTGTCGATGTGATCCCAACAACCTCTAACAATGGCAACCGATACCTATTTGTTTTGTAAGTGTAATCCAAAAGCCACACAATGGGGAAACAATTGGCAAGTTGTATGCACTCTGGATGTGCCTAAAGTAAATCTGTCACCAGCAACATATCAGAATTCCTATGCCTTTCCACATACTGATATTCCTCCAACTTCTTCATCAATTGTTGCATTTCAGTTCTTCCGGCTGCTTCTATACGTCTAAAACTTACCCGGACATTGTAAATTATTTTCATTGTCGATGCATTGTTGGGGTCTCTCCCTTTCAAGACATTAAGAATTGACCTCGGTTTACACAACTTTTAGCCATATCTGCCAACATGTGCTTTTCATCATTGTTGAGCCTCCCAACAAATGAATGACCCTCAAAATGATATGCAAGTGCATGATTGTGGAAGCCACATACCACTTGAATCATCCATTGATCATCTATAGGCATCTTTATACCTTTTAGTGTTGTTTTTCTAGCATCCCTGTACTTTCCACCCTCTCACAACCAAAAGTAGTTCTAGGAGTCCTCTTGGAAATATCTGCTCTCTTTATGACAATAACGGAACCAACTGCTTTCCCACTGTCTCTAACCCATTTGATCATGTCGTCACGACTGTAGAAAACCTAAAAATGAAATTACAATACATGAATATTCATTCTAACAAAAAGAGTAGATTCAATTATTCAATTGCACTGAACATACCGTATTAGTTGCAAATTGACCCTTCAAATCCAAATATTCAGATGGTTCTACTTCTTCACTGACAAGTTTCATTTCTTACAATAATACATTAAACACAATAAGCATAAGATCATTTATTAGATAGGTATGAGTTTTTGAAATTTGACTTCACTTATCATAAGGCTAAGAATGTTGGAATAAAGTGAGGTTAATGTTGGAATAAAGTGAGGTTTGTGCAGAAGCCTTCCATTGTATAAACAAGGTTTTAAATTTTAGTTTTGGTAACCATTTCGGTTTTGGTCCAAAACCGATATTTTGGCCGAAATTTCAATTAAAAGTTCTAATTTTCAGTTGGTTTTTGCTTTAAAAAGCTATATTTCAGAGATTTCGATCTTCAACGAAATCGAAATTTCAGCATTTCGCTCTAAATTTAAAACCTTGACTCTGAACATCTCCATTTGAAAGATGTGGAATGATGACAATGTTGGAGTTGTTCTTACCTCAGCCATCCTTTGATGATTCCCTTTAACTATTGGAGAGAGGATGTGGGTAACAACTCAAAAGAGGATGGGCGTTGAGAGAGGGAATAGGAGAGAGGGAAGAGGTCGCCGGCTGATATTCGCTCAAAAGTGTTTATTTTAAGCCATTATCCTTATAGCGATGTCGCATTCTCCTACGTAAAACTTGTCTTTTGTCGACTTTTCCATATAAGAGTTTCTTCTATTGTGTAGAACATATTCTTTAGACGAAAATTGACTATTTGCATGAAATATACGCATTTCGGATAGTCTAGTATCAAGCCATTTTAGTTGAATCTCATTACGCGCTTTTTCACTTGTAGGAGACCCTATCGGGCGATTCTCGAGGACTGGCGGGCCCACGATCAACCACAAAAGACTTCTATCAAAGCTTAAAGAGCCAACAGGCTAGGATAAAAAGATAGAAGTCATATACGGGCAAAGCTAAAGGATCGTAGAGTCAGAACAAGGACTAAGAGAGAGAATATCTGGAGACCAAGAGAAGGACTTAGGTGTTAAAGGCCACACCAATTAACATCAAAGGATAAGTTTGACTTATTGGTGGAGCGGACGAGAGAGAATAAAGA
The DNA here is from genome assembly GCA_035048495.1 of Euptelea pleiosperma. Taxonomy (NCBI): domain Eukaryota; kingdom Viridiplantae; phylum Streptophyta; class Magnoliopsida; order Ranunculales; family Eupteleaceae; genus Euptelea; species Euptelea pleiosperma. Next base: position 12,499,262 of record CM068549.1, read on the forward strand.
AGACCAGGGTTCAAGACCCTCCAATGCTTTTATTTTTATATTTTTCTCTCACCTCTCTTCTATTTCTCTCTTTATCTATCTATCTTGGCCCATGACATAGGCCCATGACCCATGACCCATGACCCATGACCCATGCCCATACCCATACCCATGCCCATGCCCATGCCCATTACCCATGCTCATGCCCATTTGCAACAACAAGAGAGAATTGGTCTCACTTGACTGATTCTTCTCTCCCCCATATCTCTCTATCCTAGTCACTCTCTCTCTCATCTAACTAATCCATTCCCTACCTTTGGATCTCTCTAGATCTAACGGTCATTACTTTTACAATAAGGAAAAAGAAAAAAGAAAGTCTATAAGAGATCGACGATCTCTCCTTCTTGGGTTGGTTCCCTCCCTCTTCTCTTCCTCTCTTTCTTCCTTCTTTCTCTTCTTCTTCACCCTTCTTCTCCGGCGAGCAACTCCGGCGAGCTCACCATTATCGCCTCCACCTCGAGGTGCAAAGCATCAAACAGCAACGTCTCCTAACTGCCCATTCCATCCGCCACAATCAAAGGCTACACAATCCTCAATCCTATTGAGGTCGATCCAATCGAAGTTGCACCATCTACCTCTTCAATGGTAAGCTTCTCTCTAATTCATCTCTTTAATCTTCCTACCTTCTTTCTCTATCTTCTTTCCCTCTCTACCTTTATATGCTTTCTAGGGTAATATTTTAATGGCTTTCTAGATTAATTTGGTTTAATGTTATTTCCGTTGTAAAGCATTTGAACAAGTATTATAAGCATTTATTTTTAGTTTAATGAAAAAGTTTTAAATTCAAGTTTAAGTTGTTTTCATTTATTGTGTTTTTCATTCTCGTTTCTCTTATGTTTTTTTTATTCTAATAGTTTTAACAACAATCTCAAGTATATTTTTAATCAACCTCCACCATTCTCACCCTTCTATTTATTCCGAGCATTTTCTGATTATTCTTGTTTCTTATTTTGCTAACTAATCCCGAGTGCAGACGATATCCGATACGAGCCACTGTGCAAGTCTGCTTATTTGCAGATTAAGTGAACCAATTCGGAGAAATTACAAATATTGTTGAACTTTAGGATTTCCATAACCAACGATGCGGAAAAATCCTAATTTTAAATGGCGTCGTTGCCGCTCGGTTGACGGGATTGCAAAAAGACGAACAGAAATTCAGAAAGTTGCTTAATCTTCAAGATCCGATCCAGATCGAAAACTTTTCACTTTATTTTTTATATTTTCCACTTATTATTTTAATGCCTCGGACGGCCGAGTGCAAAGTTGTAATAGCTCAGGACTTTATTTTCTCTCATTTTAGAATAACTGCTAGATAATTAACTAATTAAAAAAATACCAAAAATATTAGGGTCAGATTTCAATTCTGCCATTTCTAGTTAGATCACCATTGGTTATTTGATTCAAATTGGAAGATTTCCAACTCTGGGTAATTCAAAAGTAGATATTTCTGAACCCTAATTCAGGAATAGCTAAAGTTGAATTTTAAACCCTAATTGGAACTAATTCACAATATCGACCCTAAATCATTGAGTGTTTCTTGAAACCCCAAAGGCGGTATACCTTCTAATTACATACCATAGACCATTGTAGACTAACGTGATTGCGGATTGCGTTTACCAAGTGAGTAGGGAGCGAAAGCTCAAAGAGGTGGAGTCGGGCCCAAGCCCATTTGGATACCCCTCCCTATCTCACGGAGGAGACCCCGTGCGTAGCCAACGGGCAGGTAAGTTTCTACACCTCGCCTTGAGTGCGATCGTGATCATTGTGCAAACACTGTGCCGATTGTTTATTTGCTTTTGCAATATTATCGGAACTGCTTGGTTTGGCCGTAATAAAATACATTAAAGAGCAAACCCAGCTCTAACTTGAAACTGGTGGGATTTCATCACTCACCTCGTCATTCTAGCTTTTGTGCAACCACAGCCAAGATTTAAAATCAATCAAGAATAGAGCCCACTTAGATCGGTGTTCGAGGAAAACTTCACATAAAGCGACCCCTTCAAAGATCAAGTCGATTAAGTCCATGAGTGCGGGTCCCTGTTATCTAACACACCCATAGGTCCCTACTACTCAAGTATACCGAGCTCATAAGTGGCCTCCTTGATTTACTGTCGGATTAGCTAGTGTCGGATTAGGAACACGAACCAACTCTAGCTCCTCTTCTGGGAAAACTCATCTTCACGCTTGACAAATCCGGTTAGTCTGGAGCGTACTTAAGTCAGTCGATCTGCCGCACGTCTGTCTAGGCTTCGGATTATCTTGCAGTCAACTTGAGTTAGTACTAGCGGATTTGCTTTGAAGAGTGTATCCTGGTGAGAACCTACAGAGTGAAAAGTTAGTCCGGCAGGTATTTTAAGATAAACCAGTGGTCCACCCACTGTCATAATCTACACTATCCCTACACTAACAAGATAATTCATAATACTATCATGATTGTTTAGGTTAAGATTATCTGTTGCTCTGTGTGCATCATCTAGGCTCATTCGGTTTCATACACCTCTTGCCGACTCTAGAGGCTTGCTCTTTCAACATATGCCTGCTTGGACTAGATCCAATCGTAGATTGATTCGATCTGAGAATCATTCTCTTATAGTGGAGTCTTCCACTATTCATCACCCCTCCCCCTTTCCTCCCCCCTCTTCCAGAGAAAATACCTTCATCGTCATGGCAGACGAACGTCCCCTCATCGAGACGTATGCGCCGATCTCGGCCAACCCGCCATCATGCATTGTTCTTCCCCCTATTGCGACGGTGCAATTTGAGATCAGGCCGCAAACTATTTAAATGCTGCCAACTTTTAGAGGTCTCCCCAGAGAAGACCCCTATTCCCATATCAGGGAATTTCAACATGTCATCCTGCTCTTTAGAAATCAGAATCTTGATGATGACAATGTTAGACTGAGAGTTTTTCCTTTCTCTCTAAAGGATAGAGCCTCGGACTAGCCTTACTCTCTTCCTGCAGATTCTATCACAAGTTGGAAAGCATTTATAGGAAAATTTATGTCCAAATTTTACCCCATGACTCGTACTAATCAAATGAAACAACTCATACAGGACTTCCGACAAAAGTCCAATGAGAAATTTTATGAAGCTTGGAAACGAATCCAGGATCATCTGACCAAGTGTCCACATCACAGTATCGACAAAGGCAGTCTGGTTCATATTTTCTACAAGGGACTTACTGATGAGTCCCGCACTATGGTAGAATCCATGTGCCAAGGAAAATTCATGCATAAAACTCCTACTGAAGCATACAAATTTCTGGGAGAATTAAGTGAAAATTCCCAGCATTGGACGATTGACAATGAGTTCAGTCGAAATACTCCGGTCCTGAAAACTAATATGGGAAATGAAGCAAAGGTTGACCCTGAACTCAAATCCCTCATTCAAGAGTTGACCAAGTCAGTCTCTGCCCTGGCTGTGTCTGTACACAAGCCTATTCACCATTCTGCCCCAGTCATGAATATAGGTCAAGAAAACCTAATGGAACCCTGTAATATCTGTTTACAGCCCTCCCACTCTACTGAAAATTGTCCTTTAAATGACGGATGTGCCCCTCCATTCCAAGAAGAAGTTTGTGCGTTTAACACCTTTAAACCACCTACCCAGAACTCGTATAGCCAAACATACCATCCTGATACGAGAAATCATCATAACTTCTCCTGGAGGCAGTAGTCTGCTCCAGAGCAAAGACCTGCACAGAGCACATATCCTCCTGGGTTTAATCAACCCAATAGGCAATACCAACAGGGACAATACCAATAGGGACAGTACCAACAGAGTCAGAATCAGACGAATCAATACCCGTCTAATCAGAATCGATCATTCCAGCAAGGACAATACTCTGGCCAACAGGCACCTAATCAAAATCTCCAGAATCTGCAGTTAAGTCAAACTGCACCTCAATCCTACAATTATTCTGCCCCTATGAGCTCAAATCGTGAACTGGTTGCCCAAGTTGTTCCTAAACCAGGTCTGGAAGACCTCCTATCATAATTTATTGTGCAGCAAACCCAGTCCATGCAGTGCCTCGAGCAACGTCTCAGGAATTTAGAATCTGAGAAAGCCAAAGGCATCTTCCCTAGCCAACCTATTGCAAATCCTAAAGGAAATGCCAAGGGCACAGTTTATGAGGTCAGTTCCCAGTCATAGAATCCAAACTACCAAGGAGAGGTACAAGCTGTTACCACACTCCGATCTGGAAAGACTGTGGATATGGGAGTAAAAGAACCCTCAGAACAATCTCCCGCTCCTATTCTTAAATCGAGAATAGAGGAACACATTGCAAAATCCACTTCTGATGATGCGAAGCCTGCACCAAAATCTACAATCCCAGTGCAGAAATATAAGGCGAAGGACAAATCTATTTGTCGGATTAAGCCTCCCTTCCCTGACAGGCTTGTCCAAGACAAAAGAGATCAACAATTTTCAGAGATCTTAGACGTTTTCAAAGACGTCCAGATCAATATCCCCTTCCTATCTGCTATCAAACAGATCCCTTCCTATGCCAAATTCCTAAAAGAATTATGCACTGTCAAACGACGTACGCATGTACCCAAAGATGCCTTTTTGGCAGAAAAAGCTACAGCGTTCATCCAACGCAATAGTGTAATTAAGCATAAAGATCCGAGAAGTCCTACTGTGCATTGTGAAATTGGTGATAACTTTAGTTGCACAGCTTTGTTGGACTTAGGAGCTAGTGTCAATCTCATACCGTATTCGGTATACCAGCAGTTAGGCCTCAAGGATATGAAGCCAACAAAAATCACTCTGAAGCTGGCCGACCAGTCCATCAAAATTCCAAGGGGAATTATTGAAGATGTCCTAGTGAAAGTAGCTGACTTTTACTACCCTGTAGACTTCATCATCCTCGACACAGAACCGTGTCAGGATAATCGGATCCCGGTCATTCTAGGCCGACCGTTCCTTGCTACCGCGAATGCACACATCGGGTGTAGGGACGGGAATATGTCAATTGCCTTCGGCAACCTAAAGGCTGAGGTTAACATCTTTTGACTTATGCGACAGGATACCGATCGCGATGTGACAGATGAAATGTGTGCCGTTGAGAGTCTAATTCAGGACTCCACCGAATATATCTTGAAACAGTGCCAAGATCACTTTGATACTGAATTCCAATGGGAGTCAGCAATTTTTGAGGATAATACTATCCAAGAGTTAGTTACACTGATTTCTACTCCTCCTATTGTTGAGTATGAGCCTCTGCTAACCATGATCAGAGATCCTACTACTGTCAACTCTATCTCGGTAGAAGAGGAAGAATCAAGCTCCACTGATCAGAAACTCAAGCTTAAGCCTCTACCCTCTGACCTATCTTATGCTTATCTTGGTCCTGAAGAGACTTATCCTATCATCATTGCTTCCGCCCTATCTGCGTCCCAAAAAGAGAGACTGATTATGTTGCTAAAGAAGCACAAATCAGCCATAGGATGGACCATTGATGACATTCGTGGGATAGACCCTTCTATGTGTCAACATCACATTTATCTTGAAGACGATTCTAAGACGTCTAGAGAGCACCAGAGGAGGTTAAATCCAGTCCTAAAAGAAGTAGTACAGGATGAAATTCTAAAATTGCTAGATGCGGGTATCATTTACCCTATCTCTGATAGCAAATGGGTGAGTCCAATCCATGTTGTACCTAAGAAGGCGGGTTTCACTGTTGTAAAAAATGATTAAGGAGAAATGGTGACCCAGCGCTTAAAGAAAGGATGGAGAGTCTGTATTGACTACAGACGGCTCAATACCAACACTCGAAAGGACCATTTCCCTCTCCCATTCATTGATCAGATGTTGGAACGTCTTGCAGGTCATTCCTACTATTGCTTCCTAGATGGTTACTCAGGATATAATCAGATTCCCATTGCACCCGATGACCATGAGAAGACCACGTTCACCTGTCCCTTTGGCACTTTTGCCTACAGTCGCATGCCTTTTGGCCTCTGCAATGCACCTGCGACTTTTCAAAGGTGTATGATGAGTATATTTTCGGACATGGTCGAACGGTTCTTAGAAATTTTCATGGATGACTTCTCCGTCTTTGGATCCTCTTTCGATGACTGTCTCCAACATCTGAGTCTGGTACTCGCAAGATGTCAGGATAAGCGACTTGTCCTAAATTGGGAAAAATGCCACTTCATGGTAAAGAAAGGAATCGTGCTAGGACATGTCATTTCTGACAAGGGTATTGAGGTCGACAAAGCTAAGATTGATATTATCTCGACCCTACCAATTCCTAAATTTGTGCGTGATATTCGATCTTTTCTTGAACATGGAGGATTCTACAGGAGATTCATTAAGGATTTCTCCCAAATAGCTCGACCCCTAAGTAGTCTTTTGGCTAAGGATAGCCCTTTTGACTTCAATGCTAACTGTGTGAAGGCATTCGAGCGTCTTAAATCTGAGCTTACTTCTGCGCCCATCATCCACCCTCCTGATTGGACCATACCTTTTGAGGTGATGTGTGACGCATCCAACTATGCTCTTGGAGCAGTTTTGGGCCAAAGAGTCAACAGAATGCCGCATGTGATATACTATGCGAGCAAGACTTTAAACTCGGCTTAGTTAAACTACTCCACTACTGAAAAAGAGCTTTTGGCCGTTGTTTTTACTCTGGATAAATTCAGACCATACTTATTGGCCACTAAAGTCATAATTTATATAGATCATGTGGCTCTGAGATATCTAATGTCCAAAAAGGAGACGAAGCCGAGATTGATAAGATGGATCCTTCTATTACAGGAATTCGATCTAGAGATCAGGGACAAGAAAGGAACTAAGAATGTTGTGGCTGATCACTTGTCAAGGCTGACTTTAGAGTCTAATTTTGAATCTCAGCCCATTCTTGAAACTTTTCCTGACAAACAACTGTTCGCTATCTCTGTCACCCCATGGTATGCTGACATTGTCAATTACCTAGTGACGGAGGAAATACCATCTCATTGGTCAAAACAGGACAAAAATCAATTCCTGGCAAGAGTTAAGTATTACTCTTGGGACAAGCCTTATTTATATAAATACTGTCCTGACTAGATTATTCGTCTCTGTGTCCCTGAATCTCAGCAATTAAACATCTTGTCCTCTTGTCATGATCAACCATGTGGTGGTCACTTCAGTTCCAAAAAGACGGCTGAGAAAATCCTACAATGTGGATTCTACTGGCCTTCTCTGTTTCGAGAAACACATATCTACTGCAAGGCCTGCCCTAATTGTCAAAACCTTGGCAGAATTTCTCAGAGAAATATGATGCCCTTGAACCCTATTCAAGTCGATGAGATATTCGATATGTGGGGTATTGATTTCATGGGGCCCTTTCCTACATCCAATGGTTTCCAATTCATCCTCCTAGCTGTGGACTATGTCTCTAAGTGGATTGAGGCAATTCCTACAAAAACCAATGACCATCAAGTTGTGGTGAGATTTTTGAGGGAGTACATTTTCACAAGATTCGGAGCCCCCAAAATCATTATAAGTGATGGGGGTAGCCATTTCTGCAATAGAATTTTTGAAAAGTTAATGAAAAAGTACGGTGTAACTCATAAGGTTGCCTTTGCTTACCATCCGCAGACTAGCGGTCAGGTCGAGGTCTCCAATCGGCAAATCAAGCAGATACTGGAGAAGACAGTCAATACAACTCATAAAGACTAGTCTACTCGCCTCTCAGATGCTCTATGGGCTTACCGAACAGCTTATAAAACTCCCTTGAATATGTCTCCATACCGGTTGGTTTATGGTAAACCTTGTCATCTCCCTGTTGAGATTGAGCATCGCGCCCTATGGGCGATCAAAAAACTCAATTTAGACTTAGATGCAGTAGGAGAGGAAAGGAATTTACAACTCAATGAATTGGATGAACTGAGAAATGATTCATATGCCTTGTCAAAAAAGTATAAAGATAAAATGAAATGGATACATGACAAGAGCATTCTTAGGAAAGATTTCTACCCGGGACAGAAAGTCTTACTTTACATCTTCCCTAGAAAATTGAAATCCCGATGGTCAGGCCCATTTATTGTTACTGAAGTCAAGCCCTATGGGGCTATAACTGTTGAGGATCCGAAGGATAATTCAACTTTCCAGGTTAATGGACAGCGTTTCAAACTTTTTCAAGAATTAGACGTGTCATCTATTCACACCTTCGAGATAGATCTTATTGATCTAATATATGAAGACTGATGTTTCTGTCAGTCTCTCTGAGCTCCAACTTAGTTGGGGGTGAATTTCACCCCCGTTGTGTCTGGCTGAAGACATAAAACTTAGCGCTTTCGGAAAGGCAATTCCGGTATTCCTAGAAGTCATTGAGTCTCATGCATAATTCTTATATTTCATATATTATTATGGCAATGCAGGTACAATTCCTCTCAATACCATTAGGTATCACCAAATCTCAGCCATACTGGTATAACTCTTCCTCTAACATGCATCACATTCAGAGTTTTCATACATCTTTGTCCCAGTCTGAGCACTGAGGACGGTGCTGTATTTTAGTTGGGGGTGGGGATTTATCAAAACTCATGTCTTCATTGAAAAAAAAAATATTGAGAAAAATGAAAAAAAGATGTATTTTTGGGGTGATAAACTGTGTTTTACAAAGTTTTCTGAGTACTTTCGAAATACTTTTCAAATCCTTTACAATGATGAGTACAAACTTTTCGTAAAGTCTATTTATTGAAAAGGATGATTGTTTTGAAAAATCACTTATTAGCTCTTCATTCAGTTTGAAAGCAAACATTACTACAGTGGATTGAAAAATTTTTGAAAACTCAAATTCAGCAAAAATGTTCACATATCAACGTCAAAATTATCCGAAGTTTAGATTATCTAGAGATCCAAGAAGAACAAGTGTGGAGACCTAACCCAGTGAGCTTTTGAGCTTTTCATTATTTCTGAGGGTTTTAAATTATTCTGAGTCACAAGATAACTCACAATTCTTCAAGTCCCCTAATATTTCCATTGAATGGTCTCATTAACCTCTGCTTTGGTCATGGAACTCAGAACGACATCAAATTCGGATTATTACATAAAGAACATTCTCTATATCTATTCGAGACATCGAAGATGAAAGTACAAACCCTAGAAAATGATATAGGCCATCTTTTTTAGCCAATCAGACTTTTTAGCTTCCTTAACATCTATATCGTTAGAAACCATTTGAGTCTGTTAATGAAAACCTTTTCTTGTTAACCCATCAACTAAAAACCCAATCCCAAAAAAGAGTTTAATATGATAACCTACTTCTGAGAGGGATCAAAGAGTATTTGGTATGATCATGAAAAAGATAGAAACCAATAAAAGAAAAGAAAAGAAAAGAAAACAAATGGTTCGAGCTGAAAAGAAACATGATCAGAAAAAGAAGAAGGAAAGGTTGAAGAATAGCCAAAAAGACAAAAATTGGAAAAAAAAGAAGAAGAAAAGTCAAGAAAATATTACCCCTGGGAAAAGTTGCAAAGAATAATGAGATACCCTCTCAGAATTTTTGAATACCAGAATATCCTTCTTTTCTAAACCTATCTTAAGCCTCAATACAACCTATGCAAGTCCTATTTGATTCTAGATTTGTACCATCCTCAAGTGTGGAGAATGGAGAAAAGAGAAATTATAGAGTTTGATCCGACGTTCTTAAGTGATATGACATCCCAATCATGAGATCTTCTTAAATCTTCTTATACCCTCGATTCAAAAACTATATATGTGAGACGTTTGCCAGTTTTTATATTCATTTCCTCACGTATAATTTGAGAGAAAAATATAAAACCATTTCTGAGTGATTTACTTCTGAGTAGTATACAAGTGAGGATTGAGGTCGAGGCATAGAGTCTCTAAGGAGATTCAGATATCTCTACTGCCAAATAAGGATGATGTTGAACACACACACACACACTGAGTCTAAGTAATCTTTTGTTTGAAGGTCCATTTGTAGAAGTGTTGCATTTTGCTGATTAGTTCTAATTTGTGAATGATTTCTTGAATCCTTAAAATAATCTGACAAAACAGAGTTTTTTCTGAGTAATGCAAATAAGTTTTCTAGCATGTTATGCCTAGCCTTCTTTCGCTCACTTATTTCGCAATAATTGCCAAGGATTGGCAATATGCTAGTTGAGGGTTGTGATATTCGCTCAAAAGTGTTTATTTTAAGCCATTATCCTTATAGCGATGTCGCATTCTCCTACGTAAAACTTGTCTTTTTGTTGACTTTTCCATATAAGAGTTTCTTCTATTGCGTAGAACGCATTCTTTAGACGAAAATCGATTATTTGCATGAAATATACGCATTTCGGATAGTCTAGTATCAAGCCATTTTAGTTGAATCTCATTACGCATTTTTTCACTTGTAGGAGACCCTATCGGGCGATTCTCGAGGACTGGCGGGCCCACGATCAACCACAGAAGACTTCTATCAAAGCTTAAAGAGCCAACAGGCTAGGATAAAAAGATAGAAGTCATATACGGGCAAAGCTAAAGGATCGTAGAGCCAGAACAAGGACTAAGAGAGAGAATATCTGGAGACCAAGAGAAGGACTTAGGTGTTAAAGGCCACACCAATTGACATCAAAAATAAGTTTGACTTATTAGTGGAGCGGACGAGAGAGAATAAAGAAAACCAGGGTTCAAGACCCTCCAATGCTTTTATTTTTATATTTTTCTCTCACCTCTCTTCTATTTCTCTCTTTATCTATCTATCTTGGCCCATGACATAGGCCCATGACCTAAGCCCATGACCCATGACCCATGCCCATGACCCATACCCATGCCCATACCCATGCCCATGCCCATGCCCATGACCCATGCCCATTACCCATGCTCATGCCCATTTGCAACAGCAAGAGAGAATTGGTCTCACTTGACCGATTCTTCTCTCCCCCATATCTCTCTATCCTAGTCACTCTCTCTCTCATCTAACTAACCCATTCCCAACCGTTGGATCTCTCTAGATCTAACGGTCATCATTTTTACAACAAGCAAAAAGAAGAAAAAAAAGTCTATAAGAGATCTACGATCTCTCCTTCTTGGGTTGGTTCCCTCTCTCTTCTCTTCCTCTCTTTCTTCCTTCTTTCTCTTCTTCTTCACCCTTCTTCTCCGACGAGCAACTCTGGCGGGCTCACCATTATTGCTCCACCTCGAGGTGCAAAGCGTCAAACAGCAACGTCTCCTTACCGCCCATTCCATCCGCCACAATCAAAGGCTACACAATCCTCAATCCTATTGAGGTCGATCCAATCGAAGTTGCACCATCTACCTCTTCAATGGTAAGCTTCTCTCTAATTCATCTCTCTAATCTTCCTAGCTTCTTTCTCTATCTTCTTTCCCTCTCTACCTTTACATGCTTTCTAGGGTAATATTTTAATGGCTTTCTAGATTAATTTGGTTTAATGTTATTTCCGTTGTAAAGCATTTGAACAAGCATTATAAGCATTTGTTTTTAGTTTAATGAAAAAGTTTTAAATTCGAGTTTAAGTTGTTTTCATTTATTGTGTTTTTCATTCTCGTTTCTCTTATGTTTTTTTTATTCCAATAGTTTTAACAACAATCTCAAGTATATTTTTAATCAACCTCCACCATTCTCACCCTTCCATTTATTCTGAGCATTTTCTGATTATTCTTGTTTCTTATTTTGCTAACTAATCCCGAGTGCGGACGATATCCGACACGAGCCACTGTGTAAGTCTGCTTATTTGCAGATTAAGTGAACAAATTCGGAGAAATTATAAATATTGTTGAAATTTAGGGTTTCCGTAACCAACGACGAGGAAAAATCCTAATTTCACCGTCGTCAAGGGGAGAGGGCAGAGGTCGCCGACTTAAGGGGAGAGGGCAGAGGTCGCCGGCGTCAATGGAGCCCTCCCTCTCAACCCTCACAAACCAAAGAGGGAAGAGAGGAGAGAAATGGGAAAATGGGGTGCTTTTTTTCATTCCCTCCCTTATAAGGGAGGGTATTTTCGTCCAAGAGAGGGATGGATTAGGTGCTTATAGATTTTTTGGGGTGCAAATAGAACTACCCTAACTTGAAACCCACATTTGATGGTGTTAGAAATTTCAAAATGGGCTGATTTTTTGTTGGGGTAATCTATATGGTGAGGAGATCAACATCACCAAATATCAGCCACATTTGATGGTGTTAGAAATCTCAGAATGGGCTGATTTTTTGTAGGGGTGATCTATATGGTGAGGAGATCAACCTCACCAGATATCAGCCACATTTGATGGTGTTAGAAATTTTAGAATGGGCTGATTTTTTGTGGGTGTGATCTATTTGGTGAGGAGATCAACCTCACCAAATATCAGCTACATTTGATGGTGTTAGAAATTTCAGAATGGGCTGATTTTTTGTAGGGGTGATCTATATGGTGAGGAGATCAACCTCACCAAATATCAGCCATTGATATATCTTCCATGTGGGTACTCCAAAATTTGCAAGGGCTTGGATGTTTTACCAATCCTTAAGTGGACATACAAACCAAAAATCAACCTGAATAGTGATTTCAAACTTTTGGATCTTTGTAACCCAAATAATACAATTAAAAATCAATCCATTAAAATTACTCAGATCCAACACTTCGAAATCACTAAAGGCTATATTTTTTGGTATGTATGTCCATCTAGGAGTAAAACTTCACCGATCCTCCACAATAATGACTGCCAACAATAAGAGTCACATGGCACATTTGTAGAGGATGCTGACCGTATCGATGTTTGGTCAATCCCTAAGTGATCCTACAAATAAAAAATGAACCTAATTAGTGATTTCTAAGTGTTGGATTGGAGCCATTTGCACTGGTTGATTTTAACTGTGTGAATTTGAGCATTATTGGTGATTTCAAACCATTGGATCTTTGTATCCAAATAATGGTAAATAATGCTCAAATTCCTATGGATTAACTATAAGATTAGCCCCTTGACCTAGTTTAACAGTGAATGACTTAACTTAAATAGACTTGAATTACACACAATTAGCATTGTACTTGCAGTATATTATAATTCTTTTTTAGGTGCATTAACAAGGATATGCATAGATTTAATTTTTTTGTTTTATTGAACTATACATGTATATATTCTCAATCAATTTTTCTTGTTTTAATTTTCTAATCAATGAGAATATCTTCGATCTTTAGCTACATAATTGTGCATATTAGATTTGTATGATTGATGTTGGATGACTACATTGAGTGCGTTTGTACCTATCTAGGTTTTAGCTATAGCTAGCTTATAAAGTTAAAATGCTACTTGATATTAATTCACATTTGCACAAAGCACTAGCATAATACGCATGAAATCTTGAAGACTCCATCAAAGATAAGAGGTTTCACACAACATATATCTGAGATCCAGTTTTTAATTTCTTACATGGGTTAACTTAGAATTGTACGCCCGTTCAAAGATCATTATTTGTATGAATGCGGCTCTTATTCAAATTGTGATCCTTGAATTATCTAGTGTAGACAGTTTGAGAACTGATATTGCATCTTATTGATCATATATATGTAGTCTCCGTGCTAGTTTAAAATTCGATACCATTTTCCCAAATCTTCTTCTTATATACTATTTTTTGTTGATTTTCATGTCTCGAATACTTTGCTAGTTGGATTAACATAAAAATCAACATAAAATAAATATATATAGGGAGAAGTGGGGAGAAATACTATCGAATTTTAAACTAATATAGACACTACACATATATGATCAATAGGAAGAAATATCAGTTCTTGAATTGGTTAGAAAATTTTAGAGTTAGCAAAGTTAGATAGAGACTGAAAACAAAATAGAGATAAGCGTCCAAACACATGCATTTTGTTCTTTATATCAATTTGTTTCGATGTGCACGATATATTTCAAGAATCGTGCAATGCTTGTTTAGGTCCAACATAATGGATAAATCTTGGATGATCAATTAAAGAAGATCACGGGAATATAGTTATGGGGTTGATCAATTTCTGAAGTTTGTCGGAGACAATGCGAGTGACCTTAATTCTATAAGATGTCCATGTAGAAAATGCGGGAATCTCGCTAAACATACTTTTAAAGAGATAAAAGGACATTTATTTTTTAATGGTATCGGTCAAAATTATAAGACGTAGGTCTGGCATGGAGAACAAATTCCAAGTAAAGCAGAGTCAAATGGTAATGTACAAGATTTCATCAATCAAGAGATAGGAGGGACAGCTCCAGATGATGCTGACGATGAAGTAGAAATGGTACAGGCCGCATACAATGACGTCACGAGTGATCCTGAAATATTTTAAAAATTGCTTGAAGATGCTAAGAAGCCCTTATATCCAGGTTGCTCAAAGTTTATAAAGTTATTGGTATTGGTCAAACTGTGGAACTTAAAGGTAAGAATGGGTGGTCTGATAAAGGTTTTTCAGAACTACTACAATTGTTGGGAGATATGCTCCCAAACGATAATGAACTGCCCTTATCCATCTATCAAGCAAAGAAGACATTGTTTACATTGGGAATGTCATATGAGAATATCCATGCATGTCCCAACGATTGCATACTCTATAAAAAGAAGTACGAGGATGCAACAGCATGTCCCATTTGTAGAACGTCAAGGTGGAAGGTAAAAAAGAATGGGACGAAGAAAAATAAAGGGGTGCATGCGAATGAAATGTGGTATTTTTCACATATCCAGAGGTTCCAAAGGATGTTTCAGTCCAAACAGATGGCAAAAGACTTGACATGACATTATCACGAAAGAGTAGAAGTTGATGGTCAAATGGGTCATCCAGCAGACTCCCCAGCATGGAAGTTAATAAATGGCAGGTATCCGAAGTTTGCAGAAGAACCAAGAAACCTTCGAGTAATTATTTCAGTAGATGGAATAAATCCACATAGTATGCAATCTAGCAGGCGTTGTTGGCCGATCTTAATGGTAATCTACAACCTTCCACCATGGTTGTGTATGAAGAGAAAATTTATGATGTTGACAATGTTAATATCAGGTCCAAAATAGCTTGGCAACGATATTAATGTTTACTTGGCATCATTGATTGAGGATTTGAAAATTTTATGGGAGGAAGGCATTAAAGTGTATGATGCATATCGACAGGAATCATTTATGTTATACGCTATGTTATTATGAACAATCAATAATTTTGTGTAAGGAATATTTTCATATTCAATTTGGCAAAGATTTCGTTTGACATAAAAACATTCTTGTAACTGTTCCTACAAGCACAAGTGTAGTTTGGAGATGTATGTCGTGGTACGCATACTTCGCCAACTACGTGAAGACTAAAAGACAGAGACATCAAGAATCATACGGTTGACGATAAGAGTCATCTGAGTAACTGTCGATTTGTCAGTTAACGATCGTATACGCTCGATTAGGAAGGTCAGTGACTTAGTGGCCATAGGAGTTGGTTAAAATGAACAAAATATAATGGTCAAACTTAGTCATTAGATTGACCCGAGTCTAAGTCAATTAAATTGACTAATGGGATAGTCCAATCGATTGGACACTTATCCCCAATCGATTGGACATAGCCCAATCGATTGGAGACTCTGTGTAATCGATTGGAAGCTACGAGGCGGAAACTTATTTCAGCCCAATCGATTGGAGACTCTATGAAATCTATTGACGTCTTCGGGATAGAAACTTATTTAAGTGAAATCGATTGGAGACTCTGTGAAATTGATTAGAGTCTTCAGGACAGAAACTTATCTGAGTCAAATCGATTGGAGACTCTGTGAAATCGGTTGGAGCCTTCGGGACAGAAACTTTTCTGAGTCAAATCGATTGGAGAACCCTGTGTAATCGATTGGTGCCTTCAGAACAGAAATCTTATTGAGCCCAATAGATAGGACACTTATCCCCAATCGATTGGACATGGCCCAATCAATTGGACCCAGTGTACAATTGATTGGACCATGCACAGAATTGGTCTTTCTCAGATCCAAAATTCATGGTTCCATTATCCCACGTTCTGCACGACTCAGGGTCTTAGAATTCTATAAATACAACCCTTCTATGCCTTCTCTAAACACACACAGAGACACAGAGTAACTCAATCTTCAAGAGAGAGAAGAAAAGGTTTTATTTATTAGAGTGTCCATTCGAAGAGCAAAAAGCTTATTTTTCATTCACATTTTGTTAGCTTGTTTTCTTCTTGATCATAACCAAGAGCTTGATCCTTTCCTCAGCTTAAGTTTTCCACTTCTATATTCGACATAATAGCCTGAGTGTACCAGTGTGACTCAACACCATTTGAGCAACTTAGGGTTCAGGCTAGGGTGTACTGAATCCTTTACCTTCTGCAAAGGCGGGAGTGTTGAGAATTAAGATCGGAGGAGCTGATCGACGGTAGGTTTGGGGTGTAGCAAATTGAACAAGCGGATAAGGCTTCTTCGCTGGAAGGGCGCGCGTGAATTTGTAGCGTTGATTTAGAGGACAAAGATGCATCGGCAGTAGGCCTTGGCTAAGGTTGGAAGCTGTATTTGCAACGGTGCTGCGTAGGTAACCTTTGTTTCGTTTAATTTTTTAATTACTGATACTTTTCGTCTGGACGTGGTCCTGTGGTTTTTCCTTTGCTAAGGTTTCCACGTAAAAATCTCTTGTCTTGTGTGATTGTTTGTTTGTATTTCGCAATCTATCTTGATTAGATCAAACAACAAAAAGACAATATACCACGGAGGTATATTCGATTTGAGTCGGTTGCGATAATCTTTTATCAAACAACTAAGGCATGTGATATTATTCACTTACCACAGACTAGTAAAACTGTGTAGGTATAAATAATTTTAAATACCTAATCAACCCACCCCCCTTCTAGGTATATTGAGTTAAAGAGAACGAACCGGTGAAATTTTAATTGGTATCGGAGTGGGTTATTCTATAAAAGGTTTAATCACTTGAATTTAAATTCCTGCAAAACTACTTCATTCTTTTCATTAATAAAGATGCCTAAAGAAGGGTTCACTGTCAATAACCGTAGTAACTTAGACAGTGAAGATCAAGGAGATCCTTATACTGCTTATCAAAAGCTATATAAAGAAAGCTTTAGACTGACCAAAGTAAATAAGAAATTGACTAATAGAGTTGAATTTCTTGACTCTGAAAATTCTGCTTGCAAACTAGACAATAATGAATTATCTGTGCTAGTTGGTCAACTTAAGGAAGAAAAGAAATCTCTTCCAGAAAGAAATAAGTTCTTGGAATATGAGTTCCAAACTTGTACGGATGCTAAAAAGTCTTTTGAAAGTGAGCATGAAAAATATGAAACTATTTTTAGACAGCATGAAGAAGAGAAAGCTAGCCTCCAAGAAAAAGTTAAATTTCTTGAAACTGATTACCAGGAATGTCTGGAGAAGAGGAAGTCACTTGAACTTGATCTAGTTCAACTGAAAAATGACTTGCCGTATATTTCTCAAAGCACTGAAAAATTAAATGAGATTCTAAATGTGGGACAAAGATGTGGAGACAAGCGGGGACTTGGATATGTTAATAATGCTAATACCCCATCATCTTCAGGAATTGAATTTGTAAAAGCCAAAGTTCCTCCCACACCACAGGTTGATCAACCTAGACCCAGACCAATTATGCATACGCCTGTTTGTAATTACTGTAGGGGTAGAGGTCACCTGAGCAAGAATTGCTTTCTAAAGAGGAGAGATACCATGGTTCCTCCCAAGAGAAAATCATATAGAAACCGAGGAGATTTACCCCATAAAATGGGACTCTTGCATCAAAAGTCGGATGCCTTGAGTAGAGAGATTGCTAACCTTATGAAACTCAAGGGCACCCAAACTCAAAGGGCTCAGTATAAGAGGATAAATAAAAAGAAAAATATCGATCCTCCTTCACCACCTAAACAAATGGCAAAGAAAAAGAACCCACCTACAAGGTATAAGACCATATTGATGAGAAAAAGGAGCGATAAATCTAGATTCTATTTGGAATGAATTCTTTATGAGGTCTAGTGGCACTTGTCTCATTAATTGAATAATTGTGGTTCCTTACACTCTTCTCTATTTTATGATTGTATATCTTTTATAAGTTGGGTGTGTAGTTTTATTTTTGTATTTTTTCTTTTAGATTTTGCTTCATTTTGAAGAATAAAAATTAAAATTTTTTTAGAAAATCAAAAGATCGATTGTTCAAAAGAATGTTAAAATTATTATTTAATTATACGATTTTGATAAGCAATAATATCTGAGAACATTCAAAGAACAATAACTTAACTATGTTAGTAAAATTTTGTTAATTTGTGTATTATATCTTTTAATTATCATGATTGGTCAATTTTTACTAGTGTGCATTAGAAGATTATTGAAACAGTATATCTCATATTATTCACATGCATACTGATTATTTCTGTGGGAATGGATTTGATAGAGGTGTGAGATCTTGTACTATTGGAATTAGAAATAAACCTCTACTGATTATAACTTCAAATTAGTAGTGTTCCTGCCTTTAGTTGATTTCGAAACTGCACTATAGTCGACTGTTGACTTCCCAATGAGAGTTATTCTAAGGAAACAGCTATCTCCACAAAAAAAAATTATAGTGAAAGTCATCTGTATGACCCTGTTTGAAATTGAAATCTGATTCTCATTGCTGTAGAAAAGGGCTACCTACATGGAGAGTGAAAGCTACCTATATTCAAAGTGAATCAAAAGGGTGTAAAAGACAGCCAATTTGCTAGAAAAATTCTTATCCATCAGCAAATACCCGTATACATGAGTGTATGTGAGAACCCTTAATAACTCTAATGAGAATTTTATAATCGGATAAAGGATACTTCCAGATTCTGATCTTTATGAGAAAGTATTGCTGAAATCTTATCCGGTACCACAGATGAAATCAGATCACTTACACTTGATGATATTACTATTGATATTTGAATCTATGATTACTAGTGATTTGTGACTTGCACTAATGTCTAAAAGAGTTAATATTTCTAATGAAGCAAAATATTAAACTAAGTGTTAGTTATTTTTCTTCAATTAGAATTAGTGTTTAGTGCTTATCAAGATCGACTTTATGAATTGAATTCTAACATTTTTTTGAATTTTATCTTGGTGAATTATCTTTTCGTTAGGAGTTTAAAAATAATTTTTGGCTTGAAAAGATTTATTTGGGGGTCTTGGAGAATGAGCCTATTGGTTTAAAAAAAAATTAATTTTAATTTTTTTTTCGGAACCAGTCCAATTGATTTTGTATGGTTATACTCTAGTTGTGTTTATTTACTTATCTGTTACAGGGTATAAACCAGTATGTATTATGGTTTGTATGTATATATGCACTTGTTCTTCATGATGATATTCATTGCATGCTTGATATTTGCTTATTTTCTGTACCTTTGTCAATCTATGACAAAAAGCGGGAAAGAAAATCATAGCGGTAAAAATATGTTGATGCATGAGATAGGGGGAGAGAAATTTAGGAGGAGAAAATTTTTTTATTATTTTTTTCAATTTCTCTACTTGTGATGTGCATAATTAACTCACTGTATTTTAATGATTTATTGATTGCCGATAATATTACATGGTATGTATTGTTGGTAGAATGTGCATGGAACATATCAAAAGCCATTCCATTATATCTGTTCGATTATCTCTGAGAGAGTGTGAGATAGTGAGTGAATCAAGTAAGAAGGTGGGATTGTATTTTTTACCTTTTATATGATTAAATATTTTTTGTCACGGAATTGTCAAAGGGGAAGATTGTAAGGAATATTTTCATATTCAATTTGGCAAAGATTCCATTTAACATAAAAACATACTTGTAACCATTCCTACGAGCACAAGTGTAGTGTGGAGATGTCGTGGTACGCATATTTCGCCAACTACATGAAGACTAAAAGACAGAGACATCAAGAATCAGACGGTTGACGATAGAAGTCATCTGAGTAACTGCCGATTTGTCAGTTAACGATCTTGTACGCTCGATTAGGAAGGTAAGTGACTTAGTGGTCATAGAAGTTGGTTAAAATGAATAAAATATAATGGTCAAACTTAGTCATTGGACTGACCCGAGTCTAAGTCAATTAAATTAACTAATGAGATAATCCAATCGATTGGACACTTATCCCTAATCGATTGGACATAGCCCAATCGATTGGAGACTCTGTGTAATCGATTAGAAGCTACGAGGCAGAAACTTATTTCAGCCCAATCGATTGGAGACTCTGTAAAATTGATTGAAGTCTTCGGGACAGAAACTTATTTAAGTTAAATCGATTGGAGACTCTGTGAAATCGATTGGAGCCTTCGGGATAGAAACTTATCTGAGTTAAATCGATTCGAGACTCTGTGAAATCGATTGGAGCATTCGGGATAGAAACCTATCTGAGTCAAATCGATTGGAGAACCCTGTGTAATCGATTGGTGCCTTCAGAACAGAAATCTTATTGAGCCCAATCGATTGGACACTTATCCCCAATTGATTGGACATGGCCCAATCAATTGGACCCAATGTACAATTGATTGGACCATGCACAGAATTGGTCCTCTCAGATCCAAAATTCATGGTTCCATTATCCCACGTTCTACACGACTCAGGGTCTTGGAATTCTATAAATACAACCCTTCTATGCCTTCTCTAAACACACACAGAGACACAGAGTAACTCAATCTTCAAGAGAAAGAAGAAAATGTTTTATTTATTAGAGTGTCCATTCGAAGAGCAATAAGCTTATTTTCCATTCACATTTTGTTAGCTTGTTCTCTTCTTGATCATAGCCAAGAGCTTGATCATTTCCTCAGCTTAGGTTTTCCACTTCTATATTCGACATAGTAGCCTGAGTGTACCAGTGTGACTCAACACCATTTGAGTAACTTAGGGTTCAGGGTGTACTGAATCCTTCACCTTTTGCAAAGGCGAGAGTGTTGAGAATTAAGATCGGAGGAGCCGATCGACGGTAGGTTTGGGGTGTAGCAAATTGAACAAGCGGATAAGGCTTCTTGGCTGGAAGGGCGCGCGTGGATTCAGAGCATTGATTCAGAGGACGTGGACGCATGGACAGTAGGCCTTGGCTAAGGTTGGAAGTTGTATTTGCAATGGTGCTGCGTAAGTAACCTTTGTTTCATTTAACTTTTCAATTAGTGATACTTTTCGTCTGGACGTGGTCCCATGGTTTTCCTTTGGCTAAGGTTTCCACGTAAAAATCTCTTGTCTTGTGTGATTGTTTGTTTGTATTCCGTAATCTATCTTGATTAGACCAAACGACAAAAAGATAATATACCACAGAGGTATATTCGATTTGAGTTGGTTGTGATAATCTTTTATCAAACAACTAAGGCATGTGATTTTATTCTCTTACTACAGACCAGTAAAATTGTGTAAGTATAAATAATTTTAAATACCTAATCAACCCCCCCTTCTAGGTATATTGAGTTAAAGAGAATGAACCGGTGAAATTTCATTTTACATATAACATCTTGTGTGGTTAAACCGTCAAAGTATATTATGCTTGTCCACTATGCAGTGAAGAAACCCATTCTCATAGACTAAACATTGAAAGAAGAATATATATATATATATTCTTCTTTCAATGTTTAGTCTATGAGAATGGGTTTCTTCACTGTATATATATATATATATATATATATATATATATATATATATATATATATCGGTCACAAAAGTTTTTTTCAACTGAATCATGCATACTAAAAACAGAAGAAAGCATTTGATTGTACACTAGAGTTGGGTTCAGCTCCAAAATCGTTAAGTAGAGTCGAAAAAAAAAGGTAATTCTCAAGAAGTCGAAAAAATCAAAGTGACTGCGAAAGGAAGACAATATTGTGGATAAGGCTATTGAATCTTCCACTTGTTGGAAGAAGAAGTTTATATTCTTTGAGCTTAAATATTTAAATTTTTTGCATGTACAACATAATTTGGATGTTATGCACATCGAGAAGAATGTGTGCGAGAGCATTGTTGGAACATTATTGAATATACCTGAAAAAACAAAGGATGATATTAATTCTCGGCTAGACCTTGTAGATATGGGTTTGAGGAAGCAATTAGAACCGCAAATCAGAGAGAGTAAAGTATATTTGCCTCTAACATGTTATAAATTATCTAAAGACGAGAAGAGAATATTCTACAAAACATTGCAAACACTGAAGGTCCCAGAAGGATACTCTTCAAATTTCAGAAATTGTGTCTCAATGAAAGATTTAAAATTATATGGTCTTAAGTCTCATGACTATCATATATTGATGCAACAACTACTGCTAGTGGCAATACATTCATTGTTGCCAAAACCAATGAGGGTGGCTATCAGTAGATTTTGTTTCTTCTTTAATGCTCTATGTAACAAAGCAGTTGTTGACAGTGAAATATGGATCACAACGAAAATCACGACCAAGGGACGCGAAGATTGATTGCCGACGCACAACCACACGTGTCATTTTTTCACGATAATAGCATTTTTCAGAGCAGAGGACCTGAAGAGGATATTTTACTGGGGAGATGAGCCCATACGGTTGTGTAAAAGATGAGAATACACAACCGTATTCAGTAAAAAATGGCACAACTGGCACAAATTTCAAGAAAATGAAGATGGTCAATTTTGATCAAAACCAGCCCATACCTTCTAAAAGTAACTACATACGGTTGTGTAAGGCATGGGGATACACAATCGTATGCCTTCAGATTTAGCAGAACAGGGCTGGATTTCTGCATAAAGGGCATGCCTCAATTTTTGAGCCAACAACCCACTGATCAGAGAAACTAACTGGATGCAATTGTATAGGAAGGGAAGCTACACGACCGTATGGAGTCAGATCTGGAAGATCTATGGTCAAAAAGGAGAAAAAGTACATGTGCCCTTTTTCTCGAGATCCGCGCAATGGGATGAAAAATTATTCACATACGGTTGTGTAGGACCTCCTCTTACACAATCTTATGCAATTACATTTCCAAAAATACCTTCATATACCCAGAAAAGCACCCATGCTATTTTTCTCGAGATGCGTGTAGGGGATCCAAAAAGTAATGATATATGGTTGTGTAGGACTTCCTCCTACACACCCGTATGCAATTAAAATTTCAGGAAGATTTCTCATTTGTCCATAAAAGTGCATAGGCTATTTTCTTCAAAAAACGTGTAGAATCTGCCAGAGTTAGTGTCATACGGTTGTGTATCTTTAGGAGCCCTACAACCGTATGTATTTATTTTGTTAAGATTATTTATAATTTTTTATTATTTTAAGCATTTTTTCTTTATAAATGTGAGTCTACAACATGTGCAGACCCCTCCCCAGAACTCTATAAATAGAGGACTCTGGGGACAGAAAAAAAGTTCTTCTCTTATTTTATTGTGATAAGGCTATACTCTGTCAAAATTCATCTAGAATTTGATTTAGTATTTTCCTTCAATGCGTGTGAGATTTACCGAAGAAATACAGAATCTCAAGTTCAGATATCCTGTGCAACACTAGTAAAAAGGTAATCCCTAATGAACTATACCGGATAGAGGTTCCTCTTCTAAGGACTCTATACCGGGTTACTACACGATTAATGCTTGAGTGACATACTCCCCATCATGAGGGGAATGGACTAAAGCAAAAGAACAAACCTATCCTTTGTGGGTCCAGGGGATTCCACTTAGGGTTGGAAAATGGTTAAGAATCCGGCACCTAGAATGTTATGGAGTTGTCTTATCACATAGACGTTTCTGTCATATCGTTTTAATGAACCTATTAATGTTATTGATATCTGAAGATTTTCTCTCGATTGTTTAAAAATAAGACGCTTAAAAGATAATCATGGACTAATCAATGAACTAATCAAATCATATCCATTTGAGACTATCTAAGCAGAGGACAACTCTATTTAACAACGCTTGAAACCGTTGGATACATTTTAGACATTCCCTAGTCCCTCAGTGTGACAGGCTGAGGGACCCATTTAGCATGACTAAATTAAGATTACCTTCATGGGGAATGATGAACGATGAACTGGAAGCGACATTAATCAATCAACTTCCTGTTACGTTTGTGGTTGTTTGGAATTACGGTGTTAGTGAAGGATAATTCAGCCAAGTTCTGTTGTATGAAATGGATGCCATTATCTCTGTATTTGTTCAGAACGGACAACACACACGGCATTACCACTCTCACAGACTAACAGAGACCACTCATACCTTGGGAACCTTAGAAATGACATAAGCACACATTCCACGTTCCACCCACTTCTAGTATCATGCGAGGCCCAAATTGAGCTCGACAACAGTGGATGTGGCAAGATTAATTAATGTGCAAGATAATCTTGTACTTACATTGTGTTTATTTGAAAAGTACATCCCACCATTGTTCTTTGATATAATGGTTCATCTAACGGTTCATCTTGTCAGAGATGTTCGATTATGTGGACCAGTTCACTTTCGGTGGATGTACCACTTTGAAACGTATATTCTGCAAAACTTACACTAGTACTTCATCATTTTTCACTTAAGTTAGTGTCATTGTTGATATAGTAGTTCTTTTCATATATATTATAGGTTCATGAAGGTTTTAAAAGGTCATGTACGCAATCGAAACTGTCTAGGAGGCTGCATTGCTAAATGTTATATTGTAGAGGAAGCGATTGAGTTTTGCATGAAAAACTTATCTAATTTGGAAGCAATTGGGATTCATTATGATAAAAATAAGACAACTAGTAGTACTGAATATTAGAAGCTTCTCTTTGATGGCAAGCCTTTGCCAGGAGGCAATGTCATCCAAGTTGATAATGAGTCTTGGGAGCAGGCTTATCGTTATGTGTTGGAAAACATGAATGATGTTCAACCTTACATCACGTAAAGATATTTTTATCTCTATTTTCAATTAATTTATCTTCATTCTGTTGCTTAAGGAATACATTTTAACTCTATTGTGTCATTTGTATCTTAACAGCGAGCATATGTCTTACTTGAAGGCAAACTATCAGTATCAATCAAAAAATCAAAAGTGGTTAGAGCTATAACACAACCGTATTTTTATATCCTGGATACGACAAAGGGTACAGTAGTTTATAAATGTTTATATTTCTTGTAAGTCATAAATAGACATGTCTAACTATTTAAAACTTTATAGGTTGAAGATGACTTACGAGGTCAAAATAACATCTCGAACACATTGAGGTAGATAGCACAAGGACCCAGTCATAACGTAATTAAATGTCCTAGCTACATCATTAATGGTTGTCATTATCACACTTCAAATCAGGATAATTCACGAGTGAACCAAAACAACGGAGTAAACGTAGTGGCCGAAACACTACAAATCGCAAGCGCCAAGGATAAGAATTCGATCATTGGACAAATGTGTTTTTACGGTGTTATTAACGAGATATGGCTGCTTGATTTCCACATGTTCAAGATTCTGATATTTACATACTATCTAACAGCAAGAATGGCATATTCAAAGATGAGCTTGGTTTCACATTAGTTGAGCTCGGTAGAGTAAACCACAAATCTGATTCTTTTATTTTAGCTTTCTAGGCAAAGTAAGTTTTTTACGTAGAAGACAAACTTGATCCTAAAATGTCAATTGTTCTCTCAACTCCTATGAGAGAGTATCCTGAAATGACTATGATAATGAATTCATTGATGTTTGTAATGAACATCAGCCTGTTACTAATGTATTACCAATTGATGATGACATTGAAGAGTCTGATGAACCTTATGTGCAACAAGATCATTTTGAAGGAATTTGGATTAATATTAGAAAATCATAATTGGGTTTTTTTTTTAAATTGTGGGATATGGGTAAGTTTGGATGTGCCCCCCTCATATATTGAATTATATTTATTAATGAAATATATATTGGCCTTCCATATCTTTGTTCTTTATATTTCTTCTTTTTCATGTATCACTAGCTAGCTTCTTTACGTATCAACTTTATATTTATTATTTTATGTATCACTATACTAACTATTCTGGGTATTTTCTATTATGGAACCGTACACAGGTGATACATCTGTAAAGAAGAAAAGTCGAGGTGCTACAAAGCTACAACAATTGTTAAAGTAGAGTGAGAAGTTAGTTGTGAAATACAATGAAAATAGGGTACCATTAGATGAGGTTGTAGCAACCTTGACCACATATGCTGGTCTCATTGTGCACCAAATGATTCCCATTAGGCATGCAGTTTGGAAAGATGTGTCAACTGAATTGAAAGAAAAACTATGGACATGTGTTCAAGTAAATTAAAATCAGTTAGAAATGATGTTTCAAAATCTCACTTGTCATCATTTGATATTATTAACTCTTAATTTACTTGCAGGAGCATTTTGTGTTAGACCTAAGAAGCAAGCGCCACAAATTGTCCCTCATTGGTACAAGATGGAGGGATTTCAAGACAAAGTTGAATGCAGATCATGTAGTTCCTTATATAGCGGAGCCCAAGCTGCTTAATATGAAGCCACTTAAGTTTGACTACATTGACCAAGTAGATTGGAAATCTTTTATAGCTTTAAGAATATCAGAAGAGGGGAGGGCATATTGTGAAGTCTAAAAGGAAATGCGAGCAATGAATAAATACAACAATCGCCTAGGTAGAAAGTCTTATGCCAATCTGGATGAGGAGTTGGTTAGTTGGTAGTTGTAATCATAAAATTGTTATAATTATAAAATTATTATATAATTTATAAATATATAATCATTGATGTAAATTATTTATTTTATAACATAAACAATTAAGTAACTCCGAAGAGGTGGATCGGAGCGAGTTATGGAAAATGGCTCGTCAGACTAATGATGGACAGTATGTAGACAACACCGTCAAAGAAACGGCTGTTAAAATTGTAAGTTGCCTCATATAATAATTTGCCTCGTGAATTACATATAATAAGTTATCAAAATTATTAATTTTGATTTACATATATTTTTACTGAATAATTTAAGAAGACATATTGAAGAGGGGTCCTTATCCATTGAGGGAAGTAATGATGTACTGACATATTAAAGAGGGGTCTTTTTTGCTGTCATTAGATTTGATAATTAATAACTTGTTGAATGTCTTGCTAATAACTTGATTGTTGCTTACATATAGGGCACATTAGATTTTGATTGTCATTGACTTATTATCGATGACAATCTATTGTTTCGACTCCTTAAATAATACAATTGACTTAATTTTGAAAGACAATGTCAAAAGGTAAGTTAATCTTACATTAGTAAATTAAGTAATATTTATACATGTATCCAAAGATTAATTGAAAGCTTTTGATTCCTTTTTTGCAGTGCCTTCAAACAATTAGAAATCAATTTCGGCCACAAGTTGAGGAAGAAAGAAACATTATGGAGGGCAGTTAAGGTAATTAAAATATATATACCAGTACTTGTAGTTTTTTATTGGTCAAAAGTTTATTTTTTGGTTAATTAACGAATTACATTTTTGTACGTAGTGCCCGAAGTAAGATGATATGAAATTTTGCAAAGTTTTTGTAATGAGGTACATGAGAGACTCATTAGCAAATATGATGATGACACAATTCAATCGTCGGTGAGCGGCTTGTTCTACGTATTTTTTATGGTTGTACATTTTAAAATTAATTTATTAATTAAGTCTCTACCTATTTTCTGATTAATTAGGTCAAATTTTTTAAATCAAAAGCTAGCTACACAATTGAAGAGCGGACAGAATGTAGAGCTGAGTGGATTATGCTCTTCCAAGAGAATTAGTTTCGTCTCTAAGCTAATGCATGTTCATTTTCTAGCTCTAACTAATTATATTCTTCTAATCGATGATCATTTCTTTTTTTTGTAAATGATTAGCCTTTTTTCTAGGAAAGGTATATATCTTCAGCCTTCTAAATCTGTATGACATGACATGACAATGTTTAACTTTGTGCTAGATCTCTTTGGTTGTTCAATTTTCACATGGATATATTGTCGAAGGCATACTTGTTTGCAACCACTCGCTGATGAGTTATTGGGTGCATGCCTTTTTTATTTTCTCATGTCCATAGACACAATTCACCTTTCACTTGAGAATTTTCAAGTATATTGACATGTTTGCATGCCAATTGTCAAGCATTTCAATTATGAATCATGTGATAGTCTTTCTGTTTGGACTCAATTCATTTCAATTTTATTTTGCACATTCTTTCGGTTTCAGAAATCATTTTTATTTGTCGACATTGAAATGCATACATACATATTATATATGGTTGGTCAGTTTGATCATCAGTTTGTCAAGCTGTAGTCTTGTTATGTCAAGAAAATATATTCTTGTTAGTTGAATGTATGAATGAAATTTTGAATATATTGTAGGTGGGTATATAGGCGTCATAGCAGAAAACAAATAGGATATCAAAAACAAAATTACTGACGCCATAGAGTTATAATAAGCGCGTTTGCGTCGATTTTTGCAAAAACTAACGCGATTAAGTATACTTTTCCCTCTGGTATTTGTAAAACCGACGCCATATCCTAACCTTCCACGTCGATATACGACGCATACCCTTCCGCATCACTAGTATTCGTGTCGATTTTTTATGGAAAAAAAATGACGCTAAATGTCTACACCGTATGTGCTTTTTCTTGTAGTAGGGATTTTTATTGAAATAATAACCGGTCCATTCTATTTAATCAGAAATACTTAGAAGGGAGGGGAGATTAGGTTATTCAAAAATTAATCTAACCTATCACAAGTGTTACTGGTCAAGGTAAGGTTTTACACTCGCATGCCTTAGTTGATTGATAAAAAGGATTATCACAACTGACTCAATTCAAATATACCTCTGTGGTATATTATCTTTTTGTCATTTGGTATAAGTAATAGATTTAGCAGAACAACAATCAAACATCCACAAGACAAAGAGTTTTAGCGTGGAAACCTTAGCCAAGGAAAAACCACGGGACCACGTCCAGACAGAAAGTATCACTAACTGAAAAGTTAAACAAAACAAAAGTTACATACGCAGCACCATTGCAAATGCAGCTTCTAACCTTTGCCAAGGCCTACTGTCGATGCGTCCACGTCCTCTGAATCAATGCTATGAATCCACACGTGTCCTCCCAACCAAAAGGCCTTGTCCACTTGTTCAGTTTGGTACACCCCAAACCTACCTTCGATCAACCACTCCGATCTTAATTCTCAACTCTCCAACCTTTGCTGAAGGTGAAGGATTCAGTACACCCTGAACCCTAAGTCGCTCAAATAGTATTGAGACGCACTGGTACTCTCAGGCTACTAGGTCAAGTATCTATGTGTCAAACCT
This sequence comes from Euptelea pleiosperma, assembly GCA_035048495.1. Taxonomy (NCBI): domain Eukaryota; kingdom Viridiplantae; phylum Streptophyta; class Magnoliopsida; order Ranunculales; family Eupteleaceae; genus Euptelea; species Euptelea pleiosperma. The sequence goes on from CM068549.1 coordinate 12,528,477, forward strand.
AAGCTGAGTAAGAGATCAAGCTTTTGGCTTTGATCTAGAAGAGAAAAACTCATAAGATATTAATGAGAACTAAAGGCTTTTTGCTCTTTTAATGGACACTCTTGATAAATAAAACTTTTTTCTCTGTATTCTAAAGTATAGAAGTGTATTTTGTAAAGCCAGAGAGGAGTTATATTTATAGAATTCGTAGCCCAGTCTATTTAGAAAGTGGGATGAGTGGAGACTAGAATTTCGGATCTGAGAAAGACTCGATCCATGTAGAGCCCAATCGATTGTACTTTGGGTCCAATCAATTGGTCTTGTACGGATGGGTTTTTCCTTCATAAATCCAATCCATTGTACATAGTCCAAACGATTGGACTTAAATAAGTTTCTGTCCCGTAAGCTCCAATCGATTTCACAGAGTTCTCCAATCGATTGGGCTTCAATTAAGTTATCTCGTAGATTCCAATCGATTTCACCAAGGTCTCCAATCAATTGGGCTTTGTCCAATCGATTGGCCTAAATAGTCCAATCGATCGGACTTTCCCAGAAGTCAAAATCTTGACTTAGACTCGGGTTTATCCATTAACTAGGTTTGATAATTATATTTTATTCAATTAAACCTATTCCTATGGCGACTAAGTCACTTACCTTCCTAAGCGAGAGTACACGATCTATAATTGACAAATAGGTAGTTACTCAAATGACTCATGTCGTCAACCATCTGATCCTTGCTGTTTCTGTCTTCTATTCTTCACGTAGTTGGCGAAGTATGCGTACCATGACATCTTTACACTACATTGGTGCTCATAAGTAAGGTTACATGAATGTTTTATGTTACACGGAATCTTTGCCAAACTAGAAAATGTTCTTTACAATCTCCCCATTTGGCAATTTCGTTACAAAAAAATATTTAATCATATAGAAGATAAACATAAATTATATAATTATAATCCCACCCTTTTACATGATTAACTCAATATCTCACAATCTCTCAGAGATAACAAACAAATATAAATAAACGCTTTGATCTGTTCCCTTCACATTCTACCATCAAAATATATCATATAATATCATCGGTAGAAATATATATAAAATAATTAATCATAGCAGTGAGTTAATTATGCACATCACAGGTAGAGAAATAGGTAAAATAACATATAATTTTACTCTCCCTAAATTTCTCTCCCCTTATCTCATGCAACTACTAGTTTACCTCATATAATTTTTTATCCCCCTTTTTGTCACAAAATGTCAAAGGAACAGAAAATAAACAGATAAATAGCATGTATAATATATTATTATGAATCACAAGTGCAGAAAGAACAAAATATCAATAATATCCTGTCATATACTATGATGAAAAGGTTTATACTCTGGAATACATTGGCAAGGAATATAAAAGAGCATAACCACAAGTAAAAGAGTTTATCTGAGTACAATGATCTCAAAGTAAAAAATACAGATAACTCTAGATAAGTCTCTCTTGATGAGACTAAGACGATGGTCCAATACCATCATGCTGGTCTGAGGCAGGAAATGGACGATGATGTCAGAAGCCCATCATAGTGAATTGATGCTCCATGTACCGCTGCATGTTCATCAAAGTGCCAGTCATCCGATCGAAACCAACATCCTGTCTCTCCTCTAAACAACAAAAGCTTTGAGAAGTCTACTCCTCATGTCAGCTGAGCCGCTGATCATGTAAGAACTATTTTCATATTCAATTTGGCAAAGATTCCGTTTGACATAAAAATATTCTTGTAACCATTCCTACGAGCACTAGTGTAGTGTGGCGATGTTGTGGTATGCATACTTCGCCGACTACTTGAAGACTAGAAGACAAAGATAACAAGAATCAGACAGTTGACGATAGGAGTCATCTGAGTAACTGCCCATTTGTTAGTTAAAGATCATGTACACTCAATTAGGAAGGTAAGTGACTTAGTAGCCATATGAATTGGTTTAAAATAAATAAAATATAATGGTCAAATCTAGTCATTGGACAGACCCGAGTTTGAGTCAAAGATATTGACTATTGAGAGAGTCCAATGGATTGGACACTTATACCCAATCGATTGGAGGACTCTGTATAATCGATTGGAAGCTACGAGGCAAAAACTTATTTCAGCCCAATCGATTGGAGGACTTTGTGTAATCGATTGGAAGCTATGAGGCAAAAACGTATTTCAGCCCAATTGATTGGAGCCTTTGAGACAAAAACTTTTTTGAGTCCAATCGATTGGAGACCTCTGTGTAATCGATTGGAGCCTACAGAACATGAAACTTATTGAGGCCAAGCAATTGGACTTGGCCCAATCGATTGGACCTTGCACAAACTCAGTTTTCTTCAGATCCAAAATTCTTCGTTCCATTATCCCATGTTCTACATGACTCAAGGTCACGAAATTCTATAAATACAACCCTTCTATACCTTCTCTAAACACACACAGAGACACAGAGTGACTCAATCTTTCAAGAGAGAGAAGAAAAGGTTTATTTATTAGAGTGTCCATTTGAAGAGCAATAAGCTTATTTCTTATTCACATCTTGGAAGCTTGTTCTTCTTCTTGATCAAAGCCAAGTGCTTGATCCATCCCTCAGCTTAGGTCTTCCACCCATATATTCGACCTAGTAGCCTGAGTATACTAGTGTGAGTCAACACCTTTTGAGCTACCTAGGGTTCAGGGTGTACTGAATTCTTCACCTTCTGCAAAGGCGGGACTATTGAGAATTAAGATCGGAGGAGTCGATCGACGGTGGGTTTGGGGTGTACCAAAATGAACAAGTGGACAAGGCTTCTTGGTTGGAAGGACACGCGTGATTCGTAGCATTGATTCAAAGGACGTGGACATATCGACAGTAGGCCTTGGCTAAGGTTGGAAGCTGTATTTGCAACGGTGCTGCGTAGGTAACATTTGTTTCGTTTAACTTTTCAGTTAGTGATACTTTCCGTCTAGACGTGGTCCCGTGGTTTTTCCTTGGCTAAGGTTTCCACGCAAAAATCTCTTATCTTGTGTGATTGTTTGTTTGTATTCTGCAATCTATCTTGATTAGATCGAACGGTGAAAAGAAAATATACCACAGAGGTATATTCGATTTGAGTCAGTTGTGATAATCTTTTATCAAACAACTAAGACATGCGATTTTGTTCCCCTACCATAGACCAGTAAAATTGTGTAGGTATAATTAATTTTTTAAATACCTAATCAACCCCCCCCCCTTCTAGGTATATTAGATTAAAGAGAAGGAACCGGTGTAATTTCAAATCAAACCCAATCATCTAATGATGAAAAGACTCTAGAGTATACGTAGCATGCATCTCAGGTGGCTGCACGAAGGATGGCTGAGTCTCAGGAGGATGCATCTCAGTGTCTATCTGATGTGCTCCCGGCTCAATATCGTCTCCCAAGTCATCATCAAAGAAATCCTCGAAACCAGAATGAACCTTAGGAGGATGCATCTCAGTGTCTGTCTGGGTCCCATGGGTGCACACACCTCCTCTGATGGTGAGATTGGTATATCAAGATGAAGAATAGAACTCACAAGAAGAGGAAAGGGAAGATAAGGATGGTTAGACAAGTTGCTACTAGCTCTAGCCATGGCCAAAAATATGAATCTAGGAAGGTCAATGACAAAACTAGTACCAAGATGATAAAGCAGCCAAAGTTGATCAATGTTCACCTGTGCCCCATGGCCAAGTGGATCAATCCTAGGAAACCTTAGTTCTTCTATAATTTATACCATTAAGTTAGAAGTTCTTTGAAGACTAAAGTATCAAAGATCAAGTGGACTTCATCAACAAATCGAAGAAGAATAAAAACTGAAGAAAACTAACCCATGTGTTAAAGCTCAACTGAAGACAAAGTCAAACTCAAGCATGAAGATTTGAAGCAAATATTGAACGTACGTTCTCACTCAACGAATGTTCAACTATTAAGAAATCTCGTGTTGTGATTACTTGCGTACACCTAAGTGCACCCGCATTGCTAGCGGTCTATCTAACCCTTGATATTTCTTGGAACTATTCATATTGTTTTGGAAGCAATCCTAATCATATAGGATGGTTTCAGTATAATTTGGATTTATAGATGAAGGTCTCTGAAGACTGGTCAACCGACCATTTTGAGCGGCCGGCCAGAGTCTACTGACTTAGACCGATCGACCGGTCAAAAGGTACGGTCGATCGGACCTTATAGTAAAGGAATTTTGTTCTGACCTGAGCCGTCGACCGGACATATTGTACGGGCAACTGGAGTGCAGTCGACCGGTCAATATGTGTGGTTGACCCCCTCTTATGGATCTTGTTTTGACTTCATCTCTTGTGCGAATTTTGGCGCACTTAAGTCATTCAAATGACTCTTTTAGGTCTGTTTGTCTTGTATGGGTATAGCCTTATATAATAGAGACTAAATCCATCAATGGAGTAACCCAATCAAGCTATCTCTTTGACTCACATTCTTTGATTAACACCTCTTGAGTCTAGAGATTTTGAATTTGAAAGAGCCTCACCTGAGCAAATCTAATTCATTATTGTGTACAGGCTCTAATTGTTTGAGATACTACAAAGCTTATTGTTTCCTATAATCATCTTCTTCCAAGAAGAGGATCATCCTTGACAGATTGTCTCTGTGGTGAATTATTCTCCTTGGATTCACTATTTTATCAAATTCATCAAAAGGTAAGTATCTATAAGAGAGTGAATTCAATTCTATCAAACTTGGTTATTTGTGATTGGTGAATGAGTGAGTACTCATCTAATTGAGTTGAGGATTGTAGATCCGTGAGAAGAGTGCTTCTCTAAAAGACTACTGGCCTAGGCTGACTTTCTAGGTGAGCGAGAAGCGATTCTCGTTAGATCGAGACTAAGTGTTATCGTAATTGTTTGATTATTTATTTTGATTGAATATATTATAATACATGATTGAAATAATATAATACTACTCGTGTTAAGTATTGGACAGTGGACGTAGGTGCGGAGTCGCCGAACTATAAATCTTTGTCTCACATGATTGTGAATGTTTGCATATCTTATCTCAGATTTATCCATATCTATGTTATGTGGATGACTAGTAATTTGATTGTTTAATCCTTTTTCACCTTGTGCGATCATTAATTTTTAATCCATATAGAATCCATAGAGATATTAAAAATTATCTTATTCACCCCCCCCCTCCTGTAGCACATAACGTGGTAATTAAAATAGAATTTCAATTGGTATCAGAGCATATGTCACTTTGTGAAGGGCTTAACAACCCAAGTGTGATCTTCAATTCCCTTGGAATAACCATGAGTCAAGAGTTATTATGTGTCTAGACCTCCTCTATTCAATGGTACTAATTATGCTTATTGGAATGCTAAAATGAGGATTTTTTTAAAATCTCTTAATGAACGGATCTAGGAATCAATGGAATTGAGATAGACATCCCCTACAGTTGTGACTATTGTTAGTGAGTTAACTACCACTAATATCAATGCTAAAATAAAATGGAATGTAGGAGATAAGGAAGTATACATGTACAATAATCGTGCATTAAATATCATACAATTTGCTTTATCTCCTGAAGAGTTTAAGAAAATTATTGCTTGTGAGACTTCAAAACAAGCATGGGACATTTTGAAAATGATCCTTGAAGGAACAAACTCTGTTAAACTGTCTAAACTTCAAATTCTCACAACATAGTTTGAAATCATAAGGATGAATGATGATGAAAGTTTCTCAGACTTCTACACTAAACTAAGTGAAATAATCAATTCTATGTGGGGTCTTGGTGAAGCCATTCCAGAACCAAAAATTGTTAGAAAAATTTTGAGGTCTTTGCCTGATAGGTTTCACAAAAAAAAGGCTATTGAAGAAAGTAAAAATGTTGATCTAATAAAACTAGAAGAATTAATAGGATCAATCAAACATTTGAACTTAAACTTCATGCACCTAAGAAAAGGGGATTAGCTCTAAAAACCTCTAAGAAGAAATTAAGAGAAGAAACTGACTCTGATGAGTCTAATAGCATTGATGAAGAAGTTGCTCTTTTTGCTAAAAAAATTAGAAAGTTTTTCAGAAACAAAGATAAGAAAAACTTCATAGAAAGGAATATGAAACTTTTTGAAAAATTTGATAAATACAAAAAATGAGAGAACAACATAAATGAAGTTCAATGTTAAAAATACAGAGGTTTTGGTCATATGATCTCTACTGACTGTCCTAACAATGTTAAGAAAGAAAAAACAAAAGCTATGAAGGCTGTTGCTTGGGACATGAATAGTGATGAGGAATTCGATACGGAAACGAACACATCCAGTGATAATGGAGAATCATCTAATGTTAAAGCTTTAATGACTATTGCTAATCTAAATGAAAATCATCTCTCTAAGAATACTAAAATTGAACATGAAACTGACTTAAGTGATGATGAAAGTAAAGAAAACATTCAGAAGGCATTTAACAATTTATAGAAAAAAAGCCTAAATTTGGCAAATCTTGTTATACCTTGAAAAAAGAAAAGACTGAATTATGTAGTGAAAATGCCTCACTAAAAATTGAACTTGAAAATCTAGATCAAATAGTGAAGGATAAAGATAATGAACTCTTATTCTGAGTAGAAAATAAGAACTTGAAGATGAAATTGAAAAATTAAGTCTTGAAAGGGATGAACTTGAAGTCAAGAATACAACCTTCATCAGAAATATTACGTAAGGAAATTCTATACTAGAAAATCTTCTAACCATGGGAAAAGCAAACAATGATAGGAGAAGACTTGAATACAATAAAAAGGCTTCTAAAAACTCAAACTCTAAAAATGTGTTTGTTAAACTATTATTGATTGAACCCAAAATGAACAAACTAAAAAATTGAATATCATTTGTCATTACTGTAGACATTCTGGACATAAAAAATATAACTGCCTTGTGCTTAAAAAGAAGTTAGAATTTCTAAAGAAAAATGAAGAAAATGAAAGAATGAAACACCTACAATTTTTGAAGAAACCAGAAAATAAAACAAAGAAAAAGAATTGTTCATAAAAGTAGCTGCTTTAAATGCTAGAGCTAGAGCCATAAAACAAAATATTAATAATTGTCTATCCAACAAAAAAAAAACAATGATAAATCTCCTATAAAAAGATGAGATAAAAAATTTGTTGAAAAATATTTAATTATTCATACTGTTTAATTGCAAATTAAACTTCTAAGTGATATTTGGATAGTGAATGCTCCAGACACAAGACTAGAGAGAGATCTCATTTTTGTTCTTTTGATGAATGCCGTGATGATGATGTAATATTTGGTGATGGTAGTAGTGTAAAGATTATTGGTAGATGGACTATTTAAGGTCTAGGAATGCCTAAGATTGAGAATGTATTGTGTGTAGATGGTCTAAAATATAACCTTCTTGGAATTAGTTAGACTTGTGACAAAGACCACATATGCAAGTTCTAGAAAGAAAAATATTAAATCATAGATAAGAAATCTAACAAGGTAATAATTCAAGGAAATAGAACTTTTGATAATTGTTATGTCATTGAGATTGGTGGTTCGATTAAGTGCAATATGGCACAAACAAATGAAATCAAACTTTGGCATCAATGTATAGGACACATAAATTTTAAAGACTTAGCTAAGATCAACAAGAAAGAACTAATTAGAGGAATCCCAAAACTTAATAAGAATTATCACACTATTTGTGGGTCTTGTCTAAAAGCAAAACAAGTCAGAAGTCCACACAAAAAGGTTAAAAATATTGGAACCTCGAGAATTCTAGAACAATTACACATGGACCATGTTGGACCCAATAAGATAGAAAGTCTTGGTGAAAAAAGATATTTCTTGACTGTTGTTGATGATTTCTCTAGATTTACTTGAGTAACGTTCCTTAAAAAAATCTGTAAAATGGTACAGAATGAGAAAGGATTATCTATTCTTAGGATTAGAAGTGACAATGGTGGAGAATTCAATAATCACAAGTTTGTTGAGTATTGTGATGAGAATGGGATTAAACATGAAATTTCTACAGCTAAAACACCTCAGCAGAATGGTGTAGCTGAGAGGAAAAATAGAACTCTTGAAGAAATGGGAAGAGTTATGCTTACGAGCAAAGATCTTACAAGAAATTTGTGGGCTAAAGCTGTGAATACTGCAAGTTATATGATCAATCGTGTTTATCTAAGGACATGAACCTTGCAAACAGCCTATGAAATTTGGAACGGAGTCAAACCAAATGTAAAATATTTCAGAATCTTTGGTAGTAAATGCTACATGCTTAGAGACAAAAAATCTTAGAAAGTTTGACTCTAAAAGTGATGAAGGTATTTTTCTAGGATACTTCACCAGAAGTAGAGCCTATAGGATCTTCAAAAAAAGAACCTTATAAATATTCTTGTTAATGATGAAATCTTAATGGTTACTAATCAAGATGATTGTGAAGAACCTAGTAATTTGAAAAAAGTAGAACCTAATATCTATACCCAAGATAATCCTAAAGAATTTAACTTCATTAAAGATCATCCTACTTCAGAGATTATTGGAAACAAGGATAATGGTGTACGAACTAGGAGACAGTTGAAAAATATATCTAGTCATTATGCTTTACCTCTAAATTTGAATCAAAGAATGTTAATGAAGCTCTTCTAGATGAACACTTGATAAATGTTATGTAAGAAGAGTTAAATCAATTTAAAAAGAATGATGTTTGGTTTCTAACCCCTAGACCTTTGAATAAAAATATAATAGGAACTAAATAGATATATAATAATAAACTTGATGAGAATGAAGTTATAACTAGAAACAAAGCCAGATTGGTGGCTCAAGAAAACTCTCAAGTTGAAAGTATGGATTTTGATCAGACTTTTACCCCCCTAGCAAAACTAGAATCTATTAGGATTCTCTTAGCATTAGCATGTGTTTTAAAATTTAAAATTTATCAAATAGATGTTAAGAGCGTCTTCTTAAATGAAATTTTGGAAGAAGAACTATATGTAGAGCAACCGAAGGGATTTGAAGACCCGCATACATGTAATCATGTTTATTGGATTATGAAAGTCTTATATGGGTTGAAACAAGTACCAAGAGCTTGGTATAAAAGATTAACTCAATTTCTGTTGAAAAATGAATTCATAAGATGAATAGTTGATAAAATAATATTTATTAAGAAAAGAGATAATGGAGTGTTGATATCGTAGATATATGTTGATGATATTCTCTTTGGCTCAACTACTGAAAAGTATGCTTTAGAATTTATTCAAGCTATAAAATCTGAATTTGAGATGAGCATGGAAGGTGAACTAAATTTCTTTTTAGGACTTCAAGTTAAACAATTAGATAATGGAATTTTTATTTCTCAATCTAAATATTCTAAAGAATTAATTAAGAAATTTAGCCTAGAATCATCTAAATCTTCACACACTCCCATGAGCACTAGCATTAAACTTACCAAGGATTTAATTAAAAAATCGATCGATCAGATGCTCAACAGGAGCATGATTGGTAGCCTTCTCTATCTTACAGCGAGTAAACCCGACATTACCTTTAGTGTAGGAGCTTGTACTAGGTTTCAATCTGATCCGAAAGAATCTCATCTCTCGATTGTTAAAATAATTATTAGATATGTCAGTGGTACCATTGAATATGGTCTCTAGTATTCTCTTGAGACTAATAGTGAAATTGTTGGTTATTCTAATGCTGACTAAGTAAAAAATGCTGATGATCGGAAAAGCACCAGTGGTGGGTGTTTTTATATTAGTAATTGTTTGGTAGCTTAGCACAGCAAGAAACAAAATGCTATATTTTTATCAATTGCTGAAGTAGAATACATTGCCGCTGGCAGTTGTTGTGCTCAGTTAATTTGAATGAAACAAATGATTTTGGACTATAGAATTGATCAAGGATCTATGAATTTATTATGTTATAACACGAGTGCAATTTTATTTCTAAAAATCTTGTATAGCACTATAGAACCAAGCACATTGATATTCGACATAATTTTATTAGAGAGTTGGTTAAAGAACAGATAATTTCATTAAAATATGTGACCAGAGAAATTCAACTTGTAGATATTTTGACCAGACCCTTAGATTCGCTTAGACATGAATATCTAAGGAAGTCTATCGGAGTTTCTTGTAGTACTAACTGAAATAATTGAAGCCATATTGAATATCTTATCTTTATTTTTTCAGTTAGAATATTCAACTAATCATAAAAAATTATGGTTAGCTAACTTTTTGTGATTTTGGAGTTATTATTGTTGGTTGAATTCTTTGTGTAATTTGGTACCATATCATTATAGTTATACAAATTTTTTTGTGGTACTCATGAATATATAATTATTTGGTGATTTGTTAATATATTTAGGTTTTTGGGTTTTTGGATTTGGTATTTGCGACGTCGGACTGACCGATAAAAATGTCAAAGTTTTTGGGTTTTTGGAAATGGCACTTGCGAAGTCAGGTCGACCGAAGAAAATGTTCAGTCGACCGAAGAAAAATTCATATTCCTTTGGGTTTTTGAAAATGGTTTCACGGAGTCGGGCTCACCAAACAAAATGTCAGGTCGACCTAACATGTCTGCAGACCGCACATCATGCCCAAATTTTAATACGATTTCACGGATAGGTCGACCCATGTCCGGTCCACTGCCCTCGGGTATAAATTCTCTCTAATCATTTTTGGGTCATTAGAAATCCTTGTGAACCCTAGAAAACCCTTTGCGCCCAAATCTAATCTCTTTCTCGAGATTTCCATTCTCACCATTACCTAAACTTTTGCATAAAATTTCTTTGATTTCTCTCATAATAGCACCTAAAGGAAAGAAAGCCAAAGGTTAGACTTCCTCGAGTGATCCCTATCCTCTTAATCTATTCATCAATCCCATAGCGAGAGTAAGTTTTATGAAGATATTTGTAAAGAAAGTAGTTACAGTGGAGTGCGACGACGTAATTGAGAAGGAAGTTGCTCTGACTGGTGTTCTTGATCTTCTAGCATCGGTAGGTTGGTCTAAACTCCTTTCAATTTCCGGTGTTGCATACCCTAAGTTAGTCAGGATGTTCTATTATAATCTGAATAATCATGATCCTAAAGGTCCCTATCTTTATTCTGAAGTTAGGGGAGTTAAGACTAAAATCTCACTTTTGTTGATTGCTAAGCATTCTAGTCTTCTCCGTATCTCAGATGGAGGTGTTTTCCTTTCTTCCTTGCCTCTTTGGAACAAGAAGGCAATTTCTAAAGCCATTTGTAGGAAAGTTGTTCAATGGAATACTGATTTGGCCACTCAGGAATTCTTTCCCATGTATCATTTGTAGGGGTTGATTTTTTTGTACAATCTGGTCCCTAAGGCGGGAGATCGTAGTGAGATCGAACCCTATATTCAGTATATTTTATATTGCCTTTCAAAAGGCACTTGTCTATGTGGTCCTTCAATTATTTTTCATCTGATTTTGGGTAATATGGATGTTGAGAATCGTAAGCGTTCTTTGCCTTTTGGTATTTTAGTTTCAAAAATTCTGAGTCATTTCAAAGTTCCAATTTCTTACTCTGATGAGACCTTGTACCATGCAAGGAATATTTTCATATTCAATTTGGCAAAGATTCTATTTGACATAAAAATATTCTTGTAACCGTTCCTACGAGCACTAGTGTAGCGTGAAGATGTCGTGGTACGCTTACTTTGCCAACTACGTGAAGACTAAAAGACAGAGACAGCAAGAATCAAACGGTTGACGATAGGAGTCATCTGAGTAACTGCCTATTTGTCAGTTAGCAATCGTGTACGCTCGATTAAGAAGGTATGTGACTTAGTGGCTATAGGAGTTGATTAAAATGAACAAAATATAATGGTCAGACTTAGTCATTGGACAGACCCAAGTCAAACTCAATTGATTAGTGGAAAAGTCCAATCGATTGGACATGTGTTCCCAATCGATTGGACATAGCCCAATTGATTAGAGACACTGTGTAATCGATTGGACACTACGAGGCAGAAACATAATTGAGTCCAATCGATTGGAGACACTATGTAATCGATTGGAGACTAAGGGACACACGACTCAGAGTCTTGGTATTCTATAAATATAACCCCTCTATGCCTTCTCTAAACACACACAAAGACACAGAGTGACTCAATCTTCAAGAGATAAGCAAAGGCTATATTTAGTAGAGTATCCATTTCGAAGAGCAAGAAGCTTATTTTCATTCACATCTTGTGAGCTTGTTCTCTTCTCAATCAAAGCCAAGAGCTTGATCTTTACTAAGTTTAGGTTTTCCAATTCTATACTTAACCTAGTAAGCCTGAGAGTACCAGTGTGACTCAAACACCTTTTGAGCAACTTGGGGTTCAGGGTATACTGAATATTTCACCTTCTACAAAGGCATGAGTGTTGAAAATTATGATCAGAGGAGCCGGTCGAAGGTAGGTTTGGGGTGTACCAAACTGAACAAGCGGATAAGGCTTCTTGGTTAGAAGGGCGTGTGTGGATTCGTGGCGTTGACTCAGAGGATGTGGACGCATCGGCAGTGGGCCTTGGCTAAGTTTGGAAGCTGTATTTGCAACGGTGCTGCGTAGGTAACCTTTGTTTCGTTTAACTTTTTAGTTAGTGATACTTTCTGTCTGGACGTAGTCCCGTGGTTTTTTCCTTGGCTAAGGTTTCCACGTAAAAATGTCTTGTCTTGTGTGATTGTTTGTCTATGTTCCTCATTATATCCCGATTAGATCAAACGACAAAAAGATAATATACCACGGAGATATATTTGATTTGAGTTAATTGTAATAATCCTTTTCAAACAACCAAGGCATGAGATTTTATCCCCATACCTTAGACCAGTAGAACTGTATAGGTATATCTAAATTTAAATACCTAATCAACCCCCCCTTCTAGGTATATTAAGTTAAAGAAAATGGACCGGTGGAATTTCAATTTGTATCAGAGCATGTATTTCTAATTAAGGTTTAATCACCTGAATTTAGATCCTTGAGAAATCAGTCCATTTTCATTAATTTGACAAAATGCAAAGAAAATGTGGTAATACATCCAGACCTCCATTGTTTGATGAAGAAGACTATGCCTATTGGAAGGCTAAGATGATGGCTTCTCTAAAGTCCATTGATGAAAGAGTCTGGATGTCAGTAGTGGATGGTTGGTCACCACCCACAATGGAAGTAGGAGATAAAATCATTCTTAAACCAAAAAACGACTAGACTAAAGATGACATAGATTATTGTTGTCTTAACAGCAAAGGTTTAAATGCCATTTTTAATGCCGTTTATAAAAATGAATTTAGAAGAATCTCTACTTGTTCCCTAGCTAAAGAAGCATGGGACATTCTTAGAGTCACACATGAAGGTACGTCAACCATGAAAATTTCCAAGCTTCAAATGCTGACATCCAAGTTCGAATCCATGAGAATGGAGGAGAATGATACCTTCACTGAGTTTTATGCAAAACTTAGTGATATTATGAACTCTACTCACGACTTGGGTGAGATCATTCCGAAATCAAAAGTTGTTTGAAAAATTTTGAGATCCTTACCTGATAGATTTCAGGCTAAGGTCACTACGATTGAAGAGAGCAAAGATGTTGACTCTCTTAAAGTTGATGAGCTGGTTGGGTCTCTACAAACTTATGAGATAAATTTGAGACAACCAAAGAAATCAAAAGGAATTGCCCCTAAGGTTTCTGAAACTCAAGATTTAGAGTCAGATGTTGACTCTAAAGTAGAAATGGCATTGTTCGTGAAAAAATTCAAAAAGTTCTTTCGTTCGAAAAATGATAAGTTCAAGAACAACAAACAGTTTGACAAAACTGTGGAACATGTCAGACCTCATGAAAGAGGTAGTAGAAATGATAGGAACCCTAGGGAAAGCCACTCGAGTGATCCCCAATGTTTCAAATACAAGGGTTTTGGTCACTTTGCAAATGTGTGCCCAAATAAAGAAGAATACAAGGGCAAGGCAAAAGCATTCAATGTCACATGGGATGAAGAATCAGAAGATCACTCTGATAATTCAGATAGCAATGAAAAGGCTGATAAGTATATAGCTTTTGTTGCTCGTTTCAATAGTTTCTATGAATCTCATGGAGAGTCCAAGAAAAGTGATGATGAGAGTTCGAAAGACTCTTACAATGGGTATTCGGATGACTCGACAATTGGTGTGAAAGAACTGTACGAGGAATCAATAAAATTCATTAAGGCTAACAAAGTTTTATCTAACAAGGTTAAATATCTTGATTCTGAAAATGCAGCCTTAGTAATTGACACTGAAAAATTAAAAGTGTTGATTACTAATTTAGAACAAGAGAATGAGTCTCTGCCGAAAAGGAACAAGTCACTAGAATGTGAATTCCAAACTTCCATGACATGCAAGGAATCCCTAGAGAATGAGGTTCTCAAATCAAAAAGGGATGTGTCAGGATTCTCATCCAGCTCTGCAAAGCTTGATGAGATTCTTCATGTGGAAAAAGTCTATAGAGACAAACAGGGGTTGGGTTACAAAAATAATCAAGAAAAAGGGTCTTCATCCAAGACAATTTTTGTGAAAGCCTAAGCTATTCCCACACAGATCAATGACCCAATCAAAATGGTCAAAAGCAGTCGTCAGTGCAAGTACTACAAAAACATGGGTCATGTGATTGGAGACTGTTACAAGTTGAGAAGAGGACATCAAAATCTTCTAGAAAAAATAATGAATACCACTCAGAATGTGAAAAGTCAGAGAATTCATATAAAGTCACATTATGAGATACAGTATTTGGATGTGCTATTTAGGAAGATGAAAGACCTTTTAAAAAGGTCTAAAGAATTAATCAAGGAAATTGAGTCTCTTGAAAAATTCAAACAACCTCAGAGTCATGTAACTCAAAAGAGGAAAGGTTCTAAGAGAGTTGATCATTCTGCCAAACTCACATCGGTATGGGTTAGGAAAGATTCTCTGAAGGAGAAATGTTCATCAATGTCATATCTTTGAGCAATGTGCTCTCAATTCCCTCTTGTTATCTATTCTTATATTTTGAGGGATTTTTTTTGTTTCTTTTTTATTTTGCTTCATTTTGAAGAATAAAAATTGATAATATTTCAGAAAAATCGAAAGATCAAATGTTCAGAAGAATGTTAAGATAACTATTCTATACAATTTTGATGAGCAGTAATTTCTGAAACATTCCAAGAAAAATGACTATATATTGTGATAATACTAGTGCGATTAATATATCCAAAAATCCTATTCAATACTCTAGAACTAAACGTATTGACATTCGTCATCATTTTATAAGAGATCTTGTTGAAAAAAAAATTATCACTTTGGAGTACGTTGCAACTGAAAATCAACTAATGGATATTTTTACAAAACCTCTTGACGTCGTTAGATTCGAATTTCTTCGTAAATCGATCGGTATTAGCTTGATTGATTGATTTTGTAGTTTGTATTTTGTGCTTTCATAATAATCTGTTTGATTATAACTGATTTTGAATAATCTAATTACAGACTTGTTTTTGAGTTCATCAAAATCATATCATGGTGAGATATATATATTTTTCTGTGTTTGTAATGATTATTCATTTATACCTTGTCTGTGTCAGTGGTTAAAATTATCTCTTGCAATCATGGATTTCACACACTACATACTGATTGATTTTTCTTCATGGATAGATATGATTTCAGTATTATTTCTAGATCTTATTCTAGGAATGAGGAATAAACCTCTACTAGATATGACTTCAAATTAATAATGTTCCTGCCTTCAGTTGATTTCGAAACTGCACTATAGTCGACTGTTGGCTTCCCAATGAGAGTTATTATATTAAGAAAACAACTACCTCTATTCAAGTTAGAGTGTATGCCGTCTGTATGGCCCTGTTCGAAATTGAAATCTGATTCTCATTTACTGCAGAAAAGGGCTACCTACATGGAAAGTGAAAGCTACTTATATTCAAAGTGAATAAAAATGGTGTAAAAGACAACCAATTTGCTAAAAAAATTCTTATCCATCAGCAAATACTCATATACATGAGTGTATGTGAGAACCCTTAATAGCCCTAATGAAGATTTCATATCTGGATACAGGATACCTCCAGAATTTCTAGAATTTGATATCTAAAATATTACTGACATTAATTATCCTATCTTGTGTCGATTCTGATTTCAGCATTGTACATTATACTAGTTCTCAAGAGCAATGATTTATTACTTTCTTTGACTAAGTATTTTTTATTAAACTGACGAATAAGAATCTCTATATACATATCTTGATCTAGTTGAAATTTTAACTTTCACAAGTTCTGTATTTCATGGTAATCTTTGTCAATATTAATCAAACATGTTTCAATAAAATTTTGTTTTGTTTGCTTCTTAAAACTTTTATCCCAACCAATTCATATTCTAGTCACAAGTCTCCAAAGCTCAGTTTATGCTTCAAGATCTACTATAATTTGTTTGATTACTGTGAATTGATTGGTTTTGGATTTATATATTGCACTTGTTTCTCATGATAATCTTTATTTCATGCTTATTATTTGCTTATTATTCTGTACCTTTGTCAATTTATGACAAAAAGGGGGAGAGAAAGAAAATCATAGCGGTAAAAATAAGTTGATGCATGAGATAAGGGGAGAGAAATTTAGAGGGAGAAAAATGTTTTATTAATTTTTCAAATTTCTCTACTTGTGATGTGCATAATTATACTCACTGCATTTTATATGAATTATTAATTGCCGATGAGATTACAGGGTATGTATTGTTGGTAGAATGTGCAGGGAATAGATCAAAAGCCATTACACTATATCTGTTCGATTATCTCCAAGAGAGTGTGAGATAGTGAGTGAATCATGTAAGAGGATTTGATTGTATTTTCTATTTTTTATCTTCTTTATGATTAAATATTTTTTATCACGGAATTGCCAAAGGGGGAGATTGTAAGGAATATTTTCATATTTAATTTGGCAAAGATTCTGTTTGACATAAAAATATTCTTGTAACTGTTCCTACGAGCACTAGTGTAACGTGAAGATGTCGTGGTACGCTTACTTCGCCAGCTACGTGAAGACTAAAAGATATAGACAGCAAGAATCAGATGGTTGACAACATGAGTCATTTGAGTAACTACCTATTTGTCAGTTAACAATCGTGTACGCTCGATTAGGAAGGTATGTGACTTAGTGGCCATAGGAGTTGATTAAAATGAACAAAATATAATGGTCAAACTTAGTCATTGGACAGTCCCGAGTCAAAGTCAACTGACTAGTGGGAAAGCCCAATCGATTGGACATGTGTTCCCAATCGATTGGACATAGCCCAATCGATTGGAGACACTGTGTAATCGATTGGACACTACGAGGCAAAAACATAATTGAGTCCAATCGATTGGAGACACTGTGTAATCGATTGGAGACTAAGGGAGAGAAATCTTTCTAAGTCAAATTGATTGGAGATTCTGATTAATCGATTGGAGTCTTCGGGACAGAAAGTTATAAATTTCAAATCGATTGGAGACTCTGATTAATCAATTGGAGCCTTCAAGACAGAAAGTTATAAATGTCAAATCGATTGGAGAACCCTGTGCAATCGATTGGTGCCTTCGAAACATAAAACTTAATGAGCCCAATCGATTGGACTTTGAACATCATCGGTTTTATCAGATCTGAAATTCATAGTTCCATTATCCCACGTTCCACACGACTCAGGGTCTTGGTATTCTATAAATATAACCCCTCTATGCCTTCTCTAAACACACATAAAGACACAGAGTGTCTCAATCTTCAAGAGATAAGTAAAGGCTATATTTAGTAGAGTGTCCATTTCGAAAAGCAAGAAGCTTGTTTTCATTCACATCTTGTGAGCTTGTTCTCTTCTCGAACAAAGCCAAGAGCTTGATCTTTACTCAGTCTAGGTTTTCCAATTCTATACTTAACCTAATAAGCCTGAGAGTACCAGTGTGACTCAAACACCTTTTGAGCAACTTGGGGTTCAGGGTGTACTGAATCCTTCACCTTCTATAAAGGCGGGAGTGTTGAAAATTAAAATCAGAGGACCCGGTCGAAGGTAGGTTTGGGGTGTACCAAACTGAACAAGTGGATGAGGCTTCTTGGCTAGAAGGGCGCGCGTGGATTCATGGCGTTGACTCAGAGGATGTGGACGCATCGGCAGTGGGCCTTGGCTAAGGTTGGATGTTATATTTACAATGGTGCTGCGTAGGTAACCTTTGTTTCGTTTAACTTTTTAGTTAGTGATACTTTCCGTCTGGACGTGGTCCCGTGATTTTTTCCTTGGCTAAGGTTTCCACGTAAAAATATCTTGTCTTGTGTGATTGTTTGTCTGTGTTCCGCATTATATCCTGATTAGATCAAATGGCCAAAAGATACTATACCACGGAGGTATATTTGAATTTAGTCGGTTGTAATAATCCTTTTCAAACAACCAAGACATGAGATTTTATCCCCATACCTTAGACCAGTAAAACTATATAGGTATATCTAAATTTAAAAACCTAATCAACCCCCCCTTCTAGGCATATTAAGTTAAAGAGAACGGACCGGTGGAATTTCATACCACATATAGCAAGATGTTGTAGGTGATTCATCTACTTCTGCCTCGAGTTCTGGCACATGTCGAGTTCTGCCAAGATGGATGGTCTTCACTCGTCAATTGGCAAATTTTCTCGACGTTAGTAGCGTATCACTACATTCTTCAGGTCTCAATACCCTGACTTCCCAGAGTCATCGCCGGAGGAGACCTCAACACCGAAAGCAACTGAAGACGAAGACGAGGACGAAAATGAAGAAGAAGAAGAAGAAGAAGAAGAAGAAGAAGAAGAAGGAGCCGGAGCCAGAGCCGGAGCCGGAGATAATGTGGATGAGGATGCGATGAGGACGATGATGGTGGCGACGATTACAATGATGAGTAGAGCACGTTTATTCTTGGCGTAGATCAGTAGTATATTTTATTTGGGATGTATTATTTGATATTATTGGTCTGTATTATTTAATACCTCGTTACTTTGATACTTTGTGGTTATGATAGACAGCACTAGTGACCATGACTATTTGGTCAGCATTGGTGACCTTATCTATGTATTTGAATGGTATTTTGTTTGATATATTTGTGGTGGATTTATTTATTTGTTTGATGTATGATGATGATGTTTTGCACTATCATGAATATTTCTTTATCATCTCATATTTGGAATTCTTCCCTTTGTCAATGTATGACAAAAGGGGGAGAAATCAATTATATATATATATATATATATATATATATATATATATATATATATATATATCTTATGAGATATTTGTTGGAAATATTTTTGGATTATATGATACACTTGTTGCTATCTATATTTTTGTTTATCTACTTGCCATAAAATCTGTGATTCTTACTATCCTTTGGTTTTATTGAACTAATGTACTGAGAAGATGTTTTTGGTATTATTGGACTAATGTACTAATGCGAAGTTTTTGTCAAAGATTATTTTGTCAAGTTGATTATTTTGTAGCAACAGGTTGTTACTGGAATTTTGGTACTAATCGTGAGCTACTGTTTTGCTGCCTTGCCCTTTGATTCATCTAGATCATTTATTTTTGGGTGGGTTTTGTACTTACGGGGAGCTTTGCTAATTTGTTTCTGATTGGGCAAAAATTATAATATAATTGGGTAGTTATTTATTTTGTTCTGGCATTGACAAAGGGGGAGATTGAAAAGTCTCGATTGTCAATCCCAAGAAACCTTAGTTCTTCTATAATCTATCTCATTAAGTTAGAAGTTCTTTGAAGATTGAAGTGTCAAAGATCAAGTGGACTTCATCAACAATTCGAAGGAGAATAAAAGCTAAAGAAAATCAACCCAAGTGTTCAAGCTCAACTGAAGACAAATTCAAGCTCAAACATGAAGATTTAAAGTAAATATTCAACATACATTCTCACTCAACGAACGTTCAACTATCAAGAAATCTCGTATTGCAGTTACTTGCGTACATCCTAGGGTGCACCTCGCGTTGCCAGCGGATCTATCTTCTTCAATTTGTTTGTCTAGATGTTCCTTGGAACTATTCGTATTATTTTGGAGGCTATCCTATTCATATAGGATGGTTTCGGTATATTTGGGTTTATCAGCAAAGGTCTCTGAAGATCGACCAACCGACCATTTTGAGCGGCCGACCAGAGTCTACTGACTTTGACCGGTTGACCAGACCTTACAGTAAAGGAATTTTTTTCTAACCAGAGCGGTCGACCCCCTATTACGGATCTCGTTTTAACTTCGTCTCTTGTGCGAATTTTGGCGCACTTAAGTCATTTAAACGGCTCTTTTAGGCCCGCTTCTCTTGTATAGGTTAAACCTTATATAATATAAACTAATACCATCAATAGAGTTACCTAATCAAGTTATCTCTTTGACTCTCATTCTTTGATTAACATCTCTTGAGTCTAGAGATTATAAATTTGAGAGAGCTTCACCTGACCAAATCTAGTTCATTATTGTGTGAAGGCTCTAATTGTTTGAAAGACTACAAAGCTTATTGTTTCCTGCAATCATCTTCTTGCAAGAAGATGATCATCCTTGGCAGAGTCTCTGTGGCGAATTATTCTTCTAGGATTCACTATTTTATTGAATTCATTGAAATGTGAGTATCTATAAGAACAAACATTTTAGAGTAATTTCAATTCTATCAAACTTGGTTATTTATGATTGGTGGATGAGTGGGTACTCATCTAATTGAATTGAGGATTGTAGATCCATGAGAAGAGTATTGCTTCTCTAAAAGACTACTAGCCTAAGCTAACTGTCTAAGTGAGCGAGAAGCGATTCTCGTTAGATTGAGACCAAGTACTGTTATCTTAGTTGTTTGATTATTTATTTTGATTAAAAATGTTGTACTGTATGATTGAAATAATATAATAATACTCGTGTTGAGTATTGGATAATGGACGTAGGTACGGAATCGCGGAACCACTATAAATCTGTCTCATTTGATTGTGAATGTTTACATATCTTGTCTCAGATTTACCCATATCTATGTTCTGTAGATGATTAGTATTTTGATTGTTTGATCATTCTTCGCCTTGTGTGATCATTAATTTTTAATCCATATAGAATCTACAGAAAAATTAAAAACTGTCATATTCACCTCCCTCTAGGACATAACATGGTAATTAAAAAGGAATGTCACACATTGTTGTTTAGGGGCCATGCCTATCACTACAAAAAATTTGGGCATTAATGGCGACCATGGGGCTGGCCACCGCTATAAGTTGTTGTGCAAAATTTAAAAGGAAATTTACCTCTCACCACAGAAAATATATTACCCCAAACTTGACACCATGTCCTTAAAGAATATACCTCTCACCATAGAAAATATATTACCCCAACTAAATATGAAGGCCTTGATGCTTGGAATAATACCTGAACATAACATTCCTTTTTGTTGTCCCTATTTTCGTCTTACTACCTATTTCTCTGGTGATGGGGATCAAGTCATCGGCCCACACGGAAATTTTATTTTGACCCTATTTGCAGTTCATATTTGTACATGGAAATATCGTTATGACATCCACATTGAGAATAATCAAATTAGAAGTGGAGGGACTTTTATGGTGCGACCTTTCCTCATCCCTTGGGTTGAGGCATCTCCTTAACCCCCAATCATCTATCAACATGTGGAGGGGAGGTTAAGGGTAACCGGCCAGGATAATTAGTTTTTGTTCAAGTAGCTATTTTTTTGGTAACGCTTCTATTTATGGATAGTTTCCCTTTCGGGACAACCAAGCCACCCTTTATATGTAAATAAATCTATCTATTGGCATCCTTGAGGAAATATCTGGATCGGATCAAAGGCCTATGGAGCCAAAGAACAGATGCACTTGCGGGATAAGATTTGCTATTAGATGACGATGATGAAGAAGATGATGATGAAGACAATGACAATAATGATGACGACGACACTGATGATTATTCCCAGAAACTCAAAGAAAATGGCTTAATCTTGCTTAGAGTAGAACTTTGACGATGGACAATGATGGACCACAGTATAAGCCACGTGGGACATTTTGAGAGACCACTGAGCGTATTGATGTTTGGCCCATCATTAGATAGATCAACACACCAAAAGTAAGCCTGATTGGTAATTTTCAATCGTTGGATCTGAGTACCCCAAATAATGTTCGAAATCCCATGGTTATACATAAACGATGAAAAAGACCAGACTCTAATCCAACAACTATAAAAATCACTAATCGGGCTGAATTTTGGCATGTTGCTCCATCTAGGGATGGGTCCAACATCCATACGGTCACTGATCTCTAGGAGTGTACCACGTGGGTCATACTGTGGTCCCTTCCAACGACCGATTCGGAAGGTCTACTATGTTGGTGGCGTGGAGTAAATAAAGCAAAGTATTGTTTGTTGACATTAATAGAGAGTAGAGAGAAAAAATATTAAAAGAACGAAAAAACTAAAAAAAAAGTAGGTTTTGTAGATGCAACCTACTGTTGAGGTAACCCTTGCCCTCCCCTCCACATGTCACATCATGATAAGGGGTTGAGGCATCTCCTCAACCAAATGGGTGAGGGTGAGGCAAGCCGAACGGAAACTAAAAAAAAGTAGGTTTTCTAGATCCAACGTACTCTGGAGGAAACCCTTGCCTTCCCCTCCACATCTCACATCATGATAAGGGGTTGAGGCATCTCCTCAACCAAATGGGTGAGGCAAGCAGAACTGTTATTTTAAACCATGATGTATAACTCTGGAGAAAAATGTGCCATTGGGAAATCTGGAGGTTGACTCATGGCAGAGTCCAGTATTGCACTAATATCTGGACTAGTTTGGCGATTGGCGATTGGCAATTGGTACAAAACCAAGGAGATATCTCGGCCAAAATTCTTCAGGCTAAATATTGTGGCCAGATCACACTCTCAAGTCCAAACTTAAATCCAATTGCTGTCCTATGTGGAGGAATCTTGGAAAGGCTTAAATTTTTTAAGAGACCACATTTGTTGGAAGATTGGAAATGGTACAAATATAAATATCTGGGAGGACCCTTAGATTCCTCTCTCCCTTTGAGGCGTATTCCTATGGTTGCCCACAATATGAGCCACGTGGCATACTATTAGATGATGTTGACCGTATGGATGTTTGGTCAATCCCTAAGTGGACCTACATACCAAAAATCAGCCTGACTAGTAGGGTTGTCAATTTTACCCGTTTAACCGAAAACACCGATTCTAATTCCACATTTTTTAGAACCAACTAAAAGGAACCAGAACAGGAATCAGAACCGAATTGAACTGAAAATAATGTTTCCGGTTCTGGGCAGTTAGATATGTACTCCGAAGCCAATAGGAACCAGAACTGAACCGATAAGAACCGGAACCATATATCAATAGTGTTAAATTGTGAAATTATCAAGATTTGTACCAATATATCCAGAACCGGAACTGACTGGAACCAAATAATCAGTTTCGGTTCCAGATCCATCACTCTGAGAACTGGAACCAATATGAACCGGCAAAATTTGTTCTGATTCTGGGTACCTTAGGAACCAACCCGTTGACACCCCTACTAACTAGTGATTTCAAACCTTTGGATCATTGTACACCGAAGGTCAATAATGCTCAAATTCCTATAGTTAAAATCATGGTTTAAAATAATGCCGTTTAAACAGTTTTAACGGCCGTTTAAACGGTAACACCCCAAGCCCGTTACGTTAAAAACCGTTTTGACGCGTTGAAATTAACGGCCATTTTTTTCGTTTTAATGGGCAGTAAAATCGTTAACAGCCGTTAAAATCTGGAAACTTTTGTGAAAAAAGGGTCGTTATTTCGGTTAAAATCAGTTATTTTTCCGTTAAATTCTATTTTTTTCGTTTTCCAAAAGTTGAAATTCAAATTTCAAATTTCAAATTTTGAATTTTGAATTTTGAATTTCAGCGCCATTTTTTCCCATTAAATTCTGTTTTTGTTCATTTTTTTTTCCATTTTTGCCCCAGTCCGTTACAATCCGTTTTAATGGCCATTTTAATGGTAACATCCCCAGTCCGTTATACCATTAAAACGGCCTCCTTTAAACCTTGTTTAAAATCAACCCGAGAAAATGACTCAAATCCAACGCTTAGAAATCACTAATTAATCAGGTTATTGGTTTGAAGGTCCACCTAGGGATTGGCCAAACATCCATACGGTAGGTCTTTGTCCTATGAGAATGTGCCACGTGGGTTGTATTGTGGGCAGTCAGTGACTTCCATGATCCATTGAGGGTCATGGAAGTTTTACTCATCCCACAAAACACGTTAAACACCACATAATGAACAACGACAAGAAATTTGACCTATAGTGACGGACTTTTAGTGATGGGACTTTTTAGTGATGGCCGCAAAAAATTGTCGCTATAGCCTATAAGTCAGTTTTAGCGACACAAACACAAACTGTCGCTATAGAAGAAGAGGTTCAAAACAAAGTAGTGTTATATATTTTGGAGTAGCACATGTTCATGAAGCAATTCGATGAAAATATCTTGGATAGAAAACATCATGTATGGCTTAGGTCACAGGGTCTGTCCTTAATTTGAGCGCATGATGGATCACCAGTCACCTTATATGGCTCTGCCAAGCTGATAATCCCGGCCCATAGCATATATAGCTAGTTTTTGTTTGATATATGGGACAGGCACTAAGAGATGATCAGATAAATTCAAGAAGAGCTAAACTCGGACAAGGTCGGCATTGGGCTTCCCGACAAGAATGCCTTAATGAGCACAAGAGCAAGTTTGGGTTTATGCAGAGGGACTTCATGACCTGCTCCCCTCACTGTTACAAAGGTGAGACCTGCATATTCTTGGGTCCATCCCCCCACCTGTTTCACACATTTTAAGCTCATGCTTTAGCAATTACAATTCAAAGTAATAAACACTGGATCCAACAACATAATATGTATTAAGATTGAAATTTTGTAATTTGATTATGTTTTGATTCATAGAAAATAGCTAGACTAGAAGATATATGTTTGTAGGTACTCCTGCCTTTTGTGGGCTCAAGTTCAGTGTTTATTTCCATGAGTTTGAAGAACTGGTTACTGTTTTGAACATGGAACATAGTAATTATCGAAATAACATATTAATGTTGTTTTGTTCATTGCAAGTAATATTTCATGGACCTTCAAGATGTCATGATTCTATTATGTTTTCTCAAATAAAAGAGAAGCTATGTGACTGTGAATACCTGCCCATCATCGTACCAAGCACGCCACGAAGAAATAGTCGGAAGCTTTAGAGCGGCTATACTGTACCGGGTGGACGTAACTGGGATTACAGTGTCGGTATCCCCACTGATCACATCAAAATAGACATTAGAACCATTAGCTACTTCAATTGTTACCCAAATGAACCTTTCCAACATATGCAATCACTCAAAAGACAGCCCATATGCAGGTTCAAGCAAACCTGTTAACATGGTTTTAAAAATTAAAAAAATTGGCAGCCAAATTATATCCATTTTTGGGTGGAGGAATTGTAATCCCATCAATGTAATATAAAATCTACAAATAATCGCTAAATTAATTTGAAAAATAAAAAAACGTAAACTTCCGCAAATTACGGCAAATTTTTTCTCATTTTTTTAAATTTACAAAAAAAAATCACTTGAAGTCTAAGTATGTAGCGAACACCTGCGTCAGTATGTGGCGAACACTTGATCTTGCATATGTCACTCCAAATTGTTGTCTTTTGTGAGATAATATGAGCACTGCATGTCTAATTAAGTTGCTTTTTTATCCTTAGAAGTTCTAAACTTCCCTAAGGTGAAGAACTTCAAAGGAAATTCTTGGAACCAACTTGAATTTCCCCAAATTAATTATATTCTGAATGGGCACTGCATGTCTAATTAAGTGACTTTTTTTTCCTTTTTTAATAATTAACAAAATGCAAGCACGTGCATGGAGCTGATGATATGGCTGTTATTGCATCCTTCTCATTCAAATGGTTTAAATTAACGTCGTTTAAACGGTTTTAACGGCATTTAAAATGGTAACGTCCAAAGCCCTTTACGTTAAAAACCAATTTGACACTTAGAAATTAACGGCCGTTTTTTCTTTTTAATGGCCTCTAAAACAAAAATAACGGCGTTATTTTCTGAAAATTTTGTGGAAAAAAAGGGCCACTATTTCCGTTAAATTTCTTCTTTTTTTTTTTTTTTTTTTTTTGAAAATCTGAATTTCAAATTTCAAATTTTGAATTTCAGCACCATTTTCCCCCATTTTCCTGTTAAACTCATTAAAATCAGTTTAATTCCAATAAATTCCATTTTTGCCCGTCCGTTACAATTCGTTTTAACAGTAACGCTCCGAGTCCGTTATACTTTTAAAACGGCCTCTTTTAAACCTTGTGCTAAACTAAATGAAGAGAAACGACAACATAAACTGAGAAGCACCTGAACATCCAAATACGGAGTCCTGCACTTATAAGCTCACGATAAATATGTAGCTCCGAGCCTAACGAGTCCTTCCAATTTCTATTAACTACATCACTGCAAAACAGAAACACAAAAATCTCAGAACAATCACAAATACATACCTTTGAATGCCAGCTGAAAGCGTGCAAAATGGTGATATCCAAAATAATTTCTTGGGTATTTTCCAAGTGATCATACCTGCAAGTCTCCCACTTGGATGGTGCAACTTCTGGATTAACATGAAGCGCCTTTTGAACCTCACGTAAATTGAAGTAAACTCTTGAGTGCTTCAGAGTGCATGGATCATACTTTTCCGTGATGGGTCCAACCGACTATCAAAACCATATCTCACCATCCATTAATAGTCTGATGAGGAGAATTTAAGTGGCCGGCCGGATTAATTACTAGCTCAAGTAATACTTACATTAAGCCTTTTCAGTAGCTTATTTGAAAAGTTCCCATTGACTGTGCAGGAAGGGGTGAAGATGCTATAAATGTCAATGTTTCCTAGTTCATTGGCAGCAACATCCATCATCTGATCACACTGGGATGAGGTGTGGATAAATGATTGGGAGTCACAGAAAATGTTCAGAAGCTTGTAGGTTTCATCGAGATCAAACCAGCTGACCACATAAATTGATAAACACCCAAATGATCATAGAAATCGTCCGTCAGAGCATTCCCTACCTGCAGGGTACTATTTATTTATAATCTGTTTGATCTGTTCTTAGAATGCAAAAGGTCTAGAAGCTTCCATATGCTTCAAGAAGAAATTAAACTCTCGAGTCTGTACCATATAGCCCTTTAGATTGATTGATTTGTCCCCCCTTGACCAGTTGCATCTTGTAATGGCTTGGGCCAGCTGGGGAATATAATGTCCTAAAACAAAGATTCCAATAATGACATTATTAAGTTCCCAGGAAAAGAAATAAGCGCTTTCGCTGCGGATTAAGTTTTATGGGGAACATGTCATCGTCATCATCATCATAAACCTTTTCCCAACGGTACAGGGTCGTCTGGAGAAAACATTCGCTGGCCCGGGGGACTTCAGACTTTGATGTCCGGCCCCCAACCCAAAATGTCAGATACGTACGTCAATCCCTTAACCCAACCAGCATTAAGCCCCCAGTTAGTGGTTAACAAGGGGCACTTGTCATACATTTTGGGAGGGGGACATCAAAGTTTGAAGTCCCCCGGGGCCAGCGAATTTTCTCTCGATCATCTGAGTGAATCATTTTTCCAACGGTATGATATAGGGAATACGTCATTTATGAACATTTGATTAGAGGAAGTAGAATAATATTATAGGGAATTTTTGACATATATATCCCCATGTTATCTTTGAAATCTGATATATCCGGCCCCTATGACTTGGTCCACTGCCATTTGACCAGTCTTGACCCAATTTGACCACCAAATTTATTATTAGAGGACGAAAATGCCCTTGTATTCAAACTTAGAACAATGGTTTGGGCCAAAACCCAAACCCCTAATCAGACGCAATTGCCACATCTAACACTTCATCTTTAAAGTTTTAAGTGTAAAATGCCATGTCCTACGTCGTATCCTACCCGGTGTCTCTGATGTACCCAGGCAAACATAGCTAGCTAGCCTCTTGGAGGACACCCTTCCCATGGGGAGTCACTTTTTTGTTTGTAGGACCGAATAATTAGAGGATTGGTGGTTCTGATGCCAATTGTGGGAGCTGCGGGTCATCCTTAGGTCCTATGAAGCCTAGAGTTTGGCGAGGGCAATGCTATCCTCGCCTTTGCAGCCGCAAGGCGACATTCAGCAAAAGTTTTCTCAAACCATTGGCTAGAAAATCCCATTTACCATATAGCTAGTAGCGTTGAATTAGGCAAATAATTATGAGCGCTACAAGACCTCCTAGGTAAGGATTTTCATGCTGCACCAGATTGTCAAAAATACTGGCTCATGAAAAACACAAACACATGCAGAAGGTAATAAATTAAGTAATCCTTCACCTGCATAGCTCTCTCCTGTAATATAGAAGTCCCTTCCTTTATATTGAGGAAATCGTTCAAACCACTTCAATAGAAATGCTAATAAGTCATTGGCTGAACAAAAAGTATAAATAAGAAATAAGTGCATAATGCCAATAAGACTTTTTTTTATCAGGAATAAGCAAACATATTTTAAAGCAAAAACAAGGAATATTGTTATACCAGTCCTTTCATCTCCATTGTCCAGCAAATCTTCTGAATTTTTTGAATAGGAAAAGCCAACACCAACCGGGGAATCGATGAATATGATATTGGCCACTGCAAAATGATACAAGTAGTTAGAAGTGTTGAGAAGAATCCTACAAATTTCATAAGTTAAAATAATTGAAAATATCCAGCAGACAATGAGGGGAAGTATATAAAGATGGCGGTATCTGAAACTAAAATGTCCCGGCCGACATTTCGTGGGCCGATGATTTCCTAAGGATGTCATGGATCAATACAAAACTTCCTTTAGGGCCTGCTTGGTATCATATATGTAGTTTGCAGGAAAATGTTTGTAGGCAAATATTTGATAATTATATGTTTGCAATGACAAACATTAATTTGTTGGGAAAATATTCGCCAATTTGTAAAAGAAAAAATTTCTTACCTTGATTCCAAGAGTAACTATTCAGATAAAGGTTCTTCCCGTCAGACTTAATACGAAAAGGGCCTACTTCCTCTGCCTCCCCATAAGCAATGGAAGAACACCCAGGCCCTACGACAACAACTATTGGATCAGACGCATGGAGCTCTTCCTAATGAAAATAAGGGCCTCACTGGCTCATTCATGAAGTTGAGGTAGTAGAATTGGTCACTTGGGATCAGGGTTTCAAATTTCGTCAGCACGCCCGAAATTTTTATTTCAGTCTATACCGAAATCGAAATTCAACAAAATTTAAAATTTCAGATATTAATGAAAAACAGATAATTAAGATCCTCTTTCCATAAATAAAAGTAATAATAAAGATTTATTTCACTTTAGGAAGATAATAAAGGGAGAAGAGATAAACAAATATCTTTAGCTAAGATCGAAGATCAGATAAGATTTCGACGTGGACCGAAACCCAGTCGAAATTGAAATATAAATCCTTGTTTGGGATTCGATTTGGAAAAACCATTCAATAACTGAACTTAAACTAAAAAGGATAACAGCTGAATTTCTCTTCTTCTCCCTTCAATGAAATTGGCTATGTACGCAGTAATGGATAAAATGTTTCCTGTAACCCAAAAACATAAGAACACTAGCAATATTATTTAACACACAACAAGAAAAGCAAACCAGACAATTCAATCATTACTCTTCAAATCAAATACAAAGTTGAAGCAATCTGACCTCCATTGAGCCAAATAAGAAGAGGCTTTGAAGAAGGGTCCTCAACAGCCTCAAAGAACCAGTAGAAGAGTGCCCTCCCTCTCTTTTCATTGACTGTGACATACCCAGAGTAATGGGCAAAGCTCACATTGAAGGACTGACCTGGAAGCTCAAGAACCCTGTCCAACTTTTGTTGGTCAGTTAGCATATCAGAAGAAAAACTTGTATTATTACTAATACTACTACTGCTGCTGCAACTGTCCATTTGGAGCTTAACAAGGAGAAAGAACAGATGAAGAAGCAAAATCACCCATTTTGTCATCTTCTCCATTTTCCTAGGATTTTGAGGGATCTCCAAGTAGGTAGGGAGGGATTCTGGGGAATGGGCAGTATTGATACGGAGTTGCAGAGGTATTGTCTGT
The DNA here is from genome assembly GCA_035048495.1 of Euptelea pleiosperma. Lineage (NCBI taxonomy): Eukaryota > Viridiplantae > Streptophyta > Magnoliopsida > Ranunculales > Eupteleaceae > Euptelea > Euptelea pleiosperma. The sequence goes on from CM068549.1 coordinate 12,558,609, forward strand.
AACCCCACGTTATACGCTCGGCAATGTTTGTGCTAGCCGACACCAAGAATGTTTTTTCTGTATTACTTCAAACTTTTTGGCTGCCGTTCTCTCTCCCACTAAGACAACATTTACTTACTCTCACACTAAGACAAGACAACAGGAACAACAGAAAAAACAAACCCCTCTACCTTTCAGAAATAAATTGCAAGGACTAAAAACAGATGCTTCTGTCACATTGAAAATCACAGGCCACGTGGCACACTCTTAGTGGACACTGACCGTATGGATGTTTGGCCAGTCCCTCAGTGAACCTCTAAACCAAAAATCAGCCTGATCAGTGATTTACAACCTTTGGATCTTTGCACCCAAATAACGCTCAATAATGCTCAAATTCTTACCGTTAAAATCAACCCATGAAAATAATTTCAATCGAATTGCTTAGCAATCACCGATCAGGCTGATCAGTGATTGGCCGAACATCCATACAGTCAGTGTCCACTAAGAGTGTGCCACGTGGCCTGTAATTTTCATTGTGACCGAAGCATCTGTCAGAATGCAGTGATAGAAGTTTTACTCAATTGCAAGAGGTTAACGGTCTACAAAACGTAATGGTTGAAGACAACTGGAAAAGTGTTCTGGACAGTCCGAATCTTTTCCAAGGACGGACACCACTTTTTGCCATGTGGAAGGATGACGTAGCGGATGACTTGGTCAATCGAGTTCCATTTGAAGCAGTGATCATGCGCCAACGCTTGCGCGCCACATGTACAAGTATAAACAAGATTACTTTTTGAAGTCTTTTTAAACCAAGTCTAAACCATGGGTAGATGGCGCGCAATCATTGGGCACATGATTGCTGCTTAAAAAATCCAGCCATCTCAAAAAATTTCTCGTTCCAGCCACGAGAAACCATTGACGACCATCTAGGCTGTACCATTGTACATGGGAGAAAATTTTTGAAGTGACCCGATTTTTTTTTTTTTTTTGATAAGTCGAAAATATATTAAAAGATGGAGATCGAGAAGATCTCATAGGGTGACAAAGTGATGTTTACAAAATCAGCACAATAGATGCTCCATTCTAAAAACCATATCACTGAAAAATGTTCCTCTCATTTCTAATGAAATGCTACTCCAGCTATATATTAGTGCCTTGATGCTGATGATGACCTCTTGGAGCGAGCTTTCTTTGCCTTGGAATGTTCTCCTATTCCTTTACAACCACACCCCCCCTGAGATTGTCATTGGTATCATTCTCCAAATCGTCTTTCCTTTTGCTGACATGGGTGGCTGTGTCCAACTCTTCATGACTTCGCTTATTGTTGCCAAAAACACCCAACATAAGTTCATGTGGCCAAGGAAAAGAGACCATATCTGTCGAACAAACTCACAATAAACAAAGATGTGATTAGTGTTTTCTCCATTGGCTTCGCACAAAACACAAAAATTCACTATTACCCATTTTCTCTTAATTAAATTTTCAACAGTAAAAATATTATTAAGAGAGGCAACCCAAGCGAACAAACAGACTTTCAAAGGTACAATGGATTTCCATATCACAAGGTTAGAGGAGTAGGTAGGAATAGTTGATGTGAGGTGTGATGGGATTGTTAGGAGTTCGTAAAAAGAATGAACCGAGAATATATCTGATTCAGAATGTTTCCATACCAAGGTATCCTCTTCTGAATTGTTGACAAGGTATAGTTTCAAGCATTCTAGCAACACTTTAATCTGTTGTTTTTCCCACTCAAAAGGGTTTCTTCGTAGGTCCAAATTCTAATTTGTTTCCCCTGAAGAACCGGTCCAAAAGTGATCAATCATCTGTCCTTTACCACGTGAGAAAGAGGACACCCTAGGAAAAGACTCCTTAAGACAGAGGTCCCCAACCCAAGTATCTTTCCAGAATTTTATCCTAGTTCCATCCCCTAAGGCTAATTTTGAGCATTCCATGACCTTGTCTTTGACTTTCGTGATTCCTTTCTGTGGAGGATAAAACCGGGTTTACCGTCCGATCTCCGATCATCCCTCCACAAGCAATAATCATGTATTAATAGAAAATAACAATAAAATTAAAATGCATAAATAAAAAACAAGCAACACAATACGTACGTGGTTCGTCTCCGGTCTCTTGCCGGCGACTACGTCCACGGGAAGCCGATCTCCGGCCAATCTTCATTATAGAATCAAATCCGGTTACAATATACATCCCGATGCCATAGAATGCACATTTCTCTCTCTAGCTTCTCTCTACATATCTTCTATCTTTCTCACTCTAGCTTCTCTCTCTAGCTTCTCTAAGGTTCCTTTCAAAAGTGACATCCTCCTTCTCCTATTACACACCCTTCTCTTTATAGGGTCCTTTATCTGCCAAGTGTCGATGTAAGAAGAACTTTAGGGTTTAATGGAGCAATATAGTGCTTTATAGTGTATAGCTCCCGATACGCCGATACTTTGATATTTTATGTACCCACAATAGCCCCCTCTTGAAGGTGGAGCTTGACTCAAAAAGCGATGGTCCACTTCCTAGAGAAAATAAATTAGTACTCTATCTCCTTTGTCTTTGTCGTAATTGAGAATGATGTCGTATCTGAAGAGCTTAGCCGATGTCTGAAAATAATACTACGATAACCGATATATAAGAATATCACCATAACTGCAATAGTCGATATCTGAGAATAATGCGATAACTGATATATGAGAATAACACCATAACTGCGATAGCCGATATTTGAGAATAATACTGCGATAACTGATATATGAGAATAACGCTATAACCACGATAGCCGATATCTGAGAATAACGCCATAGCTGCGATAGTCGATATCTGAAAGTAATATCATAACTGAGATAGTCGATATCTGAAAGTAATACCATAACTACGATAGCCGATATCTGAGAATAACGTCATAACTGCAATAACCGATATCTGAGAATAATTCCTTATCCGAGAATAATATTGCTATGTCGATATTTGAGAATAATGACATATCCGAGAAAGATAACTGAAAATAAAACTGCGATGCCGATATCTGAGAATAATTCCTTATCCGAGAGCAATAATCGAGAATAATATTAGCACTTCTAGAAAATATGGTGCCGGCTGGCCTAAGCCTCAACGGCTGGCGCTTCCAAGCGAAACTTGATGGTGTCGGCCTGGCCTAAACCGTAAACGGTTAGCACTTCCAGGCAAAACATGATGGTGCCGGCTGGCCTAAACCGTAAACGGTTAGCACTTCTAAGCGAAACTTGATGGTGCCGGCTAGCCTAAATTGTAAACGGTTAGCACTTCCAGGCGAAACATGATGGTGCCGGCTCGCCTAAACCGTAAACGGTTAGCACTTTTAGACGAAATATGATGGTGCCGGCTAGCCTAAACCGTAAAGGTTAGCACTTCCAGGCGAAACATGGTCCAATCTCAATCCCGTCTATGGAGATGGCTAACAATATCATGGTCCAAGCTCAATCCCATCTATGGATATGTCTGGCATACTACAATATATTTTAATATTCTCAACATGCTTCAATATAATTTAATAGATTTCAATATACTTCAACTTGCTTCAATATATTTAACATGCTTTAATATACTAACATGCTTCAAATATAATGCAATTCATTTAATCAATGTTTCATGGTCTCGGGGGAGCTTGGGCTCCACTATTCTTCTTGTCGCCCTTTTTCTAATCAAGCCCCCAAGTCAGGGGAGTTGGGCTTGGGTCAACTTTGCCAAGCCCCCAAATCTGATAGTTTGGCTTACAAAATAATTTCTCATCAAATCATGCTTGGGTGGGCCTATTACATGGCCCATCCGAATAGTCTCAATATAGATTGGTCTTAATATACATGGCCCACCTGTTTGGTCTCAACAGTGATCATACTACAATATTCTACTTAATATGAGCATTTAATAAAATTGCTTCACAACTTTAAACAATATTATGCAAGTCTATTTGTTAACTCATTTCTATATATCCACATGCATACACATATCTTTTATACTTCACTCCATTGGATCAACTACATTTGGATGGGCCGATGTCATGGCCCACAAAGCTAGTATCATAATCAATCTAGGCCGCCCTAAGACCTAATGAAATTAATTGGGCCAATCGCAACCCCAAATCTAGCCTTGGCCCACCTTATTCAAATTGGGCCCATCATAAAATGTGAAATATCACGTGGCACAACATATGAAAGAATAGTGTAATTTGATGGGGCCGACTACATGGCCCACAAAATCTACAATGCAAAGGGACCAAGCTAAGCTATTGTTGTCAATTGGGCCTTTAAAATAAATCAGGTCCAAAAAGTGAGCTCAATGGCCAAGGTCTCGATGCTAGTCTACTCAAAGTTCTTGATGACTAGGCCCGTGGGTTGAAAATTGGATACTCAAGTTGGGCCCAATGTCTATGTTCATATAAAAACTAAGCTCATTTGAGCTTATTATGCTCGGGTGGGCTGACTACTTGGCCCACCACACTATCTCATATGTGGGCTTATATAGGCCCTCAAGGTTGGTCTCGTGCTTGGGCAACTTTGGGCCCATGTCAAGTTTAGCACTTATGTGCACAATCTACAAAGTGTTTGGCCCGATTGTGTTACCCATGGGGCAGCATGCACAAGATCAAAGAACACGTGTGTGCATGCACACAAAACAATGCCATATGACATATAGATTCATATACTCCTATCAATGTACCTATCAAGAAAGGAAAAAAGGTTGCGTACGTCATACCTGGTGTGGTGTCACACATGGGATCATTCCCTAGGGCCCATATCAAATGGTAAAATGTGAAATGTCACGTGTGTGCGCGGCATAAGATGGAATACTACAAATGTATTTATAATCATTTTTGTCTCTTGTGCTAATGTGCAGGTGTCATGCATACTACGTGTATCTCGATAACAACCCTATGCTCTCACTTGTGGACCATATTATCTAATCACATGCAACATTTCTGTACATAAAGTAAAAAAAAGAATGTGTGGTGTGCATACCTCGTTTGATGCGGTGCCACACATGGTAGTAGTCCCAAATTAATCATTTATACCCACTTTGGTTGTTACTTTTACCTTTTTACTTTTCTCTTCTTTCCTTATCAACTTTTTTACCTTTGCTTTTTCTTAATCTTTAGAAGTTACCTTGCCTTCAATCCTTCCGTACTTGAGAAGGGACCAAATTTCTCCCTTTTTCTTCTTCCTAGCGCCTGCATTACCAGTACAACACCAACCACCATTGTCCACACGATCAGATCATCAGATGACATGCCAACCACCATCGTACATGATCAGACCAGCATGAGATAAGCTCCATCAGATGACACATCTTCAATTGTTCACCATTCAAGCATCTCTTAAGTCTGGATATACACAATCATGATGATCACCATCCTACCAATAGATATGCGATAACTCACTAATGCACATGACAACTTCATGTGCTCATTCAACTTCCAGCCTCTTGGTTTCAACTAAATCCCTCAAACATTCCATGTCTATCCATACACATTGTTATTGCCAGGTGTCCTTACAACTCCCACGGATAGCAACCAACACTCAACGTGTCACCACCAACCTATCATATACTCCACGTTTCAACAAGCTAAACCAAATGTGCGTGTCCCTTGTTCACTTGCCATTCATATCTAACAAATCCACCAAAACGTACCAGCTAAACCCTCTCCCTTGTATTGACACGAGGCCCTCTAACGATTTTAGCACCATCACTTGCTCTTCTCTTCTATCATTAGCAACAGCAACCAATTGGCTCCTTGCAGCCAGCTACTCTAGATGATCTTATTCCCTCATCCATGCATGCCCGGTTCAACCAAGCATCCACGTAGTTCAACCAACATCCACCATGAAGGACCCCAATCAAAAAGAAACTCTCCATCTAACGGTTTACTAGAGTGGACCAAGCAAACATCCATATGCATGAACTCTTTGCTCAACCGTGGTGGCAACCCGCAGCAACCCAACTTCTCATGGCCATTAGAACCCCAACAGTTACTCCATCAACAAGCGACCCCGTTAGCTCGTAACTCCAGCAACCACCTCCCATATCTTCTAGCTTCACCTTGATCAAGCAACCAAACATGGCTCCATTCTTCTTGCCATGTTATGTACTTAATCTTCAACCGACGAGCAGCAATCCCACAAAGAGTTGGATGTCTTCACCTTGTAGCCTCCTTCAACTGACGCCATCAAACCACCATGCAGCAACTCTTTTGACCGGCATCACAGGATAGATGATCAGTTGGTGATTGTAGCACCGACGGCCATGATTCTTCTCTTGCTAACCACAAGCACCTCTATCGATGCTCCAGCTACCGACATCATGGTTCTCAACCACCTTTTTGTGACTTGGAAACCAGCGTGAGAGCTCAACACCTACGCCTTCATCACTTGATTGCGCATCTGATCCTCCATCACCATGCACTCAACACCAGCAAGCAGCAGCTGCCTCCTTTTCTTCCTTGGTAGCCAACAGGTTCCCAAATTCCAAAATTGTAGATTGAAATTGGGTAAATAAAACAAACCAGAAAGTTAAACTTCAAAGAAGATATGCCGTTCATCCCTCTTTTTCTTCTTGATTTATTTTCTTTCTTGGTGGCTTCACAATGTATTCCCATAGACGACGCCAATTTGTGGAGGATAAAACTGGGTTTACCGTCCGATCTCCGATCATCCCTCCACAAGCAATAATCATGTATTAATAGAAAATAACAATAAAATTAAAAGGCATAAATAAAAAACAAGCAACACAATACGTACGTGGTTCGTCGCCAGTCTCTTGCCGACGACTACGTCCAAGGGAAGCCGATCTCTGGCCAATCTTCATTATAGAATCAAATTCGGTTACAATATACATCCCGATGCCATAGAATGCACCTTTCTCTCTCTAGCTTCTCTCTACATATCTTCTATCTTTCTCACTCTAGCTTTCTAGGGTTCCTTCCAAAAGTGCCATCCTCCTTCTCCTACTACACACCATTCTCTTTATAGGGTCCTTTATCTACCAAGTGTCGATGTAAGAGGAACTTTAGGGTTTAATGGAGCGATATAGTGCTTCGCAGTGTATAGCTCCCGATACGCCGATACTTTGATATTTTATGTACCTACACTTTCATACTCCGCAACCATATGGGGTTCTAGATGACTTTGGTGTCCACCCTCTCTTCTTCCTCCCTGTGTATTCCTACAATCACCTTATGTTACAAACTATTCTTCTCCTTTCTAAATCTCCAGATCCACTTCCCCATTAAGGCCAGATTCATTAGTCCGATTTTCTGAAACCTAAATCGCCTTTTGATCTTGGTAAACAGACCTGCGCCCAATTCACCAAATGATATCTGAACAAGTCCTCCTGGTTATGCCATAGGAAATTCCTCATGAACCTTTCTAGTTTCTTTACTACTGACACTAGGATTGAGAATAGTGAGAGAAACTACACCGAGGCTGGACAAAGTACTCTTAATCAATGTTACTTTTCCTCCTTTGGATAGGTACTTGCCTTTCTAACCTGCTAACCTACGACGCGTCCTTTCTACTACTAGATCCCAAATCGCTTTAGCTCTGGATGGTGCCCCCAATGGTAGGCCAAGGTAGGTAGAAGGGAGGGTTCCAGTAGGACATCCTAAAATTCTAGCCAATCTTTCTACTTCATCCACCTCTCTTATGGGCATAATTTTGCTTTTATTGAAATTGATTTTGAGGCCTGAGCAGATCTCGAAGCAACAAAGTAAGTTCAAGAAGCTCGCTTGGTTTACTTGATTTGGTAAAAATATCAAGGTGTCATCGGCGAATTGAAGATGAAAGATCGACACCCCGTTTGCACCTGCTTTAGACCCCTCTAACTTTCTTAGTTCTACTCATTTCGAAATCATTCTCCCCAGGGCCTTGGTCACCATGATAAAAAGAAAGGGAGACAGTGGATCCCCTTGCCTAAGTCCCCTAGAACTGTCAAAAAATCTGAGGGAGACCCGTTCACTAGAATTGAGCATAGAGGTGATCGTATTCATTTCCTCATTCATTCTCGTCATTTGCCCCCAAATCCCATTCTCCCTAGGAGGTAATCTAGAAAATTCCAGTTTGTGTGATCATAAGCTTTTTCTAGGTCTATTTTGCAGACCAGTCCTTGGCGACCCTAATCGACCTCTGGATTCTAAGCTCTCGTTTGTGATCAAGACCCTGTCTAGTATCTGTCTACCTTTCACAAAGGCTCCTTGCTCTCTAGATATGATTTCCCCCATCACTTTTTTTAATCTCGATGCTAAGACTTTGACCACTATCTTGTATGTGCTTCCGATCAAGCTGATGGGCCTGAAGTCTGAAATATCATCTGCCCCTTTGATCTTAGGTATCAAGGCAATGAAGGTTTGTTTGCTCCCGTAATCCAAAAAATTCCTTGAGTACACCTCTTCGAAAACTTTCATCCCAACTATCTTGAGAGAAAGCTATCGTAAATTCGTCTGGGCAGAGCCTAGGGCTTTGTCCCCTAACATCTCGAAAATAGCCCTCTTTACCTCCTCTCACTAAATCTTTCCTCGAGGACTATTTTGGTATTCTCACTGATTGTATCGAAATTAAGACCATCAAAAAGAGGTCTCTCCCCAGATATTTCCTTCTATAGGTTCTTGTAGAACAAAGCTATACCTTCTCTGATTTCCACTTCCTCTACCAAGGTCTACTCCTTTATCTGATAGATTTGATGTGGTTGTTTCTTCTTCTATGGTTAGCCATCTGGTGAAAGAATTTTATGTTGAGGTCACCTTCCTTCAAGCATCTCACTCTGGACTTCTGTTTCCGACTGATCTCATCCAGGTGGGCCCATTTTTGAAATTCTATCTTGAGTTCCTCCCTAAGATTGTTATCCCCTACCTCCGATGATCCTGTTTCCTCTCTGACGTCCAACTCCTTGATTTGTTCAATAATTCTTCTCATTTTCACATCGACCGTCAGGCTCGCCCTCTATTAGTGTGCCACAAGCTGGTCACAAACCGTTGTGACAGAAGTTTTACTCCTAAATGGAGTTTACAAATGCAATCATCCAAAAGATGAGTAAAACTTTGCTCACTGTGGGTTGTCATCAAAGTCGTTGACTACCACAAAGTGAGCGACATGTGGATTTTTAAGTTGTTTCTTTTCGTTTTGTCCCATTTCGTTTCTAAAAGAGCAAAAGCACTCTAGGTACGTGTCGCTCACTTTGTGGTAGTCAACGACTTCGCTGACGGCCCACAGTCAACGAAGTTCTACTCCCAAAAGACGAGTAGAACTTTGTAATAAAGAAGATCATACACGGTTATGCATGAAGAAGATAATACAGTTATGGAACGACTGATCATGACAGATCAGTTTTTCGTTCCTAGTTCAGATTTGGCTCATACAATATCTCTGTATGATCTGTCTAGAGTTTCTACCCTTAGAAACTGTTACTTTTGTAGAGTTTCTATCTTTAAAAAATGGCTAACTATGAATCAGTTTCCTTTTATATAATAGAACCTACCAATTATGTGTTGCTTTGTTTTAGCAACTCATTGATGTAAATATAGAAATCAATTAATATAAATGAGATTCTTGAATCACTCTTTCCTCACGTTTTGAGGAACAAGAGAATACACAAGCCTTGTAATTCTTTACTTTGCGGACGGGTGTGACAAATAATGAAAATATTTCTTGGTTTCGAGGTTTATTTCGACTAGTCCGGGAATGAAAATATTTCGTGGAAATATTTTGACCATTGTGGAAATAATACATTTTTCGTGGGAATGATGAAATATTATAGAATATTTTTTTGAAAATTTGAGAAATGATGAAACAAGTATATATAAAAACACACTCATAAGCTATCAAACCATAATATACAACTATATGTAGTGTGGAAATGAATGACCACATCGGTCTGTAATATGTTGATGCGAGTATATGATAGTCAGTCAAAATATTATTTAATTTGATAACTATTATTTAATAATTAATTATAAAAAATCATAAATCAATGTATTTACGAATTCTTATTCACTTACATTATTGTTTTAGTATTATATATAATTTTAAAAAACCTATTTATTATTAACTTATAACATTTACTTAATTTTTTCAAATTTTTTTGGGAAACAATTTAACCCCGTCAACTTGTAGAACGAGTTAAGTTATGCAACATATAATCAATTTATGCACAATCATTGATGTAAAAACCAATGAAATTAGGACTTTTCTCAAATTTTAAATTTTCACACTAAACAATCTTCAATCCGTACAAAACTCATGTGTAAATGCATATATCATATCATATATTCATAGATTTGATGCATTTACACCTAATCTATCAAAAATCGATAATAATAAATTTTATATTTTCGTGCATTTCGAATTTGAAAAAACTCTAAAATGGGATTCGATTCGTCCTCACAATCACGCGATCCAAGAAATCTACAATGGAATGGTATTTTTTTTATTAAGGGGTTAAATAATTAAAATATTAGATTTATAGCGGTTTTGAGCTCAAATGGGATGTTTCTTACTTTCGATTGAAATGTTTCTATACATGTCAAAATATTTCGACCAAAATAATAATATTTACACTATCAATTAATCGAAATTTACTTTTCTTATAAAAGATTTCGACATGAATAGAAATATTTCATAAAATTTAACAAATTTTCATGTATATATTCTTTCTTGTCGGTAACTTAGAAAATAAAAATATTTTGTGAAATTTATTTCTTTTCTTTTTAAAGAGCATTAATCATATGGATGTCGGGTTCATCCTTACGTGGACCTTCGTACCAAAAATCAACTTGACTAATGTAGTTGGCCTACGCTTAGCACATGTGCTTTTTAAAGAATTAATGCAAATGTAATAAAAATAATAAGAATATAAAAATAACTATTTATAAGAAAAAATAAATAGTATAAAATAATAGATAAAGAGAGATTTTAATGATAATGTATGTAGAGATGTTTTAGATGAAATTAGAAAGAGACCTTTTGAATAAGCAGAAGAGATTTTACGGGAGGGGATGTAAAGATGTTTTAGTAATATCGATTAATATTTTATCAATTTATATATGAATTTAATTCTATAAATATATTAATTAATAAGTTGTATTAACTCTACAAATCTAACTGATTTTTATGATCATAACCATAAAAATAAAATTAAAGAAGAAAAAATACACCACATGCTCGTTGCCAAAATATGTCATTTAAATAAGATAAATTCCAACACCATTAACAAAATTAATGTTAATATAACAAAACTAAAGAAAAATACAGAGAAATATATAGCATCGAACTTGGAACAACAATTATTATTCGAAAAAAGATGAAAATTTCACAAAAAGAAGGCAATATGAGAAATTAAACAAATTGATTTGTATCACTCATCTGTTTTAGTTACCATCGAAATACATAAACACCAAAAGAGCAATATTCTTGAGAATAAATAAAAGAGTTAGAGAGAAGAAGTAGATCAGAGAAAAAATGAGTTAAAGAGAAAAAAAATAGAAGTTTATAGAGAGAATTTAGATAATGTAGAAAATATTGTAATGAAACGTATGGGAGTTTGATTAGGGAAAGAAGGTAAAGAGAATCTTTAATATATATATTAGAGAGAATTTAGGAAGAAAAATAAGGCCGGGTCCATTGAAATAGGAGTTTGATTGGAACCGCTGAGAGAATTGAAGAACTGTTGGAAGAATTTGAAACCATTGAAAATTGTGGAGGAGAGAAAATGTGAGAGTAGAGGAGATGACATAGCAGTTAGAAAAAGATTTAGTAGCTGCCGTGGCGTTATGAATGTAGAGAATATCATGCCACCGTGATGTGGTGTAGAGAAAATGTGAGAGAGTAGAGGAGATGACATATAGCTCGTAGGAAAAGATTAAATAGCTGACGTGGTGTTATGAATATAGAGAATGTCACGTCATCATGACATGGAAGAGAGAACGTTGCTACCCACTTCTCTGCTTTATCAATATACAGATTAATGATTTAACACCTTTGGATCTTTGTACCCCAAACAATGCTTGAATTAAACCGTTAAAAATTAAAAATCATGAAAACGACTCCAATCCAATGCTTAGAAATCACAAATTAGGGTACTTTTTGGTCTGCAGGTCCACTTAGGGTTGGGCCGAACATCCACAAGGTCAGAGATATCTAAGAGTGTGCCACGTGGCTCATATTGATGTTGTGGTCCGTCAGCAAAGTTCTACTCCCAAATGACAAGCAAAAAAAATATAATTTAGAATTTTGTGACAGTTTTTCTTGTCTTTTGCAGGGATGCATATGTTCAACTCCATTGAAGGGCTGCTTCCCAGGATTCTTTTTAATTATGAAAAGGTAATAGAACCATCAACCAAGCCTTTCATCCTCCAAAGAGTTCATCTAAACCATGTGCTATATCACACTGATACAAAAATATGTGCAGTTGACGCCAAAAGCATCAGATATAGCTAGATTTTTCTTACTCACCGCTGCCCTCTGGTGGGCCCACTGACCACATGGATGATTAGCCCACCCCTGCATGAATGTACACACTAAAAATCATCCTGATTGGTATTCTACAGTCATTAAATTTTAGTACTTTTTTAAGGCATGATTCTAGCCATCGGATTCAACATTTTTAGGTACTATTCAACGGTTAAAACTTATCGAACATTTTTTAGGTATAGCTTGTTACATCACGATCCATATTTAAAAGGCAGGAATGGATCACCTGCATTTCGGCTAGGACCCATGTCTTGGAGTGCCCCTCCCCAAGATGATTTTGTCAGCAAAGGCAGCGTTACCATCCTACCTAGTAGCCGTCGTCCCATCAGCATTCATAGGTCCAGACGATTGATGGTCCTCAAGATACACACCACACCAATCTCGATGAATATCCCATAGTCTAAATTCGGGACAACAATGCTACAGTATCAACCTCAAGAGGACGCTATCATTCTCCTTGTCAGCAGCTAATGGGTGACATGGATATCCAAGAAACAGTTAAACAGTCCAACCAATCATGCCATGTAGCAAAATGGGACAGCTGGCTTCACTGGTTCCCACTTTTCAAAATTCAGGAGAAACAGGAAGCCAGTATCCTCCTGTCACGTGGCACAATGTGTTGAGCTGTACAATTTTGTTTTTTGATATCCCTGCCACAGTATCACATGTGATATGCCTGGTTTAATATCATAACAAGACACCTCACTAGAGGAAAAATTTTAGAAGCAGAGGGCTCTCGTGGCCCTACATAGCTCATTTTTTTGGGCCCACTAACCGCATGAATGTTTAGCCCTCTCCTTGGTGGATATACATACCAAAATCAGCTTGATTGATAATTTCTAGCCATTGGATTAAGCACCCAAAAAATATGCAAAAAACATGCTTAAACAATACTAAAAAATGCTAAAATCTATGACTAGAGAAAACCAGTCAGTATTTTTGGTATGTACACCCACCCAGGGGTGGGCTAAACATCCATGCGGTTAGTGGGCCCAGAAAAAAATGAGCTATGTAGGGCAACAAGAGCCCTCTGCATCGACTGCATCCATCCAAAGTCCTCTGCATCCACAATGAAGACCAAGATTGACAATAATCCTCACTTCAAACTTTTATTCAAGTATGGTTAGCATATTGTTAATTATAGCATAATGGATCAGCAGTAGCTTAATTTAAAACAGAAGTCCAGCCAACATTATACCCCCATAAAATAGTTTTGTTTGATATAGGGACCAGCAATATAAGAGAAAGGATAAATTCAAGAAGAGCTAAACTCTGATAAGGTCGGCATTGGACTGCCGGACAAGAATGCCTTAACGAGCGCAAGCGCAAGTTTCGGTTTATGCAGAGGAACTTCATGACCTGCTCCCCTCACTGTTACAAAGTTGAGGCCTGCATACTGTTGGGTCCATCCCCCCACCTGTTTGGCATATTAGAATCATACTTTAGCAATTACTATTCGAAGTCAAAAATACCAGATCCAACAACATAAAATATTTAAGTTCGAAATTCCGAAAACTAATTGTGTTTTGATTCTCGGGAAGGATTAAGGAAAGCATAGTGCAATATGAGTAGTTTATGGGTCAGCAGATCTCTCTGTCAAATAGGCTATAGTGTAAATGTTTGTAGGTACCAAAAAATATATTCATAATTCTCAATTATTTGGTCACTATTCTCAATTATTTCTACAGATCATGGTACCCGTGGTTTTGAGGAGTCATTCTTGGATAACAATTGGGGTTTTACCAAGGTAGTCCATTTGAATCTCAGGTTACTGCTTCGAAAGATAAGGTACTTTCTCTGCTTGTTGTTCATGAAAAAAGGATTGAAGATACAAATGTTTCAACTTAGATTACAAGTGTTGATAAAGACAAGGCTTTTCAGACAGAGAACCGGAAAAGAGGAGAATTGATCATTGACAGAGACAATGCAATTGCTTGAACTGAGGAGATAGTGCTACTTCTAATTTTAACTTTCAGGAATTGGAAGCCGTCCTTAAACACAAGGGCGTCCATCCTCTTTGGGTGAGATCAATGCTATAAGTTCTGGGAAAAACCACGCAAAACAAAATGATATAATTAAAACTGGCCAGTGGACACTAAATGTAACCCTTACATCTGCATGGGGTGGTGGAAAATAGGAACACCAGAGGTGCCAGATGAGACTCTTTTCGTACCACTTCCTTCTATTGAATATATGCATAGTACTGCCTTTTGTGGGCTCAAACTAATATAGTCAAGTTGTTACTGCTACAATGCTACTGGTGCAGAAAGTATCATCTTTTTTCTCTTTCTAGTCTAGAATCATCTTTTTCTCTTTCAAGTCTAGGTTTCAGTACTTTTCTTCCTGAGTTGTATAATGCAGCTGTGAGGAGACTGATGGAATGACTTCATATAATGAGAAAGAGAAATAGAAACCTGGCATATTTACTTGCTGTAAGGACGTCATTAGTAGTGTTTATGATTGTAGTAAGACAAAAGGAGTTTGAAAACACTGACGTTAAAGCAGTTCATTTCCATAAGTCTGGGTATCTATTTACTGTTTCGACGATGGAATATATTAATTATAGAAAGAAGATATTAATGCTGTTTTGTCATTGCAAGAAATATTCCATGGATCTTCAAGCCATCGCTAATCTAATTTTTCTCAAAATAAATATAAAAGCTATTGGAACAGTGAATACCTGTCCATCATTGTACCAAGCACGCCAAGGAGAAACAGTCGGAAGCTTTAGAGCGTCTATACTGTACCGGGTCGATGTAACTGGGATTACAGTGTCTGTATCCCCACTGGCCACATCAAAGGAAATTAAGAAATATTAGGATCATTGGGACACGATTCTGATTGAAAAAATGCTCAACAGAGACATTAGAACCATTAGCCACTTCAATTTCCCCAAACGAACATTTCAGCTTGGCCTAAATAATTTAGTCAATATATGCACTCAGTCAGAACTCTGAAGACAGCCTATGAGCACGTTCAAGAAAACCTGATAATTATTCTAAATTCAAAATAATTTGACAAAATTAAGTTGAATTATTTCAATTTTTGGGTAGTTGAATTGAAGTCGTACTGTAATGTAAAACTAGCAGAGCGACATGCCAGACGCATGTGCTACTTGAATTAGACTTCAAATAAGGGAACATTTGTTGAAATGGTAAATTGGTTATCTAATGAAAGATTTTACACTTTGTACGTCATTCTTAGTCATAATAAATTAAGTTCATATGGGTATTATACGAATCTTAAATTAATGTAAATATCAGTTAGTAAATGGAAATCCTTGGACAGATCTCTGCTAGCACTTTCTAATGGTGGCATTTTTACCAGAAACCAACTTGTGGATTGGAAGTGATAAACTTCTGAAAAAATTTCTTGAAAAGATGCCAAGTCGGCTTTGTAAAAGAGAAAATATAGGACGCACCCCATGTCGGTTCATCTCCTCTTACTAGATGAAATTCAGGAACAAAAGGACTACTTTAGCCTTTAGATAAGATGTGTAACTAACAAAAGATTACATGGTTACATATGTGGTTCTTATAAAAGGTCGGTTATAATAGGAAACATAAGTTCCACCTTCAGATAACTGTTCGAAAGGTTGCTTCAGTTTATATTAGTTCGCCAAATTAATTCAATATTGCGAAAAATAATCCATAAACTTTGACAAATTATAAAAAAAAGTTGACATTTTCAGACTGTAAGAGAGAAAAATTATGTATTCAATAGTTTCATCCAAGGACATAATGTCAAAAACAGATTACCTATGACCTTATGAAGTCATAAGCACTTTTATAAGAAATATATTTCTAAAATATTTTAAAATTATGAACAAGAAAATTATTCGTAAAAAAGACATCTAATGGGAGGGAAATCCATGCCGTATAATTTTTATTATATGGTGAACATAAATATAATGCTAATTACCATTTTATGATACAATTTTCAGAAGTAGCTTTAATTTAAACTTATATTCGAAAACATATAGGATAAAAATTTGCGTGCATCAGTGTGAGTGAAATGAAACCTAATGTGTTCATTACCAAATGATAATCTTATTTTTATGACTTAAGAATTAATTTTTAATTAATAAAATACAGAAATATTTTAAATAAGTAAAAATAATTATGAAACTAGTAGGGCAACATATACATATATATAATCTAGGCATGTAGAAAATTACATATAATCTGTTATAACGGAAATTATTCCTAAAACAAATTTTAGTTTTAAATTATATTTAGATAGTATAAAATGCGTAAAACACTGCAAAGCTCTAATATGATCATATCTTGGTCATTTCTACAACTTTATCAAGTCCTAGGCCAGGATGGAGATGACGAGGGGGTCGTAGATATCACTAGTAAGCTGTTTTTGCTTTAATGTACTTAAAATAAAACTATTTTGTGGAATTAACTGTAAATTTTGGCTCTCAAATTCTCATACTTAAAGAGACTGTTTTTTTTGACTCCTTTGTACCTCAGGTCTTCTACAATTCTGGTTGTGCTTCATGGGTTTCCCCCTTTTGTTAATCATAACTTACCCATCAAAAAAAAAAAAATTCTCAGTATTGAAGACACTTGCATCAATATTTGTGATCACTTACTTGCATCAATATAAAATGAAATTATATTGCTCTAAATGGTTGTTTTTTGTGATATAAAGAGTTGTGAGTGTTGTCATGCTTGTTTAAATTGTTTTATCATATATTGAAGAATTGGTGTAGTTTTACAATGTTTTGATCAAGATTCTTCGAAGTTCAAACTTCCCCAAGTAGAAGAATTTTGAACTTCCTCAAATTAACTTTGGATTCAAACTAGTATAAGTTTAGGGTGAAGTACTAGTTTAGAACCTTGCACATGTTTTATAGTATGGAGGAGGCTTCATAGTAATTTTGCTAAGTAACTTGGGCATGACATGTCAATCGTTTTTTTTCTTTTTTTATCTTATATTCCTGATAATTAACATAATGCAAGCATGTGCATATAGCTAATGACACCTGGCAGTATAAATCTACAAGGTATATTGGCTCTTGATCAGCTAAAAGCAAGCCCTTGTGTTTATGTTGGAGCAGTGTGTGCATGTCTCTCTACTAAACTAATGATGAAACAACATCATAGAACAACAAGTACCTGAACATCCAAATACGAAGCCCTGCACGTATAAGCTCATGATAAATGTGTAGTACCGACCTAGGTGAGTCCTTCCAATTACTACTTACTACATCACTGCAAAACAGAAACACAAAATCACAGAATATCACATATCAACATCATCTATGCCTTATCCCAAAATTTTTGGGGTTGGCAACATGAATCCTATTTCATCATGCAACACGAATTCAGATTCATGTGAAGGGATTTGACATGATTTTACACCAGCTATTGACATGAAGAAACCCTACTTTATCCGGGCTTGGGATCAGCCACAAAATATCATAAGATGTAGCTTTAAATGCCAATAGATTTAGTCTCGGTAGCTGAAAACATACAAAATGGTCTATCCAACAGATTAATGGAAAATGAGAAGCAGCAGTTGGAGAAGAAAAGATCAGTCTACAAACACTGACGGACAACAGTTGGGTGTGCGACAGAGAAAACTGAATGGTCTACAAGATATGGAGATCACTTGTGCACGGGCATGTGTTTTGTCTCTTATGGAAATTTTGTCGGAGTGGTGTACATGGTGGGGTTCTTTTGATAAGCTTTATATGGTAGTTTTTTTTATAAGTGGGTTACTTTGGTTTGCCTTACTTTTATTTTTCTTTTGTGTCCTTTGAACAATGGGTTTTGAGTCGAGTCCACTGATGTAGCAAGGAAAGCATGAGTCAATGAATAAATCGATTTTCTTGAGAACTGACGAGAGGATAAATTTTTTTCCCATGAGCTTATATACTTTGTTTATTTTATCTCTACTATTATAACGCATGCAGCCCCTAGAGGCATTTAGAGAAACTGTCCTTTTGTTCCCAAAATGCCCTTGGTAACATTCAATATAACTGTGTAGACTTAGGCTCTTTGGTCTTTTCAACTTGCATAATCATAACAAAGTTTCTAAAACTGGCCACAATTTTCAAATTTGCCCCTCCGAATTTGAAAACAATACTAGAACTTCTAAAATTTTGGTCTTTTCACTTGCATAATCATTACATGTTTCCAAAACTACCTATTGAGTTGCAACAATTTTCAAATTTGCCCCTCCCTAAAAAGAGCAAAACTTACAAAATTGCCCCTTCGGTTGCAAAATTCCCAAAACTGCCCCTTGAATTGAAACTTTCCTATATTGCCAATTTTCCAAAAATGCCCTGACAGTATTTAATACATATTGATTAACAACAGTGGCATTTTGGTCATGCAAACTCTTCCCGGCTTAAACTTTTTTTCTTCTTCTTCTTTTTATTTACATATGCGTCGCGCATGCCTCTCCACTAGTAGTTAGAACCTACAGATTGTGCTGTGTAATAAACTTTGATAACCTAGCAAAGCTAGTGAAAAGATATTATATACTACTTAAAGAAGCATATATTGTTAGAGGAACCATTTCCAGAAAAAGGAACGTCACAGTTTGTTGGACAGTTTCTATCTGATCATACCTGCAAGTGTCCCACTTGGATGGAGCAACTGCCAGATCAACATGAAGCGCCTTTTGAACTTCAGGTAAATTGAAGTAAACAGTTGAGTGCACTTCAGTGCATGGATCATACTTTTCACCCATGCGTCCAACCGACTATTAAAATCATATAACCATCCATTAATAATCTGATGTGGAGAATTTAAATATTACAGCTACATTCACACAACCTTCCTCACAAAGAGATGCAGAAAAACCCATGTAAGACACCCCACAGTATATTACTACCTCAAGTAAGAGATGCCAAACATGGAAAATCATTTTAATCTCAAATAAGGAATATCAATTAGCATTGTAGGACTTGGACAAGGAAAACATTAATACTTACTTTAAGTCTTTTCAGTAGCTTATTCGAAAAGTTCCCATTGCTTGTGCAGGAAGGGGTGAAGATGCTATACGGGTCGATGTTTCCAAGTTCAAAGCTAGCAGCATCAAGAATCTTATCACATTGGGATGAGGTGTGAATAAATGATTCGTAGTCACAGAAAATGTTCAGAAGCTTGTAGGTTTGATCGGAAATCAAACCAGCAGACCACATAAATTGGAAAACACCCAAGTGATCATGGAAATCATCAGTCAGAGCATTCCCTACCTACAGGGAAATATAAATTAATAAGCTCTGTCCTTAGAATGCACAAGGTCCTGAAGCTTCCAAATACTTCAAGAAGAAATTCCATACCATATATCCCTTTAGATTGATTGATTTGTCCCCCGTTGACCAGTGGTATCTCATAATGGCTTGGGCCAGCTGGGGAACATAATGTCCTAGAAGAAAGATTTCAATAATGATATTAGTAAATAGTAAATTCCGATAAAAAAAGTACTTTACGGATTGATATTTATGGGGAGCATGTCATTTATGAAAAAGTGATGAGAGACAGTGTAATAGTATATGATATTATAGCATAGTATGAAACATCGTGCTTCCTCATCCAATGCCATTCAACATGATGCACATGAAGGGGGTCCAGACCATTCATTTGGAGGACATAACCCAAAGGCGAGCCTGATCAGATGATTATAAAGGACCTAAAGACATGATAATACCCCCACCCCCACCCCACCCTCCCACCACACACACACACACACACACACACACACCAGCCAGAAAAGCCCATTTTATGTATATTGGGGCTAGAGCCTCTTATGTGAGGCTCGTCAATTGGATGATCTCCCCCGCTCCTTGCCTTTATGCTTTGTGTATAGTGGAAGCATGTATTTTCATGCCACACCAGATTGTCAAAAATACCGCCTCGCGAAAAAAACAAACAAAAGCAAAAGGTTAATAAATTAAGAAGTCCTCCACCTGCATAGCTTTCTCCTGTGAGATAGAAGTCCCTTCCTCTATATTGAGGAAATCGCTCAAGCCACTTCAATAAAAATGCTAAGGAGTCCTTGGCTGAACACAAAGTAGAAATAAGAACTAACAATAAGCATAAGACTCTTTTTATTAGTAACAAACATATTTTGAAGCAAAAAGCCAGGGTAATTATCATACCAGTCCTTTCATCTCCATTGTCCAGCAAGTCGTGGGAATTATTTGAATAGGAAAAACCAACACCAACGGGGGAGTCGAGGAATAGGACATTGGCCACTGCAAAATGATACAAGTAATTTCAAGTGTTGGGAAGAATCCTAAGAAATTCATAAGTTAGAATAACTGGAGATATCAAGAGCACGATTAGAGAAAGTATATATAAGATGGCAGTGAACCTTAAAGGCATCAGCTGACATTTCATGGGCTTGGAGGAGAATCCTATCTGTTTGGGAACACAAAAGAACTGTAGTAAAACATATCATAGGCAATGGACTTCAAACCAAGCTTTGGATTGATCCATGACACGCTTAGGGATCGTTTTCATTGGTGATCATCCGAGATATGCTGCTGCTGTTGTGTTATGTGGCCCTTGTCAGCCATTCAATGATCTGTTTTTTCTTTGGCAGTTTTTCATTGTTAATTAACAACTTGATCATTAATATTTTGGAGATCTTGCTTTTCTGCTTCATGAGTGGATGGATTATTGTCATCCAATGTAATCAAAGCTTCAAGTAGGCAATGCCTAGGCGAGCACTTTGCCTAGCCTGAATCCTAGAGCCTAAAACAGGGCCTAGGCAGGCGCTAGTAGAAAAGCGGTCGCTTAGGCACATCTAGGGGCTAGGCATTTAAGCGTTCACCTAGGCTAGGCATATAAAATCAATGATATATAGGGTATGTTTATTATTTATTATTACCACCACAACCACTACTACTACTATCTGTTTCTCTCTCTAATCTTTTTGTAGTTGCATTGTGTCTATAATAACCATAAACACAGATCTTAAAATTTGTGTACCTTTCCGATTTGCTAAACTTTTTTAGTTTGAAAGTAGATTTTCAGACCTACCACTCTATAAAATGTTTTCGGAATCAGTCTGATTCGGTTGTTCAAATTGGTTTCTAATGTTCATACATTTTTGAG
This sequence comes from Euptelea pleiosperma, assembly GCA_035048495.1. Classification (NCBI taxonomy): domain Eukaryota; kingdom Viridiplantae; phylum Streptophyta; class Magnoliopsida; order Ranunculales; family Eupteleaceae; genus Euptelea; species Euptelea pleiosperma. The sequence goes on from CM068549.1 coordinate 12,580,168, forward strand.
TTTTGCACCTTTCAAATCAATAAACAATAATAATCCATTTTCCAATACTATTTTATTTCTACAATTTAAAAAAATATATCAATATTTTATCGCCTAGGCTTTGCTTAAGCTTCACCTAGGCATCGCCTCACCTGAGGTAACCCCGTTGCCTAGGCGCCAACAAACGCTGTTGATTACACTGTTGTCATCTTATATGTGGCATGGGTGTCAAGGGATTCCGTATGATACTTGTGCCCTCGGGGAACACTTTTAGGAGAATAGGTGGACAATCACAATTGCACCACACGAAGAACTAATTCTTTAGAGTGGTGAAGACTTGAAATGCTCATGACTGGGATATATGCTCATTGAACACGAAATCGTTGAATGTCTTATTTTTGCTTCTCTATTGTAATTGTGAGGTACTAGGGTGATGCAGGATCCTTCTACTACGATAGTCCGCGCTACACCAAATCGATGTTCAGTCAAGCAAGTGGACCCATTTTTACTATTTATAGTAAATCCCATTTTTACTATTTATAGTAAATTCTGATTTTTCTATTTTTAGATAGAGTTTGAGTTGTAATTGAATTCGGATTTTGAGAGATTTTATTCCCAATTAGGATTTTATTATTGATTGCAATAGTTGACTTGTATTAGGAGTTTCTAATTTCAATTAGATTAGAATTGAGAAAGTTCAAGTAGGGAGTCTTATAAAAGGTGATGTGCCATTTGATTTTAATAATGAAATTATGAATAAAGAAATAGAAATCTCTCTAGAGAAATCTCTTGTGAAGGGAAACTGGGTGTGAAGCCATCCTCTCTTAGTGTGAAGCCAAGCTAATTCGGTGCGAAGCCAAAGTTATATTTCTATCCCCATTTCTTCTCTCTATCTCTTTTCTCTTATTCTCTTCTCTTTCTCCATCTCTACTTTTTTTTTGGATCAATTTTGACCTAGAAAACCCAAATCATACCACAACACTGTGAATAGTACTGCGTGAATAGTGCCACGTGAATAGTGCAGTGTGAATTGTATCACATGAATAGTGCGTGAATAGTAACATTCTCTTCATTCCCCCAAAAAATCGCAAAACGGTCTCCTGTCCTGCGTCATAGGGGCATTCCTAGTATTTTTCCTCCCTCTATTAGTATGTATTACAAGACGGGAAATCGTGTCACACAACACATGATTTTCCCTTCCCCAATCCTTATTCTCTTCTGGCTCCCTTTCTCTTATTCTCTCAATCTACACTTTTTCTCCTCCTCTATTGATTGAAACCCAGGCACTTCCTAGGAATGTGAAAACATGGTATCATACAAGTACCTAGGGTGCTATCTTTCAAACCCTAAGGCTGCCACAAGTGGTAGGTGAGTGCTGCAACGTGGAGATTATCCTGGAGAAAACCACATGGTTGGGTCTTATTCCTAGGGAAGATATCAAGGGTTTTTTGGTGTTGGGTTTATTCCCCCTTCTTACTGTTCATGGAGTATTTTTATTGCATAATTCAGAGTATTGTTCATCATTACTATTCATGGAATATTGTTCATAGGAGTACTGTGCACAAGGCATGTGCGCAAGTTAATTTTGGACTTCTAGTGCCATCACATGGTTGATTTGTGACTGTCGTATGCATGTACTATTGAATTGCAAGTAACCTTCATCTATTTTTTTATGAAAGTACAAACCCTAGGTTGAAATATGTCCACCAAAAGTTCAATTACTGATTCTTTTGCTACCTCTCGAGTGATAAGTGGTATGTCAAAACATGGGTACCATAATTACCATCATCTAGGGTTGCAAGTTACTAAAGTTAAATTAGATGGTGTTGCACGAGTTCTCCACTATCTGAAAAGATGTTCGGCAAAGGGTTTCCTTTTCGGACGACATGGCCATATGCACGTGGAGGCTTGGACTGATGCAGATTGCGTCGGATCCATTCAGGATAGACGTTTTACTTCTGGTTACTGCATGATGGTGGGTGGTAGCCTAGTTACTTGGCAAAGGGAGAAGCAGTCGGTTGTTGCTCGTTAAAGTGTTGAAGCTGAGTTCCGAGCGATGGGCCATGGTATATGTGAGGTGCTTTGGTTATGTTTGTTACTTCGTGAGTTAGGATGTTCTCCAGCAACCCCGATGTCCTTGTATTGTGATAACAAGATAGTGATCAGCATTGCCCATAATCCAGTTCAACATGATCGCATCAAATATATTGAAGTTGATCGTCACTTCATCAAGGAGAAAGTCACCTCTGGTGCAATATGCCCCACCTTCGTTCCTACGTCTCAATAATTGGTTGATGTTCTCACCAAGGCAGTCAGCCTAGTTGTTTTTGATTTTCTTATTTGCAAGCTGGGCATGTATGATATCTTTGCACTAGCTTGTGGGGGAGTGTTAGGATATGTGTCATTTATTATTTTTTTATTTTAATCCCACATCGGATAAGTTAGTAGAGTATGTCTTGGTCCTTGCTTATATAAAAGGACCCAACTCATGTAATAAAGTATCTCAATTTAATCTCATTCTCTCTTCTATTATTCTCTTCCACTCCTATTCTCTTACACTTTTAGGGTTATATTTCAACTCTTAGAACCGCGAGTCCAAAAAGCTCCCAAGTAAGAAGCGTGGAAGCACCATTCTAGAGCGGGAGCATCACCTACATAAGAGTTTTCAACAACTAAGGTCTTTCCTAAAGATTGTAAATATAACTTCTATAAGGTAAACAATTAGTAAATGTAATATATATATACATCAAGCATAATTGTTCAACCACTAAACACTAATACATTATAATCCAAGTATGTTTGTATTCTTTGGATTTCACTCAAGATACATCTCTCGTTTTCAGAAAGAGCAAGAAGCATGATCAATTTAAGCGACGATGACCACATGAGCAAACTTGAATAAGAAATGCGAAAAAAAAAAGGAAAAATGAAAACAATACGACCAAAAGAAGGGAAATCATATGTTTAACAAATACAGTTTTACCTGATCCACAAATTTGTAAAAGAATTGCTCACCTTGATTCCAAGAGTAAGGATTCAGATAAAGGGTCTTCCCATCAGCGTTAATATGAAAAGGGCCTACTTCCTCTGCCTCCCCAAAAGCAATGGAAGAACACCCAGGCCCTACAGAAACAGCTATTGGATCAGAAGCACGGAACTCATCCAAATGAAAATAAGTGCCTGACTGGATCATTGATGAACTTGATTCATACAAGTAAAAGATGAAACGACATAGATGTAATAGAATTGGTAACTTGGTGCTCAAATTGGAAAAATAACCATTTAATAACTGAAATAGAACAAACCAAAAAGATTACAGCTGAATTTCTCTTCTCTTCAGGGAAACTGGCTAGGGATTAATGGATAAAATGTTTCCCGTAAGCCAAAAACATAAGAAAATTAGCAATGGAAGAAAACCAATTTAATGAAACAGTCCCACTGCAAAAAGCAAACAAGACTATCAAATAACTAAAAACAAAAAAGGAGTATAAAGAAGAAGATGATAAGAAGTATTCATCAAAATGAAAAAAGAGAAGCTGGAATAACAATCATGTCCAGAACTCTCTCTTAAATCAAATACAAAGACATACCCAACAGCAATTGGTTGACAATCTACCCAACAGTAATTAGGGTCAACCTTTATGGGTTTGAGTCCAAAACTCAATTGGCAGACAATCTAGACAGCAACCATGAGTTCGCAGGCTCGATCCCAACTTACCCACCAAGAAGAAGAAGAAGAAGAAGAAGACATACCCAACAGCAAACTACCATTTTCAATCACTTAAAAGGGGTGGAAAACACAGAATAGAAACCTTACCAACAAAAATAGATGAAAATTTACAACTCTCCATTAATCCATAGAGGATTTGGAATAAAGGGTCCTCAACAGCCTCAACAACCAATAAAATTAGAAATGAGAGAAAACCCAATTCCTTAAAACAGATAAGAGTTCGTATTATTATTGAACACCCAACGAGAAAAGCAAACCAGATCATTAAATCATTACTCTTCAAATAAAATACAAAGTCCAAGCAATCTGACCTCCATTAAGCCAAAGAAGAAGAGGCTTTGAAGAACGGTCCTCAACAGCCTCAAAGAACCAGTAGAAGAGTGCCCTCCCACTCTCCTCGTTGACTGTGACATAGCCAGAGTAATGGGCAAAGCTCACATTGAAGGATTGACCTGGGAGCTCAAGAACCCTATCCAGCTGTTGTTGGTTAGTTAGCAGATCAGAAGAAAAACTTGTACTACTACTACTACTAATGCAACTTCCCCTTTGGAGCTTAACAAGGAGGAAGGACAGATGAAGAAGCAGAACCACCCAGTTTATGATCTTCTCCATTTGTCTAGGCTTTTGAGGGATCTCCAAGTAGGTAGGGATTCTGGGGAATGGGCACTGTTAATTTGTAGTTGGTGGATCTAGTTGGGACCATGGGAGTTGCAGAGGAAAATTCTCTGCAATCCCACGTTCTACTCGAGTATGGTTTGTGCTGACATCAATAATGTTGTTTTCTGTTTTACTTTTAAGGTTGGCTCTCTCTGCAAGTGATTCATACACAAACAAAACATTTTCGTCCATAGACAATCGAAAAGGCGTGCTGCACAAGAAATTTTTTGCTCACGGCGTTTTTAGGTGCGGTCCTAAAACCGCCACGAGTTGATGACAGTCCGCTGTCATCGAAGCCAATGACAGCCCATAATATGAGCCACGTGGCTCATTCTTAGAAGACCGTATGGATGTTTGTCCAATCCTTCGGTGGAGCTACAAACCAAAAATCAACGTGATTAATGATTCTAGGCGTTGGATTGTGTTTTTTTCATGGCTCGATTTTAACCGTGGAAATTTGAGCATAATTGACCATTATTTGAGGTTCAAAGATCCAAAGGTTTGAAATCAATAATCAGGCTGATTTTTTATTTGATGCTCCAGCTAGGGACTGGCAAAACATCCATACGGTCAGAGTCCTCTAAGAGTATGCCACGTGGCACAACATTATTAGTGATTTCTAGGCGTTGGATTGTAGTTTTTCTTTTCATGACTCGATTTTAACCGTGGGAATTTGAGCATTATTCACATTATTTGAGGTTCAAAGATCAAAAGGTTTGAAATCAATAATCAGGCTGATTTTTGGTTTGGTGCTCCAGCTAGGGACTGGCAAAATATCCATACGGTCAGAGTCCTCTAAGAGCATGCCATGTGGCTCATATTGTGGGCTTTCATCGGCCTCTATGACAGTACATTGTCATTAAGGTTTTACTCAACTGCCACATAGAGACCAATGACCGTATGGATGTTTGGACCATCCCTAGATGGACTTACAGATTAAAAATCAGCCTGATTCGTACTTTCTAACCATTGGATTTTAGTCATTTTCAAGGCTTTATTTTCTACCGTGAGATTCAAACAATGGTTAGAAGTATCAATCCGGTTAACTTGTGTTTTGTAGGTCCACCTAGGGATGGGACCATACATCCATACGGTCATTAGTCTCTAAGAGTGAGTTACGTGGCGTTTATATTTATAGTTGTAGCTTGGACGGACTACAACTTCTGATTCTGGACGGGGGGTCCAAAATGACAATATAAGCCACGTGTCACATTATTAGAGATAGCTGACCGTATAGACGCCCAACCATAGGCAGACCTACAGATAAAAAATTAGCATGATTAATACATTCCTACTGACAGTATGAGCCACATGTCACATTAATATTAGAGATATCTGACCGTATAGATGTTTCTCCCAACCATAGGTAGACCTACAGATCAAAAATTAGCATGATCAATGCATTCTAAGTGTTGGATTGCAGTCGTTTTTATGGGTTGATCTTTAAGTATTATCTGGGGTACAAAGATCCAAAGGTTTGAAATCACTAATCAGGCTGATTTTTGGTATGTTGGTCCACCTAGGGATGGGCCAAACATCCATACGGTCATTGGTTTCTACGAGTGTACCACATGGCTCATATTGCGGTCTGTCAGCAACATCCCTCTCGACCAAAGAGTGTCTTGCAAATCAAGAGCTATCGTCAATTTGCGAGTTGTTGGAACCCACGTGATTTGACAAGAGAATATTCGAAAAGATTGGCCGAAAAACAATGCTCCAATCAAAAAATCAGTAGTTCATGGACAATTTTGGGAGAATAAAACTTTTGCCCGCGCAAATGCGATTTTCGTAGTGTTTGGCAAGCCGTTTTCTCACGAAAAATTTAGATGGTGTGGGCAAAAAAAATTTGCCCATGGGAAAATGTGAGAGGATGACTCACTTTTGGGTCGGCTTTCTTGATGCCTACACATGGCACACCTTTTTGTGGCCACTTGCACCATCAATGTTGGGACTCTATATCTAATATTATGACACATGGCACACTTTTTTGGGCCCACTTGCACTATGAATGTTGGGGCTCCTTTTTGGGCCCAATTCCACTCTAAATGTTGGGACCCCTCGTATATCTACCAATATGACATGTGGCACACCTTTTTGGGCCCACTTGCACTCTGAATGTTGAGACTCCTCGTATATCTATCAATATGACATGTGGCATACCTTTTTGGACCCACTTGCACTCTAAATGTTGGGACCCGTCATATACTACCAATATGACACATGACACCTTTTTGGGCCCACTAATCGTATGGATGTTTCATCCCTAATTAGATGTACATACGAAAAATAAGGCTAATTATCGCCATCAAAATAATAGACTTTGTTGTTTAGGCGATTGGTCCATTAATTGGATGGCCCACATCACGAACATGTACACAAAGTTTTTTTACAAGTAACATGTGCACAAAGATTGATCCCGGTGATATCACAACTTTTCTTTTAACAAATACCAAAGTATGTGATGAGCGGGTACCCCCCATACAGAGTTCTCGGTGGTAAATCATTTTAAGGCCATGTGGCACTGTTTCACTAAGGCAAGTATCGACTATGGTACTTTTGCAGTGCACAGGATAACTTTTCGTAAATTTGCCTACGCCATCCAAACACCGTGAAAATTAGGTAGGCGAATATTTTGACAAGAACATGATATGGTTGCTAAACGCTTTGAAATATTTTGACGCACGAATATTTAGCCGTGAAGTTAATTGGCTGGGACAATATATTTTCTTGGAAGTAATTTGCCAACATACCCATCGCGGCCTTAAATTTATTTTTGATGTGTAGATCCATCAAGAGGTCGACCAAACATCCACAAGGTTAGTCGGCCATGCTCCATGTGACATTATGGGAAGGGAACTTCAACCTCTAAAGTCTCTGGAGAACATCAAACTCGGGTCCAATTAGGGTTGAGAGATTTGATTGTGTGTTATCAAACTCGGGCACAATTAGAGTTGAGAGATTTGATTTTGTGTTATCAATTCTTGAACCTTACCATAGTATGCTTCTTATTAAATAAATATTAGCTCACGATTTTGGTGTCAACTAGCACAATTTTTGTTACTCACCGCCACCACCTGAGCCCGTTGACTAGGGCTGCAACTTGGGCGGGTTCAACCCGAGCTCGACGGGTTGAACCCAACATTAGGGTTGGGTTGGGTTAGCTCTTTCAGAACTTGGGTACTTTTAAGGCGTAATTCTCTCCGTTGGATTCGACCATTTTTTTTGAGTACTAAAACCAATGGCTAAAAATCATCAAACAAGCTGATTTTCGGTTTGAATTCCTACCAAGGGTGGGCAATCCATGCGATCAGTGGGCTTAGGTGGCAGCCGTGAGTAATAAAAAAAGGTGCTATCTAACGCCAAAAGCGTGAGCTATAGCTTGTTACATCGGTATCCTTTCTATAAACCTTTTGTTGATCATCGTGCAGATCCTAATAATATTGAACTTAGTATAGAAGAGTATGTGAGTCTCAATGTATTTTGATACTTAAGTGAAGCTGTGGGTCAAGAGCCATGTTTTTTTTTTTCTTTTTTTAGCAGTAAACGAGGATTGGGAGTATTCTGCTCACGTGGTGCAGACTTTAAAGTATGCAAACCTTCTGCAATGCCACATGCACCTCGAATAAAGGCGGCATTTTACTGTTTTCAAAAACCTTTAGTTTTAAAAATAAAAACACGTTTTACATAGACATTAATACCAAAAATCGGTTGGTTCGATGTTTTTAGTTGTCGATTTTAATACTAAAAAAAAAAAAAATTGTTGAATCTAATGGCTAGAATCGTGCCTTAAAAAGTATTAAAACCTAATAGTTAGAGATTACCAATCATGGTGATTTTTGGTGTGCAGATCCACCAAGGGGTGCGTTAAACATCCATGCGGTCAATGGGCCCATATGGCAGTAGTGAGTAACAAAAATGGTTGGCGTCAGCGACAATTTGTTACATCGTGACCCTTTTTTGAAAAAGGATTTGTATGTGTTGATACAGAAAAAGTTTTATGACGTTTATATGCAAAAACCATTTCTAGAAGACTTATCCAAGGAAACCATATAGAGAACCTTAATTCATAATTTCTTCTATCCCATTTATATGCAAAAACCATGTTTGGCAAAAACCATATAAAGTTTTCTAGAAAGGAATTTCTATATCAAGAAGCGTTGATCTAGAAGTTTTATACATTTTTATGCAAAAGAAAAATTATTCAGAACAATCATACAACACCTTAGGGCGTGTTTGATTGGCAATTTTCCCCGGGAAAATACAGTTTTCCATTGTTTGATAGTACTTTTTAGGGTGGGAAAATTTTCCCAAGAAAACGAAATTTTCCCGTCCAAGCCTGGAATGCTTTTCCTTTCAATATAGGTCGGAATTCTTTCCCACGGGAAAACGCGCCTTATTTTCCCACTTCATTTGGGCATTTTCCCTGACATTTCCTCTCGCTCAATCCTCATCTCTCGCTCTCTCAATCATCTTGCTTGCCTGATTAGTGCTCATAGATGAGTTCCAACTTCCGTGAAGCCATTAATCACGATCTCAATCCTCTCAAACGCCTTGTTGCTGCTCACAGAAAAGACCCACGTTGTGGGAGCCATTAATCTCGCCACCGAAGAAATAGCCAGTAACAGTAAGGGCATCTCTAATACCCCTCTAACTTTTGTCGTGAAAATGAATGGGGCTCCAGATCTTTCTATGGTTGAATGGTGTTTTTAGGGTTTTTTCATTGGCAACAAGAATACAATATGAGCAAATTTCTAGGGTTCTGTTCATTGGGTTGCGATCTCTTGAGTCGAAGCCTTAGAAATCTGTAATCAAGCTGATTTCTTCCCCTACATGTCCTGTATGAGCAGATTTCTAGGATTTTTGTTCATTCGATTGCTTCCCCTACGTGTCCTGTATCTTTGAACTCCTGGTTCTCGACCCACCTATTTCAAATGTGAATAACCATGCTTGCCACTGAGTCATAGATTCCTAAAAATAGTCAAATCTTTGGTAGTGTTAGTTGTTACCTGAACCTTTTGATGCAATTATAGGGCCAATTCTGCACATAAGCTCAACTCTATGTAGATACAGTCATAACAATTTAGCCTCTATGGATATGGTATTACTATTTGATGATTGTAATCTTAACCGTGACCTAGTGTGTAGTTCATTATGTTGAGTTATCATCATCTGCAGTTGCAGTGTCACTGCACATAGAGGCTTTACAACTCTGTAATCGTAGTCATGATGGCTAACATCCATGATCAGTGGTAACAAAAATTGCTCTACCTTAAAGCATTTGGCTATGCAATCTAGGTTTCAGGTCTACCTAGCTACATCTTTTGACTCTTTTCAGCATATAAGAACAGTCCAAGCAAATGCAATCTGGTTTTAGGTCCACCCAGCTACATCTTTTGACTCTTTTCAGCATATAAGAACAGTCCAAGCAAATGCAATCTGGTTTCAGGTCTACCTAGCTACATCCTTTGCACTTTGGCATCACTAACCTCTACAATTATATACTACCTAGAAGAAAAGCATATTAACAATTCTTTCCTCTTTAATTTTTCTTTAATGCCACATACAAGAGATTTTGATTGTTGAACTTATCAACTTCCCCAGTCATCTCTAACCAATTTTCAAACCATAATACTGAAATTCTTTGCCAAAAGCTTGTATCAAAGCTCTTATAAAATTTCTGTTTATATTTTGTAATGCTGAAGCAAGGTGTCGAGCCCATTGATCAACTCTTTGCCACGAGTAGGTTCTCAGCTTATATATAGCAGGAATGTGATAAATAAACAAAAAGAGGGAGAAAAATTACAAACTATGAGCGTGTTCCAGCTGTGAGTCTGGTAGTCCAACTTGCGAGCCTTTGGTTTTCAGACTAGTTGGTTTAGTAGGCTTATGACAAACTGATGGGTCCCCGCATATTATAATTTATTCCATCAACGTGAAATCAGTCCATTCCAATTTTTTTAGTTCATTTTGTAATTGGGGCTCTTATAGTAGGTTGTAGGTGTTTCTTGGGAGGAGTTAATAGGTTTTCCAGGCATCTAGAAGGCTTATTGCTTTTAATTATTTGAACGGAAGTTCTTGTCAAAATCCCCAAGTGAACATGTTCTCATAGACTTCTTTATTTTGAGCAAATATTACCTCCTCTTTGCTGAGGTAGACTCAGTGATTCAGCTCTAGATTCACTGCCCTTACACTTCCAAATGTGGCACTTACTCCAAGCTTTGCTTGCTATGTATTTGGTGATAGTCAGTATATGTGTTGAGCTCCTATTGCATGCTTCACTACCCTTTTATCAACTATGTTGAAATCATTTGGAGGTTGGGTTCCATGGCTATCTTTTGGGGTGTAGAAAGCAAGTTAATTAACCAATTTTAAGTAACCTTGTAAGTCATGTTGCTCTTTGACTCTGTAGAATGTAGGTTTAAAATGACTCGACTAATCTGAGTCATAGCAACCCCTACTTTTGCACCACCTACATTGATCAATGTTTGTGTGTTTGATGGTTGAATTTTTGTTTTCTATATACTTTTATTGTTTGTGGTCTTGTCCTTTGTTGGCTTGTTGAGAAAACTAGGAGTTTGCTTTGGTCCTAATTTGAAAGTATGTCGTCCCTTATGATCTATACTTTTGATAGTCTGTGCTGTCACATCTTACTAAGATTTTCATAGTTATATAGGATGCACACTTTACAAGATCATAGACGGGCAGCTGCTACCATAATGGTTTTAATGTCATGTGTGGTCATGTTATACCATCGGTGTAGGAGAAACAGACTGCAATATATTGTGAGAGCTCCCTACCTAAATAAGGATGAGTTGAGAAAAGAAGTCTTAGGAAGAATGTATATGGAGAGTGATCGTTATTGTCATGAGCAACTACGAATGAAACGGGGTCCATTTCATAGGCTATATGATTGTTTACATGGATATGGGCTAGTTGACCGTCGATCTATTAAGGTCGAGGAACAAGTCGCAATATTCTTACATATGGTAGGCCATGATTTACGTAATTGAAATTCAACATTTCAGTTCTTACGATCTGGTCAGACTGTTAGTCGCTATTTTCATATAGTACTTAGGTCGGTAATAAGTCTATACAAGAATATTGTCAAGCAAGCAACTGATTCAAACTCTCCTAGTGACGGAGGAAATGAAAGGAGTTGGCACCATTTCTTTAAGGTTAGCTTGTCTTTTTTTTTTTTTTTGTTTAAGCTTCATTATGCCTTTTTTAGCTTTGTACTCATAAGACAATGTTTACTACATCAAATAGGATGCTGTGGGCGCAATTGATAGCACATACATCAAAGCGAATGTTCCTTTAGCTGAACAGGCTAGATACCGTAATAGGCGAGGTCTAATATCTCAGAATATCAATAGGAATGGACAAAAGTAAGAAGAGACAGGAAAAAATCCAACTTCATTGGAATAGTTGAATGGAGAAGATTTTGATAGATGTCTTATTAGAAGAGCGTACATTAGGCAACAAATGAGATAATGGATGGAAGAATGAGGCTTTAACGCATGTGTGCAAAGAAATGAAGAATCAGTTGAAGTTAGAAATTAATAATGAACACGTTCATAATCATTTGAAAACATTAAAAAAGACTACATAGGTGCCAGAGAACTTATATCTCTTAGCGGTTTCGGATGGGATTTTGAAACTCAGTGCGTGACAACTGATGATGAGGTTTGGGATGTCTATCTACAGGTATTGTACTCATGTTCAATTATGATTTTTTCATGATTAATTATTGCATGCATTTGTTCTAAATTGACTTATTTTTACAATTGTTAGGCACATCCGAAAAAAAAAGAATTTTCGTACGAAGCCTATCCCATGTTATTATGATTTGGCCATCATCATTGGAAATGAACAGGCCACAGGATCCCGTAATACAATTGGGCACGAGCTCGATAATGACAAGCCTCCGATTGAAGAAATGGGTGGGTGTCGAATTTATTAAACTTGTAGGTTCAAAGAATTACATTTGTTCTAAATTGATTTACATTAATCTTTAAATATCAGGTGTGGAAGTTGGCTTCAATGATCCAGATGATGATGCAACTTCCATTGAGAGGCGTGGATCAGTGCCACAGCAGGGGTCCTCTTCTTCCCACCAGCCTGCTCAGAGGCAGAAAAGGGGACGTCAAGTTGATGATAGCATTGAACTAGCATTTCTTCTCATGGCACAAGCTGCAGAGAAGCTAGCTACTGCTTTTCAGCCCCTGGATTATGGTCGTCTTAGAGAGGAGCTCCGAAAGATTCTGATTTGTCTAAGACAGATCTACTAGATGCACTCGATCTCTTGGGAGATAAGCTAGAGGTCGCAAATATTTTCTACATTGTCGATGATGAGTTGAAGAAGGAGTGGTTGTTTAGGCGATTGGGAAGATCTCCACAACCATAGGCCACACCCATAGCCATAGGTATGAGATTCGTAATTCTTTTCTTGTGTGTGGAACTACGCTTTTTTATATCTGAAACGATTTGCACACACATATGTGCACAACAGTTTTCTAGATCAACAGTTTTGTGGCATACGAATCCTTTTCTAGAAACTCTCCTGTCGTCATCATACAGGGCCTTTGTTTCTAATTTGTCCATGGGGTCCAATAAATTAATTAATATTCATATTTAAGCGAATCTTTGTATACTTGGTACACTCCACTCTCCTCAATTCATTGTACAACTTCATAGGGAAGGTAGCAACATCACCCACAGCATGAAGTTGAAATGTTTGGTATTTCACCATCCATTGATGAGGTAAGGATTTAAAATGTGCTTCCTGTTTTGACCTCCTCTTCAGCTTCTTCTTTCAACTGTTTAGAAACATACTTTATGAACCAATTCTTCACAGTTAGTACAAATTGAATTTCGTGTACCTGGAACAGGTTGCTTAGTTTGTAAATTTGATTAATCTTCTCAAAGATTAGAAATAAAGGACAAATAAGATATGAAACAAGTGTTGCATCCATGATCTGGTGGTTCTTTAGAGTAATCCAATGTATTTAACTTGTTGCTTATAATCATTTTTGTCTTTTATCTTTCTTGTTTTGTTTGGTTAGTAAGCTTGTATTCATTTTGTTTCTCCATTTCTTTTTATTCTGAAAGCAAGCAACTTTCTGGAAGTTCACATCTTAGATGAATAATAACACACTTGTATCTGCCTTTGCCTTCTAAGATAATACAACCTTTTAATTTTGTCTATGTGGATTCCTATAGATCATCGAGATCAACATGGGAGAGTGCAACTTCAGGATAAAGGAGTTCCCAAAGAATACCAGCAAACCTGCAAATCGATAGGCTTGATGCTATGGGAATCTACTCGTCTTATGTTTGCCGTACTAGCAGCAAATCCTTCTATTGTTGTAGGAAAAAATGCATTTGAGTTCAGTTGTGGTTGCACGGCTATCTACTCAATGGTTGCAACTAGATATGTGGATCTCGTGGTTGTACTGATGGAGATATGTGGATCCATTTGTTGCTATTTCTGTACTCGAAATGTTGATAGTATTGAATAATGACCAGCTACTGTCGTATTCAAGACTACCTTCAACATAACACTAGAAGTGCCAAAACATGGCAGTTATAGTTGGTTTATTTTGATCACATTGAAGATACTACTAGTGATGGTATGTATATAAAAAAGTCACTTTGTTTCTTATCTGATTGTTTGCTACCACTTTTCTTACAAATTTTGTATTTTCTTTTTACTGTGCATGCAGAGATTAAGCAGGTTCATGTTTACTATCCACTTGGTAAGAGTGACAGAGGGAAATTTGCTTTATATGTTGTTGTAAGGTCACTTGATCTATATAAGTATGTATTTGTTGTACTTGTTGTTTTCTTTCAACTGATGGTACAAAACATGGTAGTTAAGATAAGAAATAACAGCCAACTGCTCATATTAATGGTTAGTTCATATAATAATTAGTCAATATTGACCATTAGTCCTTTCCATTTTCACCAAAACATCCTTATTCTTTTGGAATGAGGATCACCTGCACATGAACCCGAAACGTCCCTTGGATGAAATTTTTGCTACAGATATAAGATTGATGTTAGCTGACCAATGAACCCGAAAACTGGAAATGGATACTTGTTGGATGTAGTTGGCATGTTTCCAGACCTGTCCCACTATGAGGAAAGTGAAGGTTATTGAATGTGTGCATTGCAGTTGTAGGGGTTGTGCTAGTGGAGATGGATTGATTCATCTCTTCGTCATAAAGTGCTGACTGACAACCCAGACCCATCAACTTTGATTCCAAGTACCATATAAATATTGTTTGGCAATTTGTGTGAATGGTCTATTTGAGGTTGGTATCCACCTTCCTGAAGCAAGCTTTAGGTCGATGTGTTCGATTGTGGCTCATGGCAAATATCTTGTTAGTCATTTCGTGATGAAAGTATGATATTTCCTTACCTTTTTTAGGCACATTTCGTTACCCTAAACTTGAGTGGATATTTCAAACAATATTACTGTCATTAATACCCATTCCCTCTGGGCCCATTGATCACATGGAGGTTTAGCCCGCTCGTTGATACCCCAAAAATCACCTTGATTGGTAATCTCCAACTATTAGATTTTAGCACTTTTTAAGGCGTGATTCTAGCCGTTGGATGGAACCATATTTTTGGGTACATTTACCTGAGCAAAGTTTGCTTCCATTAGACTATTTTACTGATCGCCTAATATGAATTTTATATCAAAAGTATGAATGACTTTGTTACAGGAAAATCCGTGAAATCAAACAGCGGAAAATTGAAAAATACATATTTTCCAAGGTTCAATCAAACAACAAAGGGAAAATTTTCTCAGGAATATTTTCCAAGGGAAAATAAGATTTTCCTAAGAAAATTTTCCATGCAATCAAACACACCCTTAGTTCTACGAAGACATTCTATAAAGACAATTTGTAAATGGAAGACATTCTATAAAGACAATTTGTAAATGAAATGGCAATCTCACGTGCTTATTGATTTTAAGGTTTTTTACCCTCCAATGTAGCCCAATGAAATAAGACAAATCAAAGATAAAATGCCCCCCCAAATCCAAATAATATTTGATTAAGGAAAAAGAAGTTGTCATGCCCTGCAATTTGTACACTAGAATATCTCTATCTATGCACAAATCCATAAATACAACCAAGCAACGGATTCTCAAAAATACACCAAAACAATATAGTGTCAGTTAATAAAATAAGTCATCTAAATCATTAAATTAAAACTAATAATCCAATTGATCCAAATATCTAAAATAATATAAATACTAGCTAAAAGTAAATACAACCCAAGCCTCACTACATATGTCTTTCAAAATAAATAATTACTTTGCAGATGTGCACCTCTATTATTTGTGTTGACTTAAAAAATAAGATATTCCATGAGGGTAGTCCAACCGACTATCAAGTAACAACTACATTAAATCCTCTCAGTGCATGTGTGCAGACGTACATAACATCATACAAATATTATTCTTAAGTATAACAAATACAAGAATATAACTCAATGGATATATACAAGATCATAATCAATTGGCTAAGGATTACAAGCTACTCAATCTTGTATAGGCACAATATATGCAATCGTTAACAACCATTAAGGATATAATTATATTCATGTTCTCCATTAACCCTACAATGTTAGTAATGACAGACACCCAGCTTAAATCTAATTACCAATAATAACTAACATAACTCAAAAGATCATACACGATAGTACTAACACAACTTCAAGATCATACATAACTACAAGCAACACATATTTACGAATAATAAATTGTCGCTAACCTTGTGTAACTATCAAAAGAATACTCTAAAACTGAACATATAATGAAATGCTCATTCATATGTCACAAGAGACTATTGTAACAAATCCGATACTCATACATAATGAAAGTCAACAATTGATGCAGTGTTTATATATGCATTAATTATTAATTAGACTAACATCCTAGACAGTCAAGTTAAGTTAATCCGACAAACGGATGGCCAAATGATCAAGTCTGACATCTCGGATAGTCAAATGGTCACTGATGATTCAAGGCTGTACACCCAAGGCTTTTCTATGCATTAATTAGTCTGACATCTTGGAAGTCAAGTGATTAAGTCTGATATCTCAAAATACGGCATCTCAGATAATCAAATGATCACTGACGATTCAAGACTTTGCACTCAAGGGCTTCTCTTTGTTCCTTGCTTGCTATTTAGTTCGATGAACTGCCCAAAGACATATCAAAAGTGCTTATACGAAACAGCACTTCGGATAAACCCCACAAATATAGGTGTGCTTAACCTAAATTATATATCACGCTCTCCATGATGAACAATGCAATAACAGCTGTATAGTCATGCATCATGATAATTTATATGATTCATAGTCATCTCAACTATAATCTTGTGATTTACATGTCATGGCAATAACTGATCTCACAATAATTAAAGTAAGAACATGTTCGGTATCATAGACATATATCAACGTATTTATCGTTAACTAAATAACTAACATTTCTATTAACAAATAATATTATCGTTTCTAGCAATCAGTGGTCATCTATGAGAAACAGTCCCCAAAGGTATGCTTTATAGGATGTACAGTAACAGAGAAAGTGAATGAATCATATCTGTAGAGTTCTGTTAGATTGGTCAACCTGTCTAACAGATTGATTGACTCCTCTAACACCTGAAAGAGACCGGTCGACCCATCTCCAAGACCGGTTGACCCATATCATGACATGAACACAGACTAGTCCACCCATCTCCCAAATCGGTCTAACCGTCTGACAGGTGCACAAACCGGTCAACCCATCTGCACAGATTGAGAAAAATTATAAAACTTGCAAAATTTGCCAATAATTGTATACAACTCGAAAAAATATGATTCAAAGAGCGTTAGAATCTAAACGAACTCTAGTCTCTACGAAAAATACAAGAAAAATGCTTGTAAGCATATGCTATATGGATTTATGGCTCAAAGTATCTTAGTATACAAATCAACTAAAAGAAAAGCTAAGAAACCAAAGAGAAACCATGATCATGCTTACATAATAGATCAAAACCCTAATCAGGCTTATCTATTGATAAGAATAATTAGAATAAACATTAACATTCAAGAAATGGAAATGATTAATGAAGTATTGAATTTTCTGTGATCGCTAATCCAAAGTTACAAGAGATTACACCAAGAATAGAGGGTTTTCCCAAACCCTGGGCTTTAGAGAGTGAGATGACAATAAAGATTATGTTTAAGAATTTGTGAAAAGTGATTTTCGTTACTTACACTTAGGCTTATAATTAAAGACTAGAAACCCTAATTTAAGTCCACTAATACGCTAAAAACATGCCTAAGGCCCATGGACATCAACTGGGCTTTAAATTGGATAACAAAATGGCATGAAAGGTTACTAAAATGGCTCTAAAAGCCCACACAAACAAATATGAACCAAACCAACAATAATTAGGCACTAACCTAATATCGAATCTATACAACTCACCCAGGAAAGAGGTAACACGGACCAAAATCAAACAAGTAATCTAGTCTAACAATCTACCACAACCCACGCAAAATCACGGCCCTGTCTCAAGTTTGGTTACCCTACTATAAAATCCATCGTTATGTGCTCCCACATCTCCTCTCCACTGGGCAACGACGGCAAGGTCCTATAGGTCTCTGATGCTCCACCTTTACCTACTAACAAGTGAGGCAACTAGACACAACTCAACAACCTCACGCTCCATGTTGTTAGTGTTGTTGCAATTTCTAGTGCACTAATGCCACCAAGACGAATTATATATCTCGTATGATGCATTGCATCCGAAATCTCCTCCATCTTCAGGTTCGTCAGCTCTGAGACACTTAATCTATCGTAAAATCTCAATTATCATGTATCCCAACAGCTTGATCTGGTCTACTTTGGCCTACAACCACTGATCTTGAGCCTACATAAGAACTATCTGACTGATCAAGGTTGACTAAACTATCAGACAATGAAAAATAACTCCGATCTCTACTGTGTCAGATAAATATCGAACTTACGACTAACTCCAATATCTACCACTTTTGAATCTTCAAAGGAGTTACCAACCCACATTACTGCTAACATACAATCTATACAAAATTACTACCCTCCGAGGAAGTAACCTCCGTATATCTCAAAACATATATCCAAGTTTTAAGACCACCAACATCTGGTCGATTCCAACCATCTGATATCCAATCTCTATACAAGAAGGGAATCCATCAACAGAATATGACGAAGAGTGTTACCAAAAATAGAAGTAAGATTGTCTTGGTACGCAAAACTAATAGACTTCACAAATAATCCACCTAGGCCTGAAAAGTTGCCAACCAATCCCTACCCAAGGTAACATTAAACTCATTCATTTCCAACACGACCAAATAACTGAGAACACTAACTCTCTGATCCTGACTAAACACGCTCGACATATCCGATCAAGGGATACTGAACCACACAATAGAGAAACAACTCAGGAAACAAATCCAAAACACGAGCAAACGTAAATGAAATAAATGAATGCGTAGTACTTGAATAAAAAAAAAAAGAAAATTACCTGGCGAATGATAAACAATTAATAAGGATACCAAACTGTCACGCCCCATAACTTGTACACTAGAACATCTCTATCCGTCTACGAATCCTGAGGCGTGTGCTGAAAACAAATCCTAACACATCGTAAGAATCACAAAAGTCTCATAAATGCCATATCAATATAAAAGCCAACTCAAATAAATAATATCTAAAACATAATCACAACGAGTCCAACTAAAAACCAAATACAGGAGTCAAAAATTGGATTAAAATATCAATTAAAAATAATACAAAGAAAAGATCACAATAAGACTACACCTAATCCCTCAGGTTGCAAATCAAATGCACACATGAAGGTACACGAATAGTAGGAATACATAAAATCCACACTAAACAAAATAATAGTTGTACGATGATAAACAATGAGGGTACCTTCTACTACTGCTCCAAAAGCATATGTGTCTCATGCATCACTGCAAAGACTCTATCTTGCTGTGTGTGCTATCGATCCAACTGAGTCTTAGGACAATTCCTAGACAACTGTCTCCTCCCTTTGCAATTATAGCATTGCCCTGTGATTTTTTCTTGGGTTCTGCCTGCATTGTAGCATATGTTCAGATGATCTCTAATCATTTTCGGATTGAGACGATCCTTAACAAGATGTCATCGCTCTCGACAGTTGAAACATTGTCCATCAAACCTCTTCAACACCGTTTGTTGAACCGATTGAATAAGAACTACTGTGATAGATTCTCGATTATGGTAGTCCTCTGCCACTTCCATTGTTACCTGAGTCTGTGAACTCATGGTTGTTGTAAAACCCCGAGAAAATCACAGTCGTTGATTTATTCTCTAGAAGCCAGATCCTCGGGATTCGGACCCTAGACGAGTAGGAATGATAAGTTCAGTAATAGTTCAAGGTTCTCACCTAAAATAAAGATTTATTCATTAATTAATGTATACAATTATTAATGAGTATAATTATAATTATCGAAAAAGAAATTAAGTTTGATTTTTCAAAAATAGTAATAATAATAATAATAATAATAATAATAATAATAATAATAAGCTCAATTTTTGACTTGATTGCTTGACCCTGAGAAGTGCCAACTGTGGGGGCAAAAACTGGAATCTTACCCTTCCACCTCAAAGTCAACAGATATTCTCTATTAATAGAATCTTTTCTTTTAATACATAAAATCTCTTCACACTCCAAATAGCTTTACAAATCTCAGTTAAAAGATGTCCGACTCTTGGAAAGTCGCCTACACAAGGTTGAAGTCGGTTGCCAACAAGAGATTGGCTGTAGAAAGCCTTCTCCGTCATCAAGACTCTATCACATCGCCCACTGCAACTTCAGATCCGCTCCTGCTCCTCAATCGCATCCTCCGAAACAAGGGGGTGGTGTACCTGCCAAAGACACTCCGACGATCAAGTCAGGGAAGGCTCCACTACGGCAAGACACACATAAAGGTTATCTCTTAAGAAAGGAAAAGGTAGTTCTCTTTTCCCGATCTCTCTTTGTTTTGGATCTAATTTGGTTATCTTCCCCAAAGTCCTTCTTCTATAAGGGAGGGGTCCTCTATTTATAGACCCCCTATCTCTGTTCTGTTTTCAAGTCTCTTTTCCTTGGCTGGGCCAAAGGTGGCCCGCTCACTTTTGTTCTTCCCCGCTTTCTGTTAGTGGCCTCTTACTATGTTTGTTGAGTGTCCCTCTTTGTCCCCAAAAAGAGAGGGTCAGCCTGGACCGCTCTTGTCCGTCTTAGGACCCTGTCTTTATTCCGGGGCCCACGAATATCTGGCCAGTATGGCTTGACCGGAGGATTTGCACAGTTCGATGATCCAGGACCGTCTGGTGATCATGGTCTGCCAGCTGGTCGGGGGCCATTAGGTGGTCTCGGCTGTCAGCTTGAATTGGGTTGTCATGTGGTCCGGGATCTCTAGGAGGTATTGGGCCGCCAGCTGGTTCTGAGCCGCCATCTGGTCATAGGCCGCCAGCTGGTCATGGGCCGCCAGTTGGTCACGGGCCGCCAGCTGGTCATGGGCCGCCAGCTGGTCATCAATCCTTTGAAGTGTCCAATGAAGGACTATCATGTTCTGAATCTGCCAACAGGAAGGTAGGTGGTTTAAAGCCCTTGTGATTTCCCTCCATTTCCTATTTTCCTATCAATTTTGTATGGTTGTTTCCACAGTTTTAAGTAGAATTGAAATATAATGCATAAGTTAGTAAACTTTTCATGAATATATGTTTTGTTTGTAAGTTTTATTTGTCAAGTATTGTAAGGAATTTTATTAAGTTTTATTCAAAAATTTATACTGTTCTATACCATATCCGTACACAACCTATGATTTGGTTTATTTCTATCTACAGCCCACAATTTCAGTTCGTAACACCCTCCAAATCTCACACTCAAGATGGACCTATAACAGTCCACTAAAATCCAGACCTGTAAATCCCCCCAAGACGATTTCATTTGACCCCCAAACTAACCCCAGTCGACACCCAAACCAGCTTCAATTAACACCCAAAGCACCCTCAAATTTTAGTAGAAATATCAGACCTTGGCTGTAACTAAACAAATCTGAAAATTTGTTTCAAAACAGAGGCTGCATCCCTCATGTGCAGATCCAGAAAGTGGGCTAAAAAACTCACCCAAAACAACTCCAAAAATTGACCCCAAACCCCCACCTAAACCAAACCAACGACCCCTATCACTTCCGATCACGTTTTCAGCCCAAAACTACTACAAAAATCTCACCCAAAACCATCAAGAAGAACACACAGAACAGGGGTTGCGCCCCAGCCCATTTACAACTCTCTTAACCCAACCTGAACATCCTAACCCGACACAAAATCACTTCCAAAACCTGCCCCATACCCATACCCATACCCAAACCCAGAATTCAGCAACACTCCAAATGTGGGGTGCCACCCATCCAACCAACCTCCTCATATAATAATAATGTCAACAAGGTACAAAGCAACAAATGTAAGGATGCATTATATTATTATATAATATATGATATTATATAACATATGCAATATAATATTATATGATTTAATATATATATTGCATTATTATTATATTGTGTAAAAGCAAAGGAAATTGGGCCAACATCTATACAGTCTAGTGTGCCCCTTTCTTCCCAACCAGTTCACCAATACCATGGTCCTAACCAGGGCCGTCTTAATACAAGTTGAGGCCTAAGGCGAAAACTCTAAATGGGGCCTTTTTATTTCATGGCTCAGGCTCTAGTCACCGGCCTAAAATGACAGGCTCCTGTTAAATATGAGCCACGTGGCACAATCTTAGAGGACTCTGACCGTATGGATGTTTGGCAAATCCCTAAGTAGACCTACAGACCAAAAATCAGCCTGATTAGTGATTTATAGGTGTTGGATTGGACTTATTTTCATGGGTTAATCTCAATTGTGG
This sequence comes from Euptelea pleiosperma, assembly GCA_035048495.1. NCBI lineage: Eukaryota > Viridiplantae > Streptophyta > Magnoliopsida > Ranunculales > Eupteleaceae > Euptelea > Euptelea pleiosperma. Next base: position 12,602,515 of record CM068549.1, read on the forward strand.
GAATTTGAGCAGTATTTGAGGTACAAAGTTCCAACGCTTAGAAATTATTAATCAGGCTGATTTTTGGTTTTCAGGTCCACCTAGGGATTGGCCAAACATCCATATGGTCAGAGTCCTGTAATAGTGCGCCACGTGGCTCATATTGTGTCCTATAGTCGGAGCATGTCATTTTAGGATGGTAACTGGAGCCAGACCCTTATTTCATATTGCCTCTTTGCTTAAACAATTTTTTTTTTTTTTCAAAAATACCCTACTGCCCCTACAGTTAAGTTAAAAGACCTTTTGGGTAGGTTGTACTGTAATAAGAAAAAAAGGACGTTTTGCCTTTTTGGTAGTAAAACTTCTATCACATGAAATTGTAAATCACACAAAACACAGCCAATGAGTTCTCGGCACGTAAACAAGTGCTTGCAAACGTACCCATGTGCATCTGCTTTTTAGGTGTACGTGCCGAGAACTCATTGGCTGTGTTTTGTGTGATTTGCAATCCCATTGTGACAGAAGTTTTACTCGCTGTCGTATTGTAGCATACACAAAGAAGGCCCTTTTTGGTAGGCTATAGCCTGTAGCATACAGAAACTTTTTGGTGGACTATAGCCTATAGCAAACAGAGAAAAAAAAAAAGTGATTGGAGGGCCTGACGCCTGTGGAAAGGTTGGGGGCCTTTTCAAAAAATAATTTAATAAAAGTATGCACAAAATTTCTGAAATTTGGGGGCCTTCCATGTGGGGGGCCTTAGGCAACCGCCTCACTTGCCTAGCGGTCGAGCCGGGCCTGGTCCTAACAACCCTATAAAAAAAGGGGGGAGGCCCAAATCCAATGGTTGGGAAATCACCAATCAAGCTGAAAATTTGGATGTAGGTCCACCTAGAGATAGGCCAATATCCATATGCTCCATGGTCTCCGACAAGGTGACTATTTCATCCGAATAGTCCTCAAATCCACAACTAAGATCATGCCATGAAAAAGACCCTGATCTAACGGCTCACAACACCAATTATGTTTTAAACTTGCTGATAAGCCCACTAAAGGATGGACCAAACATCTATATGATCGGTGGTCTTGGGTAAAGTTCACTTATTCAATGCCCAAGGTCCATGGTTCAAACAACCCAAATCCAATGGTTAGAAAGAAACCACAAATCGGGCCCCGACTTAGTCTATAGGTCTACCTGGGGATTTGTCAAACATCTATAATATCGGTGGGCTCAAATAGAGTCCTCCTTTCAAACCCACATTTTAAAGTCAACCCATGAAAGGGACTCAAATCAAACGCTTAGGAATCACTAACTAGGTTGAGTTTTGCATGTGGGTGCACTTAAGTATAGGCCCAACATCCACCCAGTCAATGGCCCCAAAACTGTGGGCCACTTCACGAACCAAATTAATATGAAATGAAATAAAATAAACTAAAATGCGGCATAGGCTTTGTGAAAGACCCATGTGTGCTTAGTGTAAAAAGGTCTATTTTGGACCGGACTCACAAAATAGACAACAACAATAATAATAATATATGAGTGAGCCCATGTGGGATCATCACCAATACAACCCATGTTTTAAATGGTGGGCCACTTCTTCCAATTAATGTTCAATAGTCGGTTAAATACAACCTCTAATAATACAAGATAATACTAGAATATCGTCATAATGATAATAATGATAACTATTCGCTAATGTCGCTTGGGTTACTTAGACTTGAAATAAAAGAGAAATGGGTGACTAGTACAAGTCAAAGGCAGATTGGTGAGTTACGATCATGGGTGACGCGTATGGACACATACAATCACACTAAGATCACTAAGATTATTTCAATCATCTAGATCATTATCATTAATTTATATTTTGCAAAATACAAAATTAAGGATAACCCACTAAATAAATAATAAAACATTTTAAGGGCATTCGATAGATACACTTTCAAGATATCAAAACCTCTTAAAATCATAAAGATACATTAAGAAGTCTGATAGATATTATTGAAAATATTACAATTATAAGAAATTCTCGCACAAAAGAAGAAATTCTGATGATTAGGGATTAAACTCGAAGCTTATTTCAAAAATCCAGATTCTTCAAACTTAGTCAAATTTTCATAATCTTAACGTAAATGACTTTTTGATTTAAATGGATTTTTGACTTTTCTCGATCTTGTTTGGTTTTGATGAATCATCGAGTATCATTTTCGTTAGTGATTTATCGAGTTTTAATTATTTGAAGGATTTATCAAATTTTCTTTGATTTTCGTTCTGTTACTTGATCTGATTGATGCTAGCTTTGGAATTGTTGGATTTTCCATGAACTATTTAAAGAATGAGTTTTATCAGAAAATAAATGAGATTTTACTCAGTCACATTTGTTCTAGTTCGTCAAGAAAATGCAAAAGGATTTGGAAGCTTTGGAATGAAAGATGTGGATTTTCACACGAAATGGGCTTTATTGATTTTTAAATGAGACAAAAAATAGATTTTGAGGATTGATTGGTGTGCGTGATCGCTAGTACATCTGAAGGTGTGGGATGCTTAGGTTACCCCAGATTTGTGAATTATGGAATTACAGATTTGGACTGCGTTTGGGTGCCCTAGTGGACCATGGGTGCTAGTATGGACCCGATTATTTTGGTTGATTTCATATGAGATTTGGATAGATGGATTACGAGGTTGGAACCCCTACTAGCATACAGACATGTCAGAGTACTAGGTGATCAAATAAGTTAATGAAATGGAAATAGAGGGTTTTCTGAAAGCTAATAAAGAGATTTTAAATCAGAAATAAAAGTTTTAGCAAGCTTAAGGTTACATATATTATATGTAGCAGGGTGAAGTAGAAGGGCTAGTAGATCCTTAGATAGAGGCGGTACCCAAGTGTTCTCTCAATAGGATGGGGTATCATTAGAACCATGGGATATTAGCAACTATCCTAGAGTTTTGATTCTTCTGAGGAATTTAGTATGATGCATTGTTTATGGTGGATTAGCTGAGGGTTACACTGCACGCCTGATAGGCATTTAGACTCGGGGCATGATTGAACTCTATCCGGACTTTCTTTGGATCCATAGAAATTCTACGGTCGTCGAACGTTTAGCCGACGTGATAATATAGGCCAACGATGACCTGAGCCAAAAACGTGGGGTGCAGCGCAGGACTAGCGCCAGATGAGTCCGATGAGTGTCAAATAGCAGTTCTCAGGCCAGAAAATTGAGACAGGTGAAGATTGCACAACCCGCGTTAAGGGGCTAACGATGGTGTCCCACATCGGTGAATTTGGGATAAGCCTCGACCGGGATAGGTAAACCTGTAGTAGCCTAAGGTGTTTCTTTAAATTCTGCATCATCAAAACTATTATCTATACAGTATTGTGGGTTACATTTTGACAAATTTGAGATTCGAGTTATATGAATTTGACATTGCTTATTCAAACTTTTATTCACAATTTATTATCATTGTTTTAAATTCAAGTTCATATATTATGGAGTTTCGAGTACAGTAACTGTATGTCATTGGACTATGCATGCCATATGATTTTTGTTTTCATGGTTTATCGATTGTTTTTCCCTAGAGATGAAATCATGAGTAGTTTAAACCACATCCCCACTACTGAGTTTTTCCCCAAAAGCTTACTCACGTCTAGATCTTTTGCAGAGAATCGAGGATATTCGACAAATTAAGCGATTGATCGGAGCATGTCAATTGAGAAGAATTACTAAAAATTATCAAAGAAAGGTTGCGTTGTTAGGTATTATTTTCGTATAGTTTTGCTGCATATTTTTGGCTCTGTACTTATTTAGAAATATCAGATACTCATGAATTATATAAATTATCACTACTGAGATCATTGTCGTATATAAATTTTGAATTCTCATGATTAGAGTATATTTTATCGCATCATCATTGTAATTAATTATGGAGAATAGAAACATAGCCGCATATAACACTTGAGACCCTATTTCTACTGCTTACCAGCGTTTGGAGTTGTCATTATAACTCCGGAGTGTATCGATTGTATGGATAAAAAGATTGTTAGGTGAACCGCTCACACCTCAAGATCTGTGATGAAAATCGGGGCATTACAGTTGTACTACTCGATAGTCACCGCCCGATCTACATCCTCAGCCCATGACCTCATTGAAAGACCCACCGACATCTTTCGGGTAGCCTCAGCTCCCATACCAACATGTTGCGTTGTTTACTCTGCAGTCATGCAGTGTTGTCGAGAACCCTACAAACCTCAGCAAACTCAAGATGGTCACCCTGTGGGGTCCACCCCGTGTTGTATTTCTACCCCCACCTTGAGCCATGACCTAATTCAATGACACCCAGAGAATCCAACGTTCACCTAAAAGAGGATTATTTAAGGCATGTAACAACAAAGCAAATCAACAATCAAATATTTAAACACACACACACAAACACACATATAACAACTCAAGCATCCTATGTTATCTTATAAGTTTCTAATTCATGTTCTCAATTTCCTACTCTTAACTTATACTCATAACCCCTAAAGATTCATAACCTAAAGCTCTACAAGTGACAAATGATCCTACTTTTAGTTAACTATAGCTAAACATCACCAAATCACAAGGTGACACCAATACAAAAACACCAAACTATCCTAGACTCAAGAGAATTCTCCCTAAAAATATAAAGCGCAGGCTTCGAGACAAAGCTATCATGCCCTATAATTCGTACACTAGAATATTTCTATCTGTACACAAATCTCGAAATGCGATTAGAGAACGAATCTACAAAAATACATCATAACATGTAGTGTGAACTGATAAAATAAGAGCCATCTAAATCATTAAATTAAAATTGATAATCCAATTGATCCAAATATCTGAAATAATGTAAATACTAGTCGAAAGTAAATATAACTCAAGCCTCACTACATATGTCTCTCAAAATAAACAACTACTGTAAAGATATCTCCAATACTAAGTTCAATCCAATTTGTACCTCTATTATCTGTGTTGACCCAGAAAAAAAAAAAGAGATCCCACGAGGATGAGTCCAATCGATTCGCAAGTAAAAAATATTTAAAACCCTCACAGTGCACGTATAACATAATACAAATAATATCCATAAGTATAACAAATACATGAATATAACTCAATAGATATATACAAGATCATAACCAATTGATCAAACCCTGCAATGTTAGTAATAACAAGCACCCGACCCACATCTACTTAAGTTAATCCAACCAACGAATGATCAAGTGATCAAGTCTGACATCTCAGAACTCGACATCTCGGATAATCAAATGATCGTTGACCATTCAGGACTATAATTCTAAGGCTTATCTATGTATTAATTATTAATTAGTCTGACATCTTGGAAGTCAAGTGATAATGTTAGAAATCTCGAAATTTGACATTTCAAATAATCAAAGGATCATTAACAATTCAGGGCTTTGCACCTAAGGTTCTCCTTGTTCCCTACTTGCTATTTGGGGTTCGACAAACTACCTAAGGACCTATCAAAAGTGCTTATACGAAGTAGCACTTCGCATAAACCTCACAAATATATAGGTTTGCTTAACTTAAGTCATATATCATGCTCTCCATGATGAACATTGAAATAACAGCTGAATAGTCATCTCAATTATAATCTCGCGATCTACATGTCATGGCAATAACTCATCTTATCATGATAATAAAGTAAGAACATGTTTTGCATCATAGACATATATCAACGTATTTATCATTAACTAAATAACTAACATACTTTATTAACATATAACATTATCTTTTCCATCAATCAGTGGTTATCTATGGGAAATAATCCCAAAAGTTCACTTTACAAGATGTACAATAATAAAAAAAGTGAATGAATCATATCTGCAGAGTTCTGTCAGACCGGTTGAACCCTCTGACACATTACAGAGACTGATTGACCCATCTCCAAGTCCCGTGGACCTATATGACATGAACACATACTGGTGTACCTGTCTCCCAAACTAGTCTATCCATCTAACAAGTGCATAGATCGATCCACCCATCTCCCAGAACAATCGACCCATCTGCACAGACTGAGAAAAATTACAAAATTCGCCAATAATTCTATACAACTCAAAAAATTATGATTTAAACAATGCAATATGGATTTATACCTCAAAGTATCTTAATAGACAAATCAACCAAGAGAAACCATGATCATGCTTACATAATATATCAAAACCCTAATCATGTTCATCTATTAACAAGAATAATTAGAATAACAATCAACATATAAGAAATAGAAAAGATTAATAAAGTATTCAATCCGTGTGATCACTAATCCAAAGTCAAAAGAGATTACACCAAGAATAGAGGGTTTTCTTAAATCTTAAGCTTCAAAGAGTGAGATGAGAAGAGAATAGAGATTAGGTTCAAAGATTTGTGAAAAGTAATTTTTGTCACTTTCACTTAAGCTTATAACCTTTTAGATGAAAGAATGTCATCACGATGACAAAAAAACTAAACCCAAGGCACTCTTCACCCTCAATCATATGGAAAAAGAAGACTTCTATGAAACTTTATAGGATTTGAAGGGGTATTGCTCTACAATGAAACATCATGTGAACTTGGAGAAGTTGAAAATAAAGGGGCTAAAGTGACATGATTATCAAAGTAAAAGGATTTGTTTTTTGTTACTGCAACATGCCTTTTCAAAGTAAAAGGATATCCTTAAAGCTATTCAATGAACTTGCATCTCCTTTAATGTACTATGCGCAAAGGAGGTCAGGCTAAAGCATTTGGTTACTATCAAATGTTGTCTGACAGATGTAGTATATGTCTCTTGGAGAAAATTTTTCCAACGTCATTTTTTGTTATTAGCCTTCATCTCATGATGCATCTAGTTGATGAAGCAAGTCACTGGATGTTTCCATTTGACGGTATGTTTCTAAACTTGGTGAGATATCTATCTAATTACAGATACGTAAAACATTAACAATTGGACAATTCTTCCGACAATTTAATGAAAATATATAGAGGATACATAAGAAATGTTGCTAGACCCGAAGGATGCATTGCGGAATGTTATTGAAGTTCCATTGATACTGTAGATAAATTAAGAATCCAAAGCTCATCCAGTGCGGTTGTATTCATGTCTAAATTGGCCTTTGCTTCTAGGGTCCGCGTGATCATGCAAGTTTAAATAATGATTATCTTATTAAATGGTCAATGCTATTTAAAATCCTAAATAACCCATCGATCAATTAGTCGATCTGATCATCGTAAGAGAGTGAGTAGATGTACAATATATATAGAAATACGAAAGCTATTAAAATGTTTTATGATTGTGTGTGAGTTTAGAATCATTTTGTGCCATAAATTCATTTTTGATTATCCACAACTAAACCGATTAATTCGATCAAACTGGATAAGTCCCGTAAATTTAATAACTCAAAATTTATTTATACACAGTAAATCCCGATTCGATTAATCTAGTTAATCTCGATTCGTTTAATCTAAGATTTGTTTAGCATCAAGTGGGCTTCAAACTGGATAATAAAAAAGCATAAAAGGTCATTAAATGGCTCCGAAAGCGCACCCAAACAAATATGACCCAAACCAGCAATAATTAGGCACTAATAATAAATACGTATGATTAATTATTACTAATAATGCATTACAGAAGTAGTGTATTAGTACTAAGAAAGACCAGTAAGTAAGCCAAATAAAATCTAGATATAGAGAAAAAATTGCACTCTCTACTTTGTTTGCATTTCCCTTTGTGAACTTATTCTGTCATCCTACAATTATGTAGTAGTTGTCGATGATGCACACTTGTGAAGTACAAAATGCACTATAAATGGTTATACTAGTAGTCTTGTTCGCATACATGTGATGCCTTTCACATCAATCATGTATATGCATGCATGTTGATATTCGCTCAAAAGCACTTATTTTAAGCAATTATCCTTCTAGGGTTATCACACTCTCCTACGTAAAATTACATTTTTATTAACATTTCTACGTAAGAGTTTTTCTCAATGCATAGAACACATTTTTCTGGGTAAAATGGTATATTCGCATGCATTCATACGTATTTATTTGACCCACATACAAAGTCATTCTCATTACGCGAATTTTTTATTATAGGAGCACTAATCGAGCAATTTTGATAGAATGCGGGCCCATAATTAACTTTCAGAACTTAGGATAAAAAACTCAAGAGCCAACAGGCTGAGGATGAGGAGATATAGGCCAAAGACGGGAAGAGCCAGAGAGTCGAAAGAATCGAGGGATGACCAAGAGAGAAGGAGAGACAAGCCCTCAAAGAAGAGACTAAAGAGATTAAAGCTTATAAATCAACACAAGGCGAGTGCTTGCTCAGTTGGTGAAGCATGCAGAAGACCAAGTCAAAGACCAGGGTTCAAGCCCCTCTGCTAGCATTTTTTCTTTATGTTGTAATATTTTCTCTCTCCTCTCTCTACCCTTAAATCTGAAACATCCGATCCTCTCTACCTTTGCAATCACTCAATCCTACGGCCTACCTTGGCAGATCTCCAAACGTCCGAAGATCCATCTGATCATCACCTTCATAGTCAACCGTTCGATCACCATCAGATCGTCCACTCTATCACCCGATCATTCGATTATCATCTATCCGATCATCCATCGATCAGACGGTTTTAAGATGTGGTCCACTTCTCACTCATATCTCACCACACTTTCTCAGAAGAGGTAGGGCCGATACCACTTGGTGGATAGACATTGGTTGGTTGTGATTGGCATTTAGATAGGAAAAACGATTTTTGAAAATAAAAGATTCTCCCATGAAAACATCTTTTTGTTAGATCAACATGGTGGGTGAAAATATAGAATAGATTTTGGAAATAAAAGAGTGATGTTTTAAAATCAAACATTTTTAGAAAGAGGGGGTAGTTTTGCAATTTTTTGGAAGAGAGGATTCTTTTGCAAGAAAAGAAAGAAGTTGGTCAAAATGGTAACTTTTCAAGTTGAGGTGATGATCAAGGGTGATGAAAGAAGAGAATATATTTCTCATCAGCCAAGGAGGGAGTTGCTGTTTTGGGAAAACAAAGAATGATGAGCTGGACCGGTGAACCTCTTAAGGGATGGACGGTTGAGATGATTTCCAAAAAAAAGGCTCTCTCCACGTTTATATAAAGGCGGAAAACCCTAAACAAAAAAAGAGCTCTCCAAGCCGTTGGACCTATTCCATTGTCTCTCCTTCTTCATTCTCTCCTCTCCACTTCTCCCCCTCCAAGCCGTCAACACCCCTCTCCCTCACATCACCGTTCTCTCTCTCTGCCGGCAAGAAAAGAAAAATAGAAAAAAAAGGGAAAAGAAGAAGAGAAGAGAGGAAGAAAGAGAGGAGGAACGCCCTCACCCAGTTTGTGCGCCTCCTCCAAGGCCTCCTTTTCACCACACCTGCTACTCCACATCACCTCCTTGCCGCTGCTCCCTTCCACCACTGTCAGCCACCAGCTTTCAACGCCGTTCACCATCTCTAAAAGCCACGACATCACTTGTAGGTGGCTCCTCAACCCAGCCTCCCTCCATCCATATTTTTGGCATCTCCTTCCAGCCAATATAGTTGCACAAGCAACATACAACCCTCCTCTCTTTCACCATCGTGGCCACCTGCTACTCTTTTCCACCCCTACGAGTGCCACATGCAGTGCCTCCACCGTCCAACAGCAAACCACCAGCCAGTGCATCGTCTTCCACATCTCCTCTCCCGGATCTGCATCTCCAGCAGCAACAAGGTAACGTCACCACCACCATTACCGCCACCACGACCTGCAACTCTTAGTTGGAGGTCTGCTCCACCACGCCTCACGTCTCCTCTTTCACTCCATAGGCCGCCCCCTCCTGTTGGTCCTCCATTACCGTCAACACCGGCAGCAGGGTGTGATGCCTTTCATTCAAACTAACCTCCTTGTGCGCACTTGCTGCACCAGTCCGCCCCCACCTGCTGCCTCCTCTCTTCACAGCTCTCCTTCACTTGGAGGTGGTCTTTGCTGTTCCAAACAGCAAGGTTGCACCACCATGCAACCTCACGGAGGAGACGCTCCCAACAGATTCCAGCCACCTTCCCACACCACACTGTCCATCCATCTCTCCACTTCCATTACCGCCAACACCTGCCTTCCTCCTCTCTCTCTCGTTCTCCCCATCTCACCTTAAAGAAAAAGAAAAAAAAAAAAAAAAAAAAAAAAGAGAAAAGAAAAGAGAAGAAGAGAAGAGAGAGAAGGGGAGGTAGCCTACCTGCTGCTCTACCGAACAGCAACGTTATTCTCCTCCACTTGCACCTCCCATCTTCACCGCCCCTTGCATCACACCAACAGAACCCCCCTCCATCACCTCCTTGCTGCATCTCCACAGTAGCAGCTGGCTTGCCACCCATCTCCTCCATCAAAGCACCACGTTGTGCTACTCATCAACCACCTGCCCGTGCAACCTTAGATGCCCAGCATCCAATTTACGCTTCCCCTCCTTGTCGGACTACAACCGAACCAATGGTGAGTGTTTGTCACTTTTCTCTCTCTAAAAGTCTCCTATCTCTCTCTACTTTCTCTCTCTACCGTAGTAATTTCCTTTCTAGGCTAATTTTTGATAGCTTTCTAAGTTAATTTCTTCAGTCAAATTTAGTTTAATTTATTTTGTAATCACTCGTTGATAATTAATGAAGTTGATATTTAGCATGTCTTATTTTGCTTTTATGGTTCTATATTGGTTATGAGTAATTTTCTCTCTCTACAAATCACCAAAAGATGTTTTCAATCACTCCATCATTCTCACCCCATCAATTCCAAGCAAAAAGTTCATCATTTTATGTTCTTTACGCGTGCTAACTAACCCCGAGTGCGGATCGACATCCGACACTTCCACTATGCGAGAATTGTTAATTTTTGCAGAAAAAGAACCGGATAAATTACAAATGTGTTGATTCTAGGGTTTCCATAACCAACGACGGGAAAAACTCACAGTCACATGTATATTTGCCACTCATGTGTTAGAGGTAGGGATTTCAATGGGTCAATTTCGGTTCCGTTCCTAAGGTACCCACAACTAGAACCAATATTGTCGGTCCTTATTTGTCATGCCCTGAACTTTGTTCAGTGGTATTTTAGTAAAATTTCAAAACTTGGGATTCCTTCGTCATTTTGGGTTTTATGTTATTACATTTCTTTTATTCTTATTCTCCTTTTGCGTTGTTGTGCATACATTGCGTAGTACTAACCATGACGTACCGCATGCATGCTAAATCACGAACACGTGTGAACTCTCGAATACCTTGATGCATCACACTTTTATCACTAGCAAAATTTAACAATTTCATAATCTGTAGGGTCCACGCATGATCTCCAATCAACCCTTAGAAACTAATCGACATTGTGGCCGATTGACAAGTTACCGGATAATTGAAGATGATCACACACCTTTACACGTGAAATGTAATACGTACAAGCCAATAGTTGTGATGCAGTTAGTAGTACGCATGAGAGTACTAAACTTAGACCACACCGTTAGCTAACCATACATGACCTCTTATACACCAGTAAAATCATAGGAGAGGACGACCTTGTCTAAAATCGTTATAATGGTAGCTACTACATAGAACCTAGTGTGTACATAACTAACTAGGATGGTATGTGGACCCCCCCAACCAACACGTCTACACCTTTCCCTACAAAGAAGAAAACTCACAAAGGAAAGAAAAATATATATATTAGAATAATTATATAGCATGTAAGGACACCTTGCACATAACTTTGGAAAGGTAGGAATTTGAAAATAATACAATACCTTACCTAGTCAATAGAAGAAACAATTACCACTTGGTTAAAATATACTGTTAGAAAACCTTTTAGGAATAAAATATAAGGAGATAAATAAATCTGGAAACTTACTTGTATAAAATTGCTAGCTGTGGAGACCACCCTCGTAAACACATCAACGTGTTCTCCTAACAATAGGAAGTAGAGAGCTGAACCTTGAGACTCCTTAGACTCTTTCCATTTAGAAGAACTACCACCATTAGATGTTAAGTTTAGAAACACCAGCCACACATACTAATCTACTATACCATTCCAAAACGGATAGAACTATTATATAAAATAGGAGAGGAACGTTAGCAAGAGGGACGATTGGAAGGAGAAGAAAACGTGGAGAAGAAAAGGAGATCTCAGACCTTGCTGACCTCGTGAAACCGGTAGAACACACACCACGCTAACGAGGTAGGTAACCTTGACGATAACATAGATCTGCCCATTAAATTCTTACATGTGATGCATAGATATTGAGTACAATATGAATGATATGTGGACCTGATGATGAATGATGTGTGTGGTATGATTAATGTCTGAATCTGAAATATTCCACTTTGATTGTTGCCGGAGTGAAGTGGACCAACTATGAATGAATGTTCGTTTATGGCATGGATGAATATGAATCTCTGAATGAATGTTATACCTGATATGGTTGACATGTGAATCTGTAACGTTTTACTATGATCATTGTTGAAGCATCCATTCTCATAAGAAATTGCATCATGGGAAGGGAAGGAAGGGTATGGTGGATATGTGACCCTTGGTGGGATTGAAAAGACCCTTGGTGGGGTACAGTGGCCCTTGGTGGGATACGGTGGCCCTCGGTGGGAGGAGGAGGAGGAAATGGGGGGTTATGCATCCGTTTTAAGCTACTGCTATCACCTACTATCATGCTCATGTTTAACCTATTTATGAATGACATGCATAAAATTTTCTAGGTGTTAGACCTATACTATTGCCTTGATTATTTGTGGGACTAATGAGCCTTGGCTCACGGTTTTCAACAGATAAAACATTTTAGAAGATGGGGCGCCAGTAGAGGCATTATATACAGATGAAGGAGATAGGGGTTGCAGTTTCGAGAACAAGGACGAACCATCGACTGACGATTATAGGGAGGACATTTAACTACTAGTGTTCCATCCGTGACAGTACTAGTCTCGACTGAAGTTTCCTTGAGTAGCATCATTCATGCTTCATCGGGAAGGATCCGTTAACTTCAGTAGTTTCGATCGTTCGGACTTTGGCTAAATATTATCATATTTCTGGTCTTTTCCCCAGTTGATGAGACATGGCTAGTATAATTCTTTAAAACATGAGATGTATGATTGAAATATTATGAGATGGACGGTTTTAATGATAATGGATGTGGTTGGATTTGAAAAGAAAACAATCTAAGTTCATGATGTGTGCTACAGACATAGCGCAAATTGAATTGAATGACAACTAAGTTCCAACCTTACTGAAACTCACACTCAGGTTGGAGTGTGGAGTAAATGGACTAGGCCATTGGGTATGCCTGACGATGAGGTCGGAGCCCTAAGGGTGAGTATTTTGCCCATGGCTCTAACGTGACACTATGCTTACTCCAATGGTCATAATAACGAATGACTTGCCAGACCTTAGGTGCATGGACGTGGTCCAACAGGAGTCCATGAGCTTAACGTTTCTTCTTTCGGACTCAGATGGGCAGAACCAAATTGCCCTACTATCATTTGGTTGTGTGGAGAAAATGTTATATTCTTCTGAAATCTATTATTACTCTAACCTGTATTTTCTTATGAAAGTTTAAAAAGGGTAAGACATTTTACTTCCCTCTTACCTTGATAGACCTCATGATCAAACTGAAGGATTGATTGTATTCAGGTTTGATATGGTCAATGAATTCTTGATCACCCTCTAGTAGTGGGTTTTCTTAAAAAAAAATAGAGAGAAGATTTAGTCAACTAACCGTTTGATTCAGGGTATGAATCCCAGGAATATTAATTTCAAAGTAATTGTTTTTGATTGGCTGGTGGACTTCCATTCCGATAGAATCAAATTTCATGTTTTAACTTTTTACTAATTCACCTTGTGGTGAGACCCTATGGATGACCTCCTACAATCATGGTGATAATTATTACAAGGTCGGACTGTTTAGTCCTACTTCAAAAACTGCGAGTTAAGAGAAACTTATATGAAAACCCTTTTTGCTTAAGTGCTAAAATTTTATGTGGGGTAATGTGGTACCCTCTTGTTTCAACGATCAAATGGAGTAATTAGCGATGATTCGATGCTAAGCAGATAAATACCTTTGACTTGCCGACCATTACCCTCTGATCACTCTCGTATTAGTGGTTCACTGGACCATTCAAGTTTGAACCGATCTATTTATTATTTCCGTTATTAAAATGAAAATTCCTTTCACTTCTACATTCAATTAGGGTTTTATTGGACTAAAGTTATGAACATTTGAATAATTTATGAAACTTCTCCACATGTTATGTGATAATTAATATTGAATTGTGGACTTTTGTCTTATTTTATTATGACTTGGATTTGGATCCGGGCTGACCCGTACGAAATGGGTCAAACCCAGATGCCCAGATTTTTGGACGTGACATTACTAGTTTTGTTCTTATCCTTTTTGGTTCTCAAAAAGATGGATCCAGAACCACAACTGATGTTTGGTTTTGGTCAGTTCCATTTTTAGGTACATTGGTTCCAATTTTGAATCTGTTGATATTTCTGATGAAGCAAAAGTTTGAACTAAATGTAAGTAAATTCTCTTAAAAAAAGTATTAGTGTTTAGTGCTTATCAAGATTAACTTCATGAATTGCATTCTAATATTTTTCTGGTATATTATCTTTTCTTAAGAAGTTTTAAAAATGATTTTTGACTTGAAAAGATTTATTTGGGGGTCGAAAATGAGTTTATTGGTTTTTTAAATTTTAAATTTTTTTTCATTTCTGGACCAGTCCAATCGATTGGACATTACAGACCAATCGATCGGACATCTCCAATCGATTGGAGAGTACAATCCAATCGATTGGCCAAGCTCCAATCGATTGGACAGTGCGACGTTCGATTTTATAAAACCCAAAATGGGTCATTTTCAACCCCAATCGATCCAATCGTCTACTAGATTTCTCACAATCGATCACAGGTGCCCGATCTACTGTTCACATAAGGTTTTTGTGGAGTGATTCTCTCGATTTTTTGGTTTTCTACTTCATCCTCTTCGTTGGTGTTTTTGTGAAGTTTTTGAAAAAAAATAGAGTTATTCCGGTATTTTTTTTCATTTTTGGTGTTTATGGCGACTAATCCTCGTCGTAGAAGTGCTATTGTGGTCTCAGAAGAAGAAAGTGCCAATGAAGAACCCCTGGTTCAATGGACCCAATCTCGCACAAAATGAGGTGGTTGACTAAGTGGTTCGCGGTACTCAGAGCAGGGTGAATCATCCATAGGACCTAAGAGAGCTCGTTCCCGGGGTCGTTCCGATCATACCGATTTTCCTTCGGTAAGTGCTCCCATCTCCTTCGTTCATTTTTTATTCTGCTAGAGATCGTTTCGAGCATTTTTCTTGTAGCAAATTCACTATTGAGCGAGTAGTTGAATTTAACACTATTTTGGGTACTATGGTTCATTCGTTGTTCGTATCTCGCAAGTGGGTACCTATCACTTGGTTGACCATTCCATTTTACCCTGTCTTAGTTAAACTCTTTTATGTCAACATGCACTCCATTCAGTGTGATGATCCAAGTGAGTTATCTTTTCAGACTTATGTCTCTGGGGCTCACCTGACTATTACACCTGATCTGATTTCTACCTTGTTGGATATACCTCGTCCTCCTACCTCATATGAGTACATTCCTAGGACTCGTGAGATGACGACTGCTAGAGTCACCTTGACCGAGACTCTCACAGGGCAGTTATTTGATTGGAGTACTTTTATTCCTCTTACTTCTCTTCTCCCTGAGTACCGTTTGTTGAACATCATCTGTGGGTACAACATTGATCCACCTGGCCATGAGGCATAGGTGAACATTGATCGTCTCCAGCTTCTTTATCATCTTGGCACTGGATTTGTCATTGACCTTCCGAGGTTCATATTTAGAGCCATGGTTAGAGCGGGTAGCCAATTGGCTAACCATCCGTGTTTCCATTTTCTCTGTTGGTGAGCTCTATTCTACTTCACCTGGATGTACCGATTTGAGCTACTGAGGAGGTTTGCTCTCCCATAGGGCCTATTGGACCTTCGATTATCAGGAAGAGCAAGTCTAAGGTTTGGAGAGTAACTGATGTACCTCCGCATTTTGACGATATGTTCGATGAGGACTTAGGAGATGATACTGAACCGGGCAGTCAACAGACAGATACTGAGATGCATCCTCTAGAGCCCCATCCATCATTTGTCCAGCCTCCAAAGATGCATGCCCCTTACTCCTTTGAGTCTCTTCATCATCAGATGGTGGGATTCGACCAACGACTCACAACGCATGAGGAGCGGACAACTCAGAGCTTTCGCCATTTAGAGGAGAGACAGGAGAGGATGATGGGCTCCATGTATGATATCCAGCATTACATGGAGTATCAGTTTACCATGATGGGCTTTGGACAGCATCCACCAGCTCATGGCCCTAATCAGTAGGATGGTACTGGTCCATCTACATAGGCTCCCAGAGAGACTTCTTGAGAGTATCGAGTGTTTTTATTTTTGTTATTATTGTACACCGATAAACTCAGATTGTGTATGGTTATACTTTGCTTGTGTTACTTATGTGTTACAAGGTATAAACCAGTATGTATTATGGTTTGTATGTATATATGCACTTGTTCTTCATAATGATATTCATTGCATACTTGTTATTTGCTTATATTTCTGTACCTTTGTCATTCTGTGACAATGAGGGAGAGAGAAAATCATAGCGATAAAAATAAGTTGATGCATGAGATAGGGGGAAAGAAATTTAGGTGGAGAAAAATTTTTCATTATTTTTTTAAATTTCTCTACTTGTGATGTACATAATTTAACTCACTGCATTTTAATGATTTACTGATTGCCGATGATATTACATGGTATGTATTGTTGGTAGAATATGTATGGAACAGATCAAAAGTCATTCCAATATATTTGTTCGATTATCTCCGAGAGAGTGTGAGATAGTGAGTGAATCATGTAAGATGGTGGGATTGTATTTTCTATTTTTTACCTCCTATATGATTAAATATTTTTTTATCACGAAATTGCCAAAGGAGGAGATTGTAAAAAACATTTTCATATTCAATTTGGCAAAAAGTCCGTTTGACATAAAAACATTCTTGTAACCGTTCCTACGAGCACGAGTGTAGTGTGGAGATGTCGTGGTACGCATACTTCGCCAATTACGTGAAGACTAAAAGACAGAGACATCAAGAATCAGATAGTTGACGATAGGAGTCATCTGAGTAACTGTCAATTTGTCAGTTAAAGATCGTGTACGCTCGATTAGGAAGGTAAATGACTTAGTGGCCATAGGAGTTGGTTAAAATGAATAAAATATAATGGTCAAACTTAGTCATTGGACTGACCCAAGTCTAAGTCAATTAAATTGACTAATGGGATAGTCCAATCGATTGGACACTTATCCCCAATCGATTGGACATAGCCCTATCCATTGGAGACTCTGTTTAATCGATTGGAAGCTACGAGGCAAAAACCTATTTCTGCCCAATCGATTGGAAACTCTGTGAAATCGATTGGAGCCTTTGGAACAGAAATCTTATTGAGCCCAATCGATTGGATACTTATGCCCAATCGATTGAACATGGCCCAATCGATTGGACCCAATGTACAATCGATTGGACCATGCACAGAATTGGTCCTTCTCGGATCCAAAATTCTTAGTTCTATTATCCCACGTTCTGCACGAGTCAGGGTCTTGGAATTCTATAAATACAACCCTTCTATACCTTCTCTAAACACACACAGAGACACAGAGTGGCTCAATCTTCAAGAGAGAGAAGTAAATATTTTATTTATTAGAGTGTCCATTCGAAGAGCAAGTAGCTTGTTTTCCATTCACATCTTGTGAGCTTGTTCTCTTCTTTATTAAAGCCAAGTGCTTGATCTTTTCTTCAGCTTAGGTCTTCCACTTCTATATTTGACCTAGTAGCCTGAGTGTACCAGTGTGACTCAACACCATTTGTGCAACCTAGGGTTCAGGGTGTACTGAATCATTCACCTTCTACAAAGGCGGGAGTGTTGAGAATTAAGATTGGAGGAGTCGGTCGACGGTAGGTTTGGGGTGTACCAAACTGAACAAGCGGACAAGGCTTCTTGGCTGGAAGGGCGCGTGTGAATTCGTAGCGTTGATTCAGAGGACGTGGACGCATCGGCAGTAGGCCTTGGCTAAGGTTGGAAGCTGTATTTGCAACGATGCTGCGTAGGTAACCTTTGTTTCGTTTAAGTTTTCAGTTAGTGATACTTTCCGTCTGGACGTGATCCCGTGGTTTTTCCTTGGCTAAGGTTTTCACTAAAAAATCTCTTGTCTTGTGTGATTGTTTGTTTGTATTCCGCAATCTATTCTAATTAGATCAAATGACAAAAAGAAAATATACCACGAAGGTATATTCGATTTGAGTCTGTTGTGATAATCTTTTATCAAACAACTAATGCATGCGATTTTATTCCCTTACCATAGACCAGTAAAACTGTGTAGGTATAAATAATTTTAAATACCTAATCAACCCCCCTTTCTAGGTATATTGAGTTAAATAGAACGGACCGGTGGAATTTCACCCCATACCTATTATAAGTACATATATACACTCTTTTAAAAATAAAACTAGTCATCACGTGTAGTCCAGGCTTCTTTTTTTGAACTATGTAAACATTGTATGTAAATCAAGATGCACCTTGAAAAACGTGTTTTTATTTTTAAAATTAAAGATTTTTAGAAACAGTGAAATGACACATTTTTTTAGGTGAATGTGGCATTGTAGAAAGTTTGCATATTTTAAAGTCCGCACCATGTGAGTAAAATTGTCTCGATTCTCTTTTAAAGAAAATGATAAAATGATTCTCATATATATACTCTATTTTAAGCCTTGTATGGTGATCAACGAAAGGTTTTACAAGAAAAGGATTTGTATGTGTTGATATAGAAAAAGTTTTATGACATTTAAATGCAAAAAATCATTTCTAAAAAACTTATCCAAGGTAACCATTAAGAGCCATAATCCACAATTTCTTTTGTCCTATTTTAGCCATACGACCACAACACACATGCAAAGCATGCCAAGTTAATTCAAACTGAGAATATCCATCATATAATTGAGACCCATCAATGTCAACCCATGCAATATTATGTCGTTTGCATGAATTGCAGTGTTAGAAATTTTGGATCTCCCATCCACTATTCTAATACTATTTTAAGGTGAAGTGTAGGTTTACTACATGGCTTCACTTACCCACTACTAAAAACAAATCTTCTAATTAAAAATGCAGAGTGATTACTTATTTACCTAAAGTGGAAACTTTGGTTATGCAACTTTCCAAAACAAGCCCTTATGTTAATAATTTTCCCATTCCATTTATATAGCCATTCTAGACATCATATGTGCACCAAACCGGAGACACATTAAGAATATCCACTATATAATTGGATAAGGTCTAATGTGGGGATGGCAATAGACTTGCCATACTTGACAAGGCACGTATGAAAATGTGCCTTACACACACTATAATATTCCTTTAGAGTTGTCCAATTTCAAACCCTCCAACTACAAAGATACAATTTGTACAATGAAAGTTGAAAGTTTTGTTTGATATGCAACGGTCCGCCCCCCAACATGAATCCATTTTTATGAGTAAAACTTTGATGATAAGGAGTTGTCATCGAAGACCGTGAAGGCCAATGAGTTCTCGGCATGTGCCCCAAGCGCTTTTTGCCACGTACCCATGAGCTTTAAAAAGTAATATCGAAAAACACTCACCTAGGTACGTGGCAAAAAGCACTCGGTGCAAGTGCCAAGGACTTACTAGCCATCATGGGCTTCGATGACAGCCTGTCGTCATCAAAGTTTCCCTCCATTTTAATTCACTAGCACATTAAGGCATGTATGCATGTCCACCTTTTTTTTTGGAAAGTAAGTTGGGGTTAGGCAAGACCCCTACTAGATATATTGATAATCACAAACTTACAAACGTGTATACACTTTACCAAAAGCTTCTTGCCTCAAAATGATCTCTAACTCCTCATCAATAGGTGGTATAAGCACACTAATGCCAATATCAGTACCATCTCTAGCAAATCTATCTGCTGCTATGTTACTCTCTCTATACACATGGTTAATTTAAAAGTTAGAAAACTTATCTACCATATTGCTGATAGATCCAACAAGCCCCATGCAAATCCAAGGAGAAGACTCTCATCCCGTAATACAGTTTACAGCTCTCAAGGAATCTGAACCAACTTGGACTGATAAGACATTCATATTCACAAGGATCTCCAAGCCGGTTTGAATAGTTTGTAGCTCGTGGTATACTGAAACCTTCTTCGCTCCTCCAAAGTAGGCAAATATTGCCGAACAATCCTTTCTCCTAGCTAGCCCTCCGAACCCAGCCGATGAATGTCTATATGAATCATCCGTGTTTAGCTTGACTGAACAAACTTGGGGAGGAACCCATTTGCAAAAAGTAGGCACATACATGTTGAATTTAACATGAATTCCCCAGTTAAGGAAGAAATTTCTACAAGCTGCACTATCCTCAACGTTGGTGAAAAGCCCAGATAAATGGAGTCTGGAATAGTAACGACATCCTTAGCCTCTCCTCTAAACCTTCTCATATTTCTCTCAATCCAGATACCATACACCGTAGCACAAAGAGAAGCCTTCTTAACTTCTGCCACACAATTAGAACCCTTTAGGTTAGTCCAGATCCATTTCCATTCTCGGGTGGATTCAAGGATATTTCTAAGGATTCCTAACACATTCAACACTTTGCTCCACACAAGTGCTCTGTGTTCTCTTGCGATCGCCTACATAAAATGCATTAGACACCTCCAAAATACCTTTATGAACCAGCTTATCTTACGTAAGCAAAGAACCTGTAATAGCAAGCCAGCTTATGAAGCTATGACGAGGAACACTCACCTTAGACCAACTGATAGGAGCCCATGACTTCTTGGAATTCCTTCCCTGAACAACTTCATAAGTCGTCTTCAAGGAGAATGACCCATGCGAAGAAGGTTTCCACACCATTAAGTCTTTTCCCAAGTGAGGAAACACCTCTGTAGCTTGAATAGCATGCCACACGGAAGAGAGTTGAGAGTCTGGGACACAAAGGAGAATCCAAACATGCTGAAAAAGAAAAGAGCTAACTAGATCATCAATCCTAGTTGCTATTCTAGTAGTCCGAGGAACATTGTTGAGGAAGGAATCATCCTCCAACCATGGGCCATGCCAGAAAAGGGTCTGATTCCCATCTTTAATACAGTGCTTGACATGTCTCTTAGTAAGGTCTCTGCTGCTAAGAATCTTTCTCCACGACCAAGAGAAGTCTCTAAGGGTAGACATAGACCAAAATTCTTTTCTTTAATGTGGTGCTTCCATATCCAATCTACCCAAAGAGATGGCATTTTAGTTGTTATCTTAAAGACATGACCACAAATAGCAGCTTCATTCCACTTGCCAAGGTCTTTAATGCCAAGCACCCCCCCCCCCCCCCCCCCCCACCCCTCAGATTTGGGATAACATAGCTTCCTCCAGCCTACTGGGTGCATTCTTTTCCCCATATCCAGACCAGCCCACAAGAACTTACAACATAACCTTCCCATCTCATCTATGATTCTCTTAGGAAGTGAGAAGGATCTACTCCAATATATTTGAAGACTAGAGAGAACAAAAATTATAAGCTGCAACCGACCAGCATAAGATAAAAATCGTGACTTCCATGAAATGATTCTATTTTTGAATTTGCCAATGAGGGGTTAGGAATCCCTAGCATTGAGTCTTGAGGAAATCAGGGAGAGACCAAGATACGATAAAGGAGGTCTAGCATGCTTCACATTCAGCTCCTCTGCAATGACCTTCCCTTGCTCTTCAGTCATTCCACCACAAATAAGGCTGTTTTTTGAGGATTAGCTAGAAGGCCAGCAACCTTGGCAAAGGATTCCAAGACTTTCCTTATTCTATCAATGGTAGAGGGACCAGGTTTGAAAAACTCATGATATCATCCGCAAAGATCAAAGGCTCCTTGCACTTAGGGTGAGGTTTGATCTTAATTTCCTTCTGTAAACTCCTTGTGAAGCATTCTCCCTAATATCTCCATAACTAGAACAAAGAGAAGAGGGGATATAGGGTCACCCTAGCTTAGGCCTCTTTTGCCCCCAAAGAATCCCACATGACTGCCATTTACAAGCACTGAGAATTTTGGAGCGGTGATGCATAGCTTAATCCAATTGATGAAGACTCAAGGAAAGCCCAATATAAAGAGAGCTTCAAGCACAGTTTCCCATTTGACGAAGTCATAGGCTTCATAAGGTCTACTTTCAAAGTACATCTTTGGGCCCCTCCTTTCTTCTAATAGTTTCTAAGTAGCTCATGAGATATCAACACATTATCTAAAATACTTCTTCCAGGAACAAAGGCAGCTTGGTTAGAACTAATAAGTTAGGAAGAACTGACTGTAGCCTTTTAGTCAATATTTTAGATATGCATTTATAAATCACATTACAACAAGAGATAGGTCTATAATCAGCTAAAAAGGAGGGATTCTTAACCTTTGGGATGAGGCAAATGAAGGTCGCATCCCTTGTTAAAGCTTCCCATATCTGAAAACATTGCTAATGGCTCTTTGGAAATCTTCTCCCACAATGGACTAGCATTTCTTGAAGAAGCCAGCACTGAAGCCATCTGGGCCTGGGGGATTGGGAGTCCTCCAGAGAAAGGGCTAGCTTAATCTCTTCATGGGCGACCTCCGCTTCCATAGCCTCTATTTGGCCTTCATTGAATTTCTTACAAAAACTAACAAACTCTTCCAACTTGCCAGGGGCAGGCACCGAGTGCCCTGTATCCAAAATCATCTTGAAATGTACGTCTTTCCATTCTTGTCTAATCTCCCCAGACTTAGTAAGCTTTATACTTGGTCCGAGGTATTGATACTAATCATTTTAATTCTATTTTTCTCACAACGATTACATGATGGAAATAAGAAGTGTTCTTATCTCCCAGCTGAAGCCAATTCACTTTAGCTTTCTATTTGGCTAATGCTTCTTCAACTCTAGCAAGGAAGTTATATTCTTCAATTTCACTCCTTTCTTGTTCCACTAGCTCATCATCAAGCGGCCGATGCTGCAACTTCAACTGAGTACTGGCAAGCCTCACCTTATCCTGCTTAACTCTCTCTGTAATGCCCATATAGGTATGCTGACTCCAAGACTTGAGTCTATCTTTGAAGGCTTTAAGTTTGGTTGTAAGTCTAAACATAGGATTCCCACGAACTCCCATGTCCCAGACCTCTCTAACAATCTCAAAGAACTCGGGGTGATCCATCTAGCAATTAAAGAATTTAAAAGGAGTTGGGAGCCTGACCTCATTCAAGAACTAAGACAAGATGATAGGGCTATGATCAAAAATACCTTGAGGGAGGAAATCCGCTTCAGAGTTGCCACACGTATTCAACCAATGTCTATTAACAAGGCATCTGTCCAGCTTGCACATGATTCTTCTACTTCCGGATGATCTATTAGTGTAACGCCCCAAATTCGGACCACACGAATCTTGAGGTGCTAGCCACGTGTCATGAATCCAAGGCACGCAAAGCATACCCACTTTCACATCTAACCCAAGTTATAAATTTCAGAGAATTTTTTTTTTTTAATTGCGGAAGCGCAGACCTACTCGACATTATACAATAGAGATAATATGTGAAGTTAATGATATATACTTCTAAACAAGAATCTAGATATAAATATATACTCAATCACGAGTTCATAACCTGAAATCTACTTCACTGCAACTAGACTTAACTTCAAAACAAGCATGAATAAGTTCATAGGTTCTTCTCTGCAAGAGAACTGAGGGGGTGTGAGCTTTTTTGAAAAAGCTCACAGGTAACCAAGTATTCTTAAAACAATCATCATAAATACAAAATAATATAACAACAAAATACATTTTATTTTGAAAGAAACAAAAGTGTAAGAACGGAAATTCAAACTAAACAATTTTATTGAGCAATAAATGACAGAATTTAGAACGTACTAATAAAATTAGAAATCAAATAGCATTTAAACATTATATCAATAACATCTATATCTCACCCATCACCAACTAAGAACAACACAAGGGGGTAGTCTATTCATCTTAAAGTGAAGAGGTCACGACTTGTATCAGCCCTAGTCTAGCAATTATTTCTTTTGTCCCAATACTTAACCAATGTGGAACCCCACCGTTGGTATCCTGATTTGCGGTCGGACGGATATTTGTCGCTGTGTGTGAGGAGCACACTACAAGCCCGTGAACTTAGGTTCAGGAGAGGGCCTTTGACCACGACACTGAATACACAGGTCAAACACACAACGATGGTCAATCATTCGACGTCTGCAAAGATTTTAAGGATCCTTAAAACTATCCAAGGACCGGCGAACTGTACCCCTCACGTCTATCGCCTCATCGAGGCATACAATGTAAACCTCTATCAGATCTAGACTTCCAAGACGTACCACTACAAAGATGGCGGTAATCTAGAAAAGAGAAATAAAAGTTCTTGGATTTGAATAATGATTCAAATCGCAAAGATAGCCCACACCACCTAGGAGACAAAAATCATTAGTCATATCTTAAAATAATTCGTCACCTCTAGAAAATAACATCAAACTATTCTTACAGGAGTTCAACTAATCATTTTCCAAATCACCTAGTGATATATTATATAATATAAATAATAATTAACGATTTTTAATCAACATAACTTTCTTTCTCTTTCGGAAAAACCTTTACACAAATATGAGTGCTGAATTCCTTATCACATCTTATATGTTCCGTCATCTTAGGACCAGCTTCCTTCACACGGATTATTACGCGTTGAAGCTCATGTGACACACGTCATCCCAAACTTATATCCCGGGCGGTCTATCACCATCACCCGCTCTATCTATAATCAGGTTCTAAGTCCCGGGCGGTCTATCACCATCACCCATTAATTAAGTTCTAAGTCTTGAGCGGTCTTTCACCATTACCCGCTAATTGGGGACTTCACGCACCACATGCTTCAATCAACTGAGAACTCCCATCCCATAACCATTCACATTCCATGTCAAACCACGTACAATCACTCTTTTCTTTTATTAAATGAATAGAGAGAGTTGTTTCGATAAAAATTTCTCATAATACTTTTGACTTTCGAAAATTCTCCTTCCAAAAACTCAATAGTAAGAAATTCTAAGTTCTAGAAAATAATTAGATTTTCTAACTTAATTCATACATTCATAAATCCAATCATATAGGAATATGCATAAATTTGCAAGATTTCAAAATAAATACGAGATGATTATTAAGAGGATAAGAAGCCACCCACCTTATAAAGCTACTCCAAAAGTTCTTACAATGGCCTACTAATGTGCCTTGCTCTTTCGCTAAATGAGCTATAGCTCGGATGCTTTAAATCTCAATCTACGCTTTTCTCCTTGTGCAATCCTCTTTCTTCTCGATTGATGACAAAATACAAAGAGAATAACAAATTTAACAAAATTAGAAGATTAAACCCTAAGTTCACTATAGACCTATTAAAATGAACAAAACCCTGTATTTAAACTAAAATAGAACCCTATGGTCAATTTAGATAAAACTTACTTCATCTTACTCATTTTCAAGGACACTAATTTAAGTCAAATAAGATTTATTTCGGTCAATTTGTCTGATTAACATATAAACAACACTATTGAGTATAGTCAACGTAGGTCAAGTCTGTTCAACTAATCCATTTAGTTCCATCCTAATTCGACCGGTCAACTAATCAACATAGTCAGCCTTAGTTAAACTGGTTAACTAGTCAGTCTAATCTAAGTTAGCCAAACTAGTCAACTAAGAACTTTTGTTATCCTAGTAGACTGATTAGAATAGCCATTATAGTCAACCTAAGTCCAACTGGTCAACTAATCAATAAGATCATCCTAATTGAACTTGTAAAACTAATCAATCTGTCATCCAGTCAAACTAGTTAATCCAAGTTCAATAGTTGCTTATTAAACTTACTTAATTAATCATTTTCGTATTTTAGGCAAAATATTGATTAGTTTTTTTGTGAGATTTATGGGGTATTTTATTCAAATCTTGTTGGTGGTAATAGGTCCAGGTTTTAGTATGGATTTTGATTGGATTGGAGGCCTTTTGAGTCCGATTTTGAACCTATTTTCAGGTCTGTAAATAGATGGGGTGCATCCCCTATTTTGAGTTTATTTTTGAAATGAAAAATGGTGGTATTTTGGGCTGCTTTTGAGGCTGATAGCAGGGAGCGTTTAGGTTCAGATTTGGGTAGATGCTTGGATGGGTTTTAGTGATTAAAAGAGTTGATTTTAAGGGCTGCAATTACACCTATTTTCAGACTAAAATTGGTTGTAACCAGTGGCTGAAAATGTCCATGTTTCTGACTACTTTTAAGGATTGTTACATGAGTTTAGTTTGAATTGTGGAATAGATGATATATGAGCAGCAAGATGGGTCATTGATAGACTGAATTTTTGTGTGCAGAAGATAGAGCGAAACTTCGACAAAATAGGGATGGAAATTTGTATATCAAAGTGCTGAAATTTGCATTAAACTAACTGAAATTTAAACAATTTATAGATGAATTTCAAGCTATAAATCTAATAGATGAAATCATGTAAGCAAATTTTAAACCAACCTACCTGAAATCTCCATTCCTAATCCCTTCTCCAACTTTTTTTTTCCAAAACTCCATTCTTTCCCTCATACGTATGGAGTAAACAAATGAAAAGAATGTTTATTTTATTAATAAAAAGGGTACTCTTGTAATTTCCATGGCAAGAGACAAATGTCTCTTTGCATGGAACAATTGTCACAAGTGTTGCAACTAATAGAATTGCTAAGGTGTAGCTAAAACAACATAATAAGATGAGACAAGTGATTCAGCGTGACACGGTGCATTGCAAAATAGTAAAGCGCGGAGGTCTGGGTCCAAAAAGTGAGACCTACATATTATTGATTTCAAATCTAATCGGATGAATGAGGACCAAAGAAATATACTCCAATTCACTTTTGTCGGGTTACAATTTTGACATTTAACTTGAGGAAAATAAATCAGAAAATAGTTGGGTTTGGTTGGGCCAAGAAGAGGTGGGCCTAACTTGGTGAATATGGGGTTGATCAACAAGATAAGGTTTTGGTTACATGCATTAGTGCACAACGTAATAAGTTGTAATGGTTAATTCGATAAAAGAGATCGACGGTATTAAAATACTATCAAAAAGTTTTAGGGTCAAAAGTGGGTCTACGAGTTAGCGATTTTCGATCCGATTGGACGGATTGAAAGCTCACAAGTTCATGGAATGTTACTAAAAGATAGAGAACATTTGACACACATTGAAAATCCTGAGAAAAATAGTAGAAATTACTGGTACTAATTCTAAAGATCAGTAACTAACAAGGAAAAGTCTTATAGGTGATGCCGAGCATCACACTTCACTACCTTGGGTCGTTACAATTAGACCAAGTAAACCATCACCCTTTGGCTTTTAAATCAAATAAACCAGAGCTATTAATACAATCAATGAAATCAATGATATCACTTGGATGAATTTTGCACCCTTCCACTTTCTTACTAGAGGCCACAACATTATTGAAATCTCCAAGGAGGCACCAAGGGGAAGTAATTCCTCTAGCTAGGAGCATAATCTCATCCCATAGCTGCAATCTATATCTTCTACTATTTTTCACATAAATCACAGAGATACATAACTGACTTTGAGATTGCCTATTAGTAACTCTAGTATGAATACCTTGATCACTCTTGCTCATCAATCTGGCATCAAGGATAGCAGGGTGCCACACCTAAATATGTCCATTCTGAGCTTCATTATACTTTTCAACTAGAGCCCAATTAGGATAGATCTTAGCCTTAATCCTAGGCATCATTCTTTGTTGAACTTTGATTTCGACAAGGCCCATAAAAGCAACACTATATTTCGCCTAAAGATTTTTCACTTCAATGTACTTTAAGGGGTCATTCAAACCCCTAATATTCCAAGTTGCAAACTTGTAATTCAAAAGGATTTACTAGATTTGTCATTACCCTTGATGGACAGTATTTTGATTAGTTGTTGTAACTTACTGTTTAATCAAACCCAAAATCTACAAACACAAAACTATAAAATTTAAGTATAGCGCAAATAAGGGGTCGAACCACAATGAGGGGTTAGAATGATGGATAACTTGATCAATCAAACTTTTCTAAGAAAAGAAATCAAAACTAAACTAAAAAAAATGCAAGAAGAATAAAAACAAAAATAAATAGAGAATGAGAGAATATAAGTGAAGAGATTCTTATTAATAAAAAAAAAGCATCCACTAAATGTTACCGTGGGATAACACAAATACAAAGCAAATAAAATAAAATAAAAGAGAATAAGAAGATTCATGATCCGTGAAGAACAATGAGCCAAGGTAAGTGAGAACTACCGTTTGATTCCAAATCCGAAGAGCAAGAAATGAGAAAATGTCCGACCAAAGAGTAGCCAAGAGAAGAACTCCTTCCACCGTCTAAAATGTGGTCTTTTTATAGGCACCAGCATCCATCACTTCCTAAATTAGAAGAGAATTTTATTCGTTCATCAAGGTTAGAGATGTACTTGTTTAACACTTTTATTTTCTCTCCCCCCTTTTGTCATAGATTGACAAAGGTATAGAAAAATACAAGTAAATAACTAGCATGCAAAGAGTTAACAATTAAGATCAAGTGCATAATACGCAAGCATAGTAAATAGACACAGATATGCAATCAAGGCAAGTTAAATACATCAATGGTTTTAGATCTCTGGAGAAACCATCTAACCAATCATAAATCTAATCAACTATAATTAAAAATTTTACAAATTTAAACTAACAATTTGGAAATAAGTCTAAAATTATGACTTTAACATTATATATTTGTATTATCTTTCTCTGAGTGATTGTGAGAAAGTGAGTGATTCGTGTATAGGGGTTGGAATGTTATTTTATATTTTTTTTATTTGATTTATATTTTTGTCATATAATTGTCGAATGGGAGATTATAAGGAATATTTCTATATTCTAGTTGGTGTACGTAATTGTATTTGACATAAAACATACTCGTAATTGTTCCTACGAGTGATAGTGTGGCCTTGAGAATGTCGTGGTACGCATCCCTCATTGACTACATGAAGACTGAAAGATGAAGACTCAGAAGATTGACGAATAAGTCATCTGAGGCTCTGCAAGAATCAGATAGTTGGCGGATGAGTCATTTGAAGAACTGTCATTTATCGATTACAGATCGTGTCCACTCGCATAGGAAGGTAAGTGACTTAGTAGCCATAAGAATAGTAATTTAAGTTAAAATATATTAGCTAAACTTTGTCACAAGCCAAGACCCAAGTCCAGGCCATCCATTAGATCTTTAAAATGACTAGGGGAAGTCTAATTGATTGGACCCTGTGTACAATTGATTGGACCATACAAGAAAGAACTTCCCAAATTAATGAACAAATCGATTGGACCCTGTGGTACAATCGATTGGATTGACGAACAGAAACCCATCTGAACAGTACAAAAGATTGGACCCTGTGTACAATCAATTAGACCTAATATCCAATCAATTAAACTTCTAATAATTTTTTAAAATTCAGATTCAGTTTTTGTGGTCCCACCCCCCCCCCCCCCCCGCCCCCCATCACTAGTTCCACCTAGGCTTCAATACTCTTATAAATAAACCCTCCCTTGAGCTTTATTAAAACACAACACAAGAAAACAATAATAGCATTGAAGTTACAAAGAGCTAAAGAGAGTTCTCCTACTCGAATGGCAAAATCTCAATTAATCATTCCATTCTTGTGAAAGGTTTTCTTTTCTTTTTGATCATAGCTTAGTGTTTGATCCTTACCTTTGTCTTGGTTACCAACTAGAAACCTAACCTAGTAAGCTAGAGAGTACCACGTGCGACTCAACACTATTTGAGCAACGTGCAAGGTTCAGGGTGTACTGAATCATTTACCATTGGTAGTAACTGGTGAGTGTAAATTAAAATTAGGGCGTACTGATCGACGGTAGGTTTGGGGTGTACCAAACTGAACAACCAGCAATGGCTTCATGATTGGAAGGGTGCTCGTGGACTCGACGCTTGGAGCCAGAGAACGTGACGCACTGGCCATTGGCCTTCGCTAAGGTTGTATGCTGTATGAAAATAATGTTGCCTAGGTAACCTTTGTACCTCAGAACTTTTCAATTAGTGATACTTTTCCATTTGGACGTAGTCCCGTGGTTTTTCCTTGGCTAAGGTTTTCACGTAAAAAGTACATGTGTTGATTGATTATTTATGTCCGCACTTTAATTAGATTAACTCAAATGATAAAGAAATAATATATCTCTGATATATTAAATCTGAATCGGTTGAGATAATCACCTTGATAATTATAATCAATCATAACTAGTTTGTTGTATGCGATTTAGTACACTATACTTTGACCAAATAATTGATTAGGTTGTTAATATTAGATTAATTTTTAAAATACCTATTCACCGCCCCTCTAGATATCTTTGGTCGTGTGGATCCATTTACCTAGGATATTTCATACAAGTCTCGAGATGTTTCCGTTATGTCATTAAAAAATAATTTTTTGACTTTTCATGGAAGTCTCAACAATTTCCAAACTTTTCTTTATTTTTTAATCCGTGTCTAATTTAAATTTAATGTGGTCTTGTAGCTGGTATTTAACTTGAGTTGTGTATCAATTTAGCAACCTAGAGAGGAGATTCGAGGAGACTGATTGCCCGATCTCTATGTGCAACCTACACAACATAAGCATTGTTAATTCAGAGTTGAATATAGTGAACTTAAGTTTGAACAAGATACTTACCAAAGAATCTTGTTATTCAACGATAGATGCAATTGTGTGCGTGCGCTTGGATCATAGCCAGTTCTATTATCTGGGTTCTGAACATGAATGTGTGAAATCTTATGGAACCAAGTGAGATAATCATCTATATAGTCCCATGGCCAAATTCATAACTACTTTTCCACGTGCTCTCCTAGCTGCTTGAACCACTGATCCTAGAATTGATCTAGCACAGTGTAGACGACCTTGTAATGGCTACTTTTGGCTCATCGCTTGGCTCATATTGACAATAGTGGAGGGGGAGTGATGC
The DNA here is from genome assembly GCA_035048495.1 of Euptelea pleiosperma. NCBI lineage: Eukaryota > Viridiplantae > Streptophyta > Magnoliopsida > Ranunculales > Eupteleaceae > Euptelea > Euptelea pleiosperma. The sequence goes on from CM068549.1 coordinate 12,633,661, forward strand.
TCTCAATATATCTAAACTGTCGTAGAACCCGAGCAAGATGATATGGCTCTACGACCTGAAAACATCTCAGGGGACCAATGACAAAGGTAATCCCATAAAAGGGATAGGCATCCTGTAACGCCCTGGCCCACATCGGTATGATATTGTCCGCTCTGTGGTCAACCCCCTCATGGTTTTATTCTTCTCTACGAAAAATGCCTCATACCAGATAGGGTCAAGCTTGCCCTTATAGCCCAGGCTCTGAACGTTCTCTTGTCTGATGTGGGACTAAACTCAAGCACCTATCTGCCATTCCACCCAGAAACCCTGGCGTGGCACACCGACTAGGTCTTGACATTATTGAAACCCCATGGCCCACACTGGTATGATATTGTCCGCTCTGGGGTCCTCCCCCTCACGGTTTTGTTCTTCTCTATGGAAAAGGCCTCATACCAGATAGGGTCAAGCTTACCCATATAGCACAAGCTTATCAAGACAGACCTAGTCGGTATGCCACGCTAGGGTTTCTGGATGGAATGGCAGATAGGTGCTTGAGTTTAGTCCCACATCGGACAAAAGAACGTTCGAAGCCTGGGCTATAAGGACAAGCTTGACCTTATCTGGTATGAAGCCTTTTCTGCAGAGAAGAACAAAATCGTGAGGGAGATGAACCCATAGCAGACAATATAATACCGGTGTGGGCCAGGGGCATTACAAATGGTATCAGAGCTGAGGACAACTCATCTTGTCGGGTGGGGTGAATGTCAAGTCTAGTCAGTGCGCCACGCTAGGGTTTTTGGGTGGAATGACAGATAGGTGCTTGAGTTTAGTCCCACATTGGATAAGAGAACATTTGGAGCCTGGGCTATAAGGGCAAGCTTGACCCTATCTGGTATGAGGCCTTTTTCGTAGAGAAGAACAAAATCGTGAGGGGGATGACCCCAGAGCGAACAATATCATACCAGTTGATATTCGCTCAAAAGTGCTTATTTTAAGCAATTATTCTTTTAGCGTTATCACACTCTCCTACATAAAACTGTCATTTTTATCAACTTTTCTACGTAAGAGTTTCTCTCATTGCATAGAACACACTTTTTTGTCAAAATGGTATATTCGCATGTATTTATACGCATTTATTTGATCCACATGCAACGCCATTTTGTAGAATGTCTCATTACGCGATTTTTCTATCGCAGGAGCACTAATCGGACAATTTTGATGGAATGCGGGCCCACAATCAACTTATAATGCCTCTTATCAAAGCATGGAGAGCTAGTGGACCTAGCAAGAAGATATAGGCCATAGATGGGAAGAGCGGGAGGATTAAAAGAGTCGAGAGGCGACCAAGAGAGAACGAGAGGCAAACCTTCAAAGAAGATACTAAGGAGATTAAAACTTATCAACTAACACAAGATGATGACTTGCTTAGTTGGTAAAATATGTAGAAGACCACGTCAAAGACCAGGGTTCAAGACCCTCTACTAGCATTTTCTCTTTATTTTTTGTAACAATTTATATCTCCTCTCTCTAAATCCTTATTCTCTCTCTACTCTCAAATCTCAACTATCCAATCCTCTCCCCTTACTCAAACACCATATCCTACACTCTACTTTGGCTGATCTTCACCGCCCGATTATCCATCAATCATCACCATCCATCTCTTTCATCTCATCATCATCAGATCATCCACCCGACTGTCATTCTCATCGAGCGATCACCACGCGATCTAATCCCTTCATCTCATAGGACCACCAAAAATGGATGGTCTAGATTTCAAAGATATTATAAGAACTATTCCTTTCAAAAGATTTTGGAAAGTTGCAAAATAATATTTTTAGAAAATCCATAGGCTTTAAAAGAAAATAGGAGATTTTGAAAGGGATATTTTAGAACGGGTCAAGATGAAAAAAATCTTTTTCTTGAAAAGAATAATTTTGGAAAAGAATTAATGGATAGTGTTTCCAAAAGAAGTGGGAAAATTTCCAAAGAAAGAAAAAAAGCTTTAAATGGAAAAACGTTCGAGAAGGAATAGAGGAGATTCTATTTTTTAAAGTGGAAAGCCTAAACGTGTTGTTTTAATAAAGGTTATGGGCGGTTTCTAAAAGAAGAAAAGGGGGGGAGACTCATATAAAAGAAAGGGAGAAAACCCAAAGGTTTCTCTCTCCATTCATTCCACTTCCATCGACTGGTGTTTTTCAGAAGTTTTTTTTATTTTCAGAAAATGTGGGAGAGGAGATGAGATTGGAGAGAATGCCTCTCCTCGATCTAGAGGAACGAAAAGAAAAAAAACAAAAAAAAATGAAGGAGACCAGCACCTCCATCATTCACCGCCACCATCCTTCAAACGCTCCACCTGTCCACAACGGTTACTGCCCCTCTCCATCACCAAACTTATGCCGCCTCCAACGATCCACCACCATCTTCCATCTCCGACGCCCCACTTCTCTCTAGCCCAATACCCCAGCCATCGTGCACCACTCTTCTAATAAAAGGAAAGGAAAATAGAAAAAAAAAGAGGAGGAAAAGAAAAGAAAAGAAGAAGAAGAAGAAGAAGAAGAAGAGGAGGAGCTAGCAGAGACTAGCACCTCCATCTCTCAAGGATTCGTGCCCCACCTGCTGGTCCATTCTCCTACGTCCACGTTGCTGCAACGCCCCCCTCTTCTCCTTCTCAACCACCGGTGCTTTCCCCCATTGCTACAGCGTGTTGAACCGGATGAAATTCATGGTCTGCAACCTCCATCTTCTACGGCAGTAGCAACTAGTGCAGGCCGTTAACCCCATTAACACCACCGTCCATCTTCACAAACATCCACCACGAGGTGGTCGTGATCTGCATCATCATCACCATCTACACCACCTTGCTCCTCCAATTGGGCCATTCATTTTCTCACTCCATCAATGATGAGGCTAAGGTGAAGGCATGTAGTCTCCATTTCTTGCTTTCTAGTTAATTTTATTTTGCCATTATTTTTTTATTACAAATGAATTTATTTTACAAGCGTTGTAATTCAATATTTCTAGTTCAATAAAGGGAGGTTATTTTATCATAGTTGTTTTTTTTATTTTCTTGCTTAATTGTTCTTTTTCTTAAGTAAGTTGTAATGAATCTTCCACTCACAAAGAATGTTTTAAACCCCGATCACTCCACCACTCCCACCTCTCCACCACTTTTTTAGCAAAAATCCATCATTTTAAGTTCTCTACATTACCTAACTACCCCTGAGTGCGGATCGACATCCGACACGAATCCCTATACAAATCTCCAATGTTTTGCAGGATTAAAGAATCGAATAATTACAAATATGTTGAGATTAGGGTTTTCGTAACCAATGACGCAGAAAAATCCTACTTTCAAATGGCGTCGTTGCCGCTCGGGTGTACAGGAGTGCGAAAAGGAACGTAGATGACGGAATCGGGAAATTGCTAAAAGGAACTTTTCATTCTTTATTTTTTATATTTTTAGCAGACTTTAATTACTATTTTTAATGCCCCGGACGGCCGGGTGCAAAGTTGTAATAGTTTAGGAATTTCTTTGATTCTATTTTAGGACTTATCTGCTAGATCTTGTTCTAGGATTTTTTAGAAACCCTAGATTAAGTGATAAATTCAAAAAAATATAAAAAAAAAATTTGGGTTTTGATTCTCTGCGGATTTCTAGAAGAACACACACGTGAGTTTCACTTTTTGAAAAGTTTCCACAATTGTGAAATCCGGCAAAATTAGGGTTTCCGTAATTGAAACATTCCAATTTGAGAGAGTTTCTATCTTTAGAAATACTCTTAAATTGAAAATATATGCAAAAGGAAATATCCGAATTTAGCAGGATTTTAATATTGGAAACATTCTAAAATTGAACGGGATTTACATATCTTAACTTTCTTGGAAGGTTTCCAAAATTCGGGAAACAATTCAAAATTAGAAATTTTCCAATTTGGAAATTTCTAAGTTCAAATTCCAACTTGAATTAGGATACTAATTCACACTTGCCTTAATTAATTGTTTGTTCTGTGCATCCTAAAGAAAGGCAAGAACCTTTTATATCCAATCCCAAACCTAGACCCTTAGATCTCATCTGCAAGAACATGATCTAGTGTGGGTAGGGAGCGAAAGCTCCAAGAGGTGGACTCAGGCCCAAACCCATTAAGATACCCCTCCCTAACCCACGGAGGCGACCCTGTGGCGTGGCTCATGGGAGGTAAGTCCTTATTCTCGCCTTAAGTGCGATACAGTGTTATTGGGTGAATCATTGCCGCTTGTCTATTTGCTTTCGCATACATATTATTCGACTTGTGTAGCGTGGCCGTTAAAATTGAACATTAATTGAACAGACCCAGCTCCTTTTAAAACTGGTGGGATTTCATCACCCACCTCATCACTCTAGCTGCATTTGATCATCAGGATCCATCTCTAATAAAAAGAATCAAGAGCTAGAGCCAAAATAGATCGGTGTTTTAGGACACCCTTACATGTAGTCTTTCTATCCATCTCAGGTCGAATAAGTCCACGAGCACGGATCCCTGTTGTCTAACACACCCATAGGTCCCTACTACTCAAGTATACCGAGCTTGCTAGTGGCATCCCTGGTTCTTTGATTGGTCTGCTATTTGTTGGGTTAGGAACATGCATCAACCCTATCTTAACCTGAGGGAATACTGTTCTTAAACACTTGATCAATCTGGTTAGTCTGGGACGTATTTAAGTCAATCGTTGTGCCGCACGTCTATCTAGGCTTTGGATTGTCTTGTTGTTGACTAGAGTTAGTACTAAAGGATTCGCTCTACAGAGTGTAGCCTTGTGAGAACCCATTGAGTGAAAAAGTTAGTCTAGTGGTTAAAAAGATAAACCAGTGGTCCGCTAACTATCATAATCTACAATACCCCACCAACTAACAAGATCAATCCTTAAACTTATCCTTATTTGTTTTAGACATAGGATTATCTTGCTTGCTCTATGTGCATCATTTAGGATCACAACTCCAATGTCTCATTCTGGCAACTTTTTGTCGAGTCTAGGGCTTACTTTTTCAGGCAGAAGCCCAGTTCCTTCAACTGATTCAATCTGAGAGTCCGTCTACCACACCCATCTATCGCCTCTGATGGCAGATGAACGGCCTCTATATGAGACGTACTACAGTTTCAATGAGAATTTATGTGATAATTCTCAGCAATGGTATGGCAATTTTGCGTATCATCATGACACTCCAATCTTGCAGACTTCTATGGGGTATGACAATCACGGAGATCCGGAGTACAAATCTGTACTCCATGAACTTAAAAACTCAGTTTCTACCCTTAGTATCGCAGTCCAGCAACCTGTGCGTAATTTCAACTCTATGGGATATTTCCCTCCTGTCCAGAAAGAGGTCTGTACTTTTCATCTATTTCAATCTCTGATGCAGACCTCCTATGACAACACTTATTATCTGGACAATAGGAGTCACCATAACTTTGGTTGGGAATAGTCTGCTCTCCCGCAGCAACTACAGTAGGATAATTATCCTTCCGGGTTTCATCAAACTATAATTGGCAATACTCGCAACTCTAGTACCCATCATATCCACAGAATGACTATTCTGATCAACAGTGGGCCCCTCAGGATTTTCATAGTCAGCATCTAGTCCCTAACTCCAACATGCCTTACAACTTTCATACCCAGTCAGACTACAATCAAGAGTTGGTATCTCAGCTTCCCTTAGCTGAACAACTTCAGTTGGCTAGTAAACCCAATCTAGAGGACCTTCTCTCTCAGTGCATCGCCCAACAACAACAGTATTTGCAAGGCCTAGAGCAAAAACAACTTCACTCCATAGAGAGCTTAGCTCACCCAGTGGGTCATTTAGAATTCGAGACAACAGAAGTCAATTTCCCTAGTCACCCTATATCGTACCCTGAGGACAATGAAATGGCCACTGTCTATGAGGAGTTGCTACCCATGCACCAGAATTGGAATTTTCAAGAGGAAATAGAGTTGTTACCACCCCTAGATCAAGCCAGATTATTGAGGAGCCAATGTATCCATATTCGATGCCCTTAAAAGCACCAAATCTTCAACCTCTCCCAGAGAAGCCTATTCTTTACTCAGACCTCTACTGCTTCTAACCCAGACCCTGAAGTCGATCTTCGTGACACTGAGCTTTGTCTCGATCGTAGGATCCTAACTATCCTAGATCTACCGTTCCTAACCTCTACTGGAGTGTGCAACACGAGTGATGAGCCAGAGTCTCCATTTATGGTGCCCTTACAGGCAGCCACTTTTGCACCGAGCACAGAAATACCCATGTCTATCTCTATCTCTGATGATTCTACCTCTGCACTGGATGCAGACATTGCCACCGTCGAGCCATGTCTAGAATGTGGGACTCCAGCTGTCCTGGACCTACCGTTCCCCACCGAGGATGAACATATTGAGTGTAAGGATTGGAACATCCCTATCGCATTAGGAAACCTCGAGGATGAGGTCAACAGTTTTCACCCGCCACCCTACGTCGATACTGTCGATGACCCGTGTGCCGTAGAGAGTCTAATTCAGGACTCTCCCGAGGAAAAATTATCCCAGTGTCAAGAACACTTTAAGTCTAACTTCATCTCGGAGTCAGACAATTTTGGTATTATTGATCTACAAGAGTCTACTCCATTCAGATACATTCCCACTAAACTCAATGTGTTTGCGGCTCTACTAACCACGGTCAGAGAATCCACTACTAATCTCCTCTCAGTTTTTACTGAGAAGCTTCGTTCCCTCCCCACTGAACTAAATGTTTTTGCAGGTCTGCTCAGAGAACTTACTATCCTTCTCTCAGTCTACACTGAGAAAGACATGTTCTACACAGGTATGCCTAGACAAGGGATATGATAGTTGTTTCGTTCCACCTTAGGTGTCAGGAAGACTGCAGATTCACTCAGTCTCCATGAGTTTCAAACTGGTTCAGGGTACTTGATATACCCCCGTCATGTCTGACTGAAGACGTAAAACTTAGTGCTTTAGGAAAGGCAATTCCGGTATTCCTAGAGTACATGAGTCTCATGCATTTGTTATTACTGTTATATCTCTGAAATGCAGGTACATTCATTCTTCCGATCATTAGGTACCACACGCAGTCGAGTCTCTGTCGACTTGGTAACATCCTCCCTGAACCTTTGCATCATCATTACCGTTTTTTCATCATTTTATGCCCCGGTCATGAGCACCGAGGACGGTGCTATATTTTGGTTGGAGGTGGTTTTTTTTTTGAAACTCATGTTTTCATTTTGATAATAAAAATAAAATAAAATAAAATAAAGAGAAAGAGAGGAAGCATGGTGTTTTTGGGTGGTTTCCGATAATTTTCTATAATATTTTTCGAAAATGCCCTAACGATGATTAGCTGAAACTTCCGTTAAGGATGTTATCTTTTAAAGTGTCACATGTTAGCTTTGAATCAAGCAGTATTATAGTGATTTCAGATACTTAGAAAAACTCAGACTCGGCACAAATTGCACACGATCAACATTAGAGTCATCTTAAGTTTAGATTCTCTAGAGATCCTAGAAGAATATTTGTGGAGACTTAACCCAGTAAGCTTTTGAGCATTTGATCATTTCTGAGAGTTATATAATCATTATGAGTCACAAGATGACTCGCTAATTCTTCATGTCCCCACTTATTTCATTACCAGATCTCATTAATTTTTGTCTTGGTCATAAAACTTGGAACGACATCAAAAATTGGATTATTATGAAAAAACCTTCTCTTGTCTATTTGAGACATCATAGATGAAAGTGCAAACTCTAGAAAATGATGTAGTCTATCTTTCTAAACCTATCAGACCTTTTTGGCTTACTTAAAAATCTTCACCATTTAAAAACCTCTTCGAGCCTATTACTGAAACCTTTCCTTGGCAACCCAGTCACCATGAACCGAGCCCAAAACTAGAAATACATTACCCTACTTCTGTAGAGGATATAAAAAGGTGATTAGTATGGGTGCACCCTGAAGGAAAAATCAAAAGAAAAGAAGGAAAACAAGTGGAGCTCAAGCTAAAAAGAAAATACAAGCGGAAAAGAAAGTATAAAAATGTATTGAGCTGTCTCAAACATATCAGAAAAAGGAGAAAAATAGGAAAGATGAAAAGAAAAAGAAAAGAAAAATGGTGCTACACCCTCAAGACAAGTTACAAAGAAAAAGTTGAGACATCCTCTCAGAATTTTGAATCATTGTGTATCCTTATTTTTCTAAACCTACCCTAAGCCTCAATACAACCTAGTAAAGCCCTATTTGATTCTAGGTTAGCACAATCATGGAATGCGGAGAATGGGGAAAAGAGAACCTATAGAGTTTGATCTGACGTTACCAAGCAATATGATATTCTGATCATGAGATCTTCTAAATTTCCATAGTCCTTCTTTCAAAATAATATATGTGAGATATTTGTCCGTTTTTATCAACTTATCTCCTCACATATCACTTGAGAAAAAAAATTGAAAAACTATTTCGGGGTGATTTATTCCCGAGTGACACACAAGTGAGATTTGAAATCGAGGCATAAAATCTTTGAGGAAAATCTAAAAATCTTTACTACGGGATGATGATAATGTTGAGCACACACACATGCTGAGTCTAACTATTCTGGGTCCTGATTATCAGTCTGTAGTCTTGCTACAATCCTTCGACTATCTACTAGCTTGTAACTATGTTCATGCATCCTTCAAATTTGAAAAAAAGTATGCTGCAGTGCCTAGCCCTTTTATGCTAATTTATCTTGTACTAATTGCCAAGGATTGGCAATATGCTGGTTGGGGGTTGTGATATCCACTAAAAAGTGCTTATTTTATGCAATTATGCTTTTAGTGCTATCACACTCTTATACGTAAAACTATCATTTTTATCAACTTTTCTACGTAAGAGTTTCTCTTATTGCGTAAAATACACTTTTCTTGTCAAAATAGTATGTTCGCATGCATTCATACACATTTATTTGACCCACATGCAACGCCATTTTGTAGAAGTCTCATTACTCGATTTTTCTATCGCAAACGCACTAATCGGACAATTTTGATGGAATGCGGGCCCACAATCAATTTACAATGCCTCTAATCAAAGCATGGAGAGTTAGTGGACCTAGACAAGAAGATATAGGCCAAAGATGGGAAGAATGAGAGGATCATAAAAGTCGAGAGGCGACCAAGAAAGAATGAGAGACAAGCCTCATAGAAGATACTAAGGAGATTAAAGCTTATCAACTAACACAAGATGAGGACTTGCTCAGTTGGTAAAGCATGCAGAAGACCAAGTCAAAGACCAGGGTTCAAGACCCTCAGCTAGACTTTTCTCTTTATTTTTTATAACAATTTCTCTCTCCTCTCTCTAAATCCTCATTCTCTCTTTACTCTCAAATCTCAACCATCCAATCTGCTCCCCTTACTCAAACACCCTATCCTACACTCTACTTTGGCTGATCTTCACCGTCAGATTATCCATCGATCATCACCATCCATCTCTTTCATCTCATCATCATCAGATCATCCACCCGACTGTCATTCTCATCGAGCGATCGCCACGCGATCTAATCCCATCATCTCATAGGACCACCAAAAATGGATGGTCTAGATTTCAAAGATATTATAAGGGCTATTCCTTTCAAAAGATTTTGGAAAGTTGTAAAATAATATTTTTAGAAAATCCACAGGCTTTAAAAGAAAATTAGAGATTTTAAAGGGATATTTTAGAACGGGTCAAGATGAAAAAAATCTTTTTCTTGAAAAGAATAATTTTGGAAAAGAATTAATGGATGGTGTTTCCAAAAGAAGTGGGAAAATTTCCAAAGAAAGAAAAAAAGCTTTAAATGGAAAAACGTTTGAGGAGGAATAGAGGAGATTCTTTTTTTTAAAGAGGAGAGCCTAAACATGTTGTTTTAATAAAGGTTATGGGTGGTTTCTAAAAGGAGAAAAGGGGGGGGAGACTCATATAAAAGAAATGGAGAAAACCATAAGGTTTCTCTCTCCCATTCTCTCTCCATTCGTTCCACTTCTATCTCTACCGCCCCATTCTCTCCAATCTCATCTCATCTCCCACGTTTTCTGAAAATAAAAAAAACTTCTGAAAAACACCAACCGCCCCCCCCCCCCCCTCCCCCTCCATTAGTTCTTCAGATCCTCTCCTTGATCTAGAGGAACGAAAAGAAAAAAACAAAAAGTAAAAGGAAGGAGACCAGCACCTCCATCACTCACCGCCACTATCCTTCAAACGCTCCACCTGTCCACAACGGTTACCACCCCTCTCCATCACCAAACTTCTGCTGCCTCCAACGATCCACCACTGTCTTCCATCTCCCACGCCCCACTTCTTTCTAGCCTAATACCCCAGCCGTCGTGCACCACTCCTCTAAAAAAAGAAAAGGAAAACAAAAAAAAAAAAGGAAAAGAAAAGAAGAAGAAGAAGAAGAAGAAGAAGAAGAGGAGGAGCTAGCGGAGACTAGCACCTCCATCTCTCAAGGATTCGTGCCCCACCTGCTAGTCCATTCTCCCACATCCACGCTGCTGCAATGCCCCCCCTCTTCTCCTTCTCAACTACTGGTGCTTTCCCCCATTGCTACAGCGTGTTGAACCGGATGAGATTCATGGTCTGCAACCTCCATCTTCCACGGCATTAGCAACTAGTGGCAGGCCGTTAACCCCATTAACACCACCATCCATCTTCACGAACATCCACCACGGGGTGGCCGTGATATGCATCATCATCACCATCTACACCACCTTGCTCCACGTGGGCCATTCATTTTCTCACTCCTTCATCAATGATGGGTCTAAGGTGAAGGCATGTAGTTTCCATTTCTTGCTTTCTAGTTAATTTTATTTTGCCATTATTTTTTTATTGCAAATGAATTTATTTTACAAGCGTTGTAATTCGATATTTCTAGTTCAATAAAGGGAGGTTATTTTATCATAGTTGTTTCTTTATTTTCTTGCTTAATTGTTCTTTGTTTTTAAATAAGTTGTAATGAATCTTCCACTCACAAAGAATGTTTTAAACCCCGATCACTCCACTACTCTCACCTCTCCACCATTTTTCTAGGAAAAATCTGTCATTTTATGTTCTCTATATGCGCTATCCCCAAGTGCGGATCGACATTCGACACGAATCTCTATACAAATCTCCCATGTTTTGCAGGATTAAAGAATCGGATAATTATAAATGTGTTGAGATTAGGGTTTCTGTAACCAACGACGCCGAAAAACCCTACTTTCACCGGTGTGGGCTAGGGGCATTACAAATGGTATCAGAGTGAGGATGACTCATCCTGTTGGGTGGGGTGAATGTCAAGACCTATTTGGTACGCCACGCCAGGGTTTTTGGATGGAATGGCAAATAAGTGCTTGAGTTTAGTCCCACATTGGACAAGAGAACATTCGGAGCCTAGGCTATAAGGGCAAGCTTGACCCTATCTGGTATGAGGCTTTTTCCGTAGAGAAGAACAAAATCACGAGGGGGATGACCCCAGAGCGGACAATATCATACCGGTGTGGGCTGAGGGCGTTACAAATCCCTCATACCTTTATACGGCTCCCACGTAACCTACAATAAATACGAAGCAGACATGTGTAAATATCAACATGTAATAATCGATAAAACATAAATTAAAACAAAATGTGTGTAACTTACCTCACGCGCCTTTAAAAAGTTAAGTGTCTCCCACAACATTTTCAAATTAAGACTTGATCTTCGGGTAATGGCGTTGGATACCAACGATTAGCTCATGAATCGTCAGCTTTGAACTTAGGTCTAGAGTGGGTCTTGTAAACGGAAAGTATTCATACACCCATGCCTTCACAACAATAGTAATGATAAACATTTAAGTTAGATCAAAGTAGCACAAAATTTAAAGGGTAATATTTATAAACAACATGTGTTTGAAAAGTATACTTCCACTAGTGTCAAATAGTCCACAATCTGCTTCACTCCGAACCTTGACGCTAATCCTAACAGTTGGTAAAGATATGCCAAAGTACCTGCCCCCCAAGTTTATTCTTTCACTTCTTTGAGGTCCCTTAGAAGTTGAAGGTACATAATAGATACCCTTGTCTTTGTCTTGTCAGATAACATCATACATCCTAACAAATATAAAATATATCTCCTAATTGCGTACTCACAGTCCTCATCCGAAGGATTCTGACCAAGGTCTTGCAAGTTATTCCTCAACCACTCCATATTTACTGTATTTCCCTTGTTATGCACTAGCTCAAATGTGGCAACATGTTCCTAGATCCCCAACGTCTCCACAACCAAGTTCACAGCTTTCGAGTTGACATAGGATCCAACTATGTCATTGAACGACCTTCAATAGGGATGAGTATAAGCTGGTACACGTCATCCAAGGTGATCATCATCTCATCGAATGAGAGATGAAAGTATTGGTCTCAGGGTGCCACCTCTGAACAAACCTAATAACAAGTACCCGATTGCTTATTTTATATGAAAACCTTGCCAAATTTAACAACCCTGAATACTTTAACATACTCCTAAAATGACATGGCGCAATCGCCCAATCCTAGTCTTTGATTTTTGTAGTATGCTACACACATTTTAGTAGGAGTTGTTCCTATATATGATAAAATATATTAGTTATATATGATAAATATTATAAACAAAGGAATAAATATAGGAAATCAATCTTTTACCTTCTGCTGCCAGATAGAGTGTACAATTTCAGTTAAGCTTCACCAACAGAGCAGGCCATCATTTCTTGTCATTTCATGTGGCTTTAAATGCTTTGATAATTCTCTTGATCATTGGCTCTTCTGCTTTCTTAGTTCTTTAAGCCCACTCTACGAGCCTCTGACTTGGCCCATACTTGGCTTATATCTTCTTGTAATAGCCTGCTAGCTTTTTTAAGCTTTGATATCATGCTTCTGTGGTTGATCATGGGCCCGCCAGTCTCGAGAATAATCTATCAGGTTTCCTACGATAATGAAAATCGCGTAATGAGACTTAATCAAAATGGCTTTATATCTAAACTTTTAAAAATGTGTTTAATGCATGCAAATATACCATTTTGTCCAAAAAAGTGTGTTCTACACAATGAAATAGACTCTTACGTAGAAAAGTGGATAAATAGGAAAGTTTTACCTAAGAGAGTGCAATAACGCTAAAAGGATAATGACTTAAAATAAACACTTTTAAACAAATATCATTGTTCCTGCATATGATAAAATATAGGGTAATTTTATAAAAACCCCTTGTCTGTCAAAAGTAATTTGTAAATACCCCTGCATTTTTCAACCAAGGGAATACCCCCTTTGACTAAATCCTGTACGTCGTCATTGACCGACACTGCAAGCTAACAATTTGTGTGAATTGACCATTTTACCCTCTTTCTCTTTTTTTCCCTCTTTGGTAGTCTGGTTCGCTCACCCATTACTACAGACGTAGAGAAGAAAAATAGAAGACAACCAGGAAAAAATCCATTTCTTGAATTATAGAACTTGATTACATTAACACATCAGAAATTAATCGACACAAGCCTCATCCAATGAACAAAGATTACAACTCTAGAAAAAGAAAAATAAATACCATAACCTAACAAGAAAAATAGTGTAATAGAAGAAGGAAAAGAAGAAGAGTACCTGCAGGCTGCAATCAAACTCTCAGTCTTCTTCATAATCATCTGTATTGGTTTTACTTTTTTTATACTCCTCCCTCCCTCCTCTAATTCTTATCTTCTTTCCCATACATTTGTGTAGCTTTCTACATTCCGTTCTAAGAGGGAAGGGAGATTTTATTTTTCTTCCTTTTACCTCATTTAGGCTATAAGAAAGACAAGAGGCAGGTCTCCTCTCTCCATTCGCTCCCCAATTTTTCTAGCATTTGTGTTTGCTCGAAGCTTCTAGATCTTCTTCGTAGGTTCATGTTCTTCCTTTCTGCTTTTTCTTAGTTAGGGCATCATGTTGGCTTTCTTGTATCAAAACGGCTTTATATCTAAACTTCTGAAAATATGTTTAATTAATGCAAATATACCATTTCGTCCAAAAAAATGTGTTCTACGCAATGAAATAGACTCTTACGTAGAAAAATAGATAAATAGAAAAGTTTTACGTACGAGAGTGCGATAACGCGAAAAGGATAATAGCTTAAAATAAGCACTTTTAAGCAAATATCATTATCATTGTTCATGCATACGATAAAATATATTAGTTATATATGATAAATATTATAAACAAAGGAAAACAAATAGGAAATCCATTTTTTACCTTTTGCTGTCCGATAGAGTGTACAATTTGAGTGTTGAAACTTTCCAAAATTACAAGGTTAATGGGATCTCGGGGAACGCATCACTTGAAATTAAATCGAACTGCAGGTGCAACTGTGAGTCCAAGTTTTCTTCCTCACTTATCTCATCGTCTTCTTCTTCCACATCGGCTTCTTCTTCTTTTACCTCGACTTCTTTTTCCGCCTCGGCTTCTTCTTCTGCCTCGGCTTCTGCTTCTACTTCTTTTTCTTCCGCCTCTTCTTTTTCTTCTTCAACTTCTTGTTCCCCATCTCGGAGAGGAAGAAGAAGTTCCTCTAGAATTTGAGGAGAAACTTGTTGTTCCTTTACCATCTGTACATGTTCTGTGCGACGTCTTCTTTCAGACGTCTTGGATGAATCCTGGGAGGTGGTGGAGGAGGCGGATTTGAAGTGCTGACGTCATTCTTTTTTAAATTATAGACATGTGCATGTAATGTAAATAACCCATCAATCACTACCATTAACAAATTTAAAATAAACTACTTATCATATAATATCACTTATACATTTTGAAATGTAAGATTTATGATGTGAAACTTCTTTGCGACGTTTTATCAAGTAGTTTACACCCACAATAAACATGCAATGAGTAATGGAGATTTTTTAATTCATTAATTAAAGAGAAAGATATAAGAAAAAAATTTATGACTTACCTTGGATTGGTGGCGAAACACAATCTCTTCCGTGAAGTTCGTAGGCTTTGGGATACAAAGAAAGATGAAAGACATGGGTTTCGATTCTAACCCGTTAGATGGAGAGATGAGATGCAAAAAATCTCATTTAGTGGATAAAGATCAACTATGCAAAGTGGATTTTGTTGGATGAAGTGAATGAAATGGGTTTTGGTGGAGGAAACGGTGGGAAGATAAGGGGTTTCGGTGGATGAACACCGATAGAACAGGAAGGGGTTTCGGTTATGGTGGAGGAGGAATGCTTGTTCGATGAAAAGGGTTTTTCTGTGGAGGGTTGTGTTTTGTTTTACAGTGGGTGTATATTAGATGGTGAGTGTAGATAAGATGTGTGCAACTAATACTGGATGTAGATAAGATGAGTGTGTACATATAGAAATAATGGGTGCAAATAATGACACCTTTTTTTTAACAAGGAGATTATCCTCACCAAAAATCAGTTCTTAATTTATTTTCACGTGGGCCTACGACCGCATGTCATTTTATTTGTCTAGAAACATTTGTAATTTCTTCGATTTCAGATACTCCCAGTCCGGTTTGGGTAGTAGTGTATCCATATTATAGGTTTCGGATCCGGGTTTGGTAATGAAACAGGTGGTTTTGGAACAGGTATAATCGGACGAGTAAAACTCGTGTCACAAGATGTTGTGACGGAAGCCGGTCACAACATTCAATGCGAGCCACGTGGCATACTATTAGAGGACGATGAACGTATGGATGTTTGGCCAGTCCCTCCGTGGAACGGTACACAAAAAATCAGCTTGATGAGTAATTTCTAACCGATTCCAATGAAGTTATTTTCACGGGTTGATTTTAGCGGTAGGAATTTGAGCATTATTGAGCGTTATTTGGGTGCAAAAATCCAAAGGTTGTAAATCACTAATCAGGATGATTTTTGGTTTGTAGGTCCACCGAGGGGGACTGGTCAAACATCCATACGGTCAGTGCCCTCTGATCATGTGCCACATGGCTCGTATTGAGTGCTGTGACGGCTTCCGTCACAACATCTTGTGACACAAGTTTACTCTAATCGGACCGGTTCCCAGCACCCATAAATTAAAAATGAGTGGAATAAACTAGGTGAGAGAGAAAAACAAAAGCTGTTGCTTTTTACACTTTTTCAGTTCTTACAAACTTCTTGTTAAAGAAGGAGAGCTCTTCTGCCAACGTGAAATTAAGAGGGTTACTTGCCGCGGAAGGTTCTACCCTGCAAAAAAAATATTTAAAAATCTAGTGTTCGTTCTATCTATCTACACACAAAATCGATTTTCTTGTCTTGGTTTCAATTATCTTTGCCGGTCGTTGTAGAAAGATTTGAGTCTCTTCAATTTTGCTTTTTTTTTTTTTTTTCTCTGAATCGATTGGTGAATCTGTTCAAGTTTGGGAAGAAGAAGAATTAGGGTTTTATTGGTGATATCTTTGTTGGGTTTGTGGAGAATTAGGTTTTATTGTTGATTTCTTCGGCGGGTTTGATATAATTAGGGTTTGGGTGTTTCTGAGGATTGGGTTGCGCGGTGGTACTCAGACAAAATTGTTGATTTCTAGAATCGGGATTTTTGTTAATTAGGGTTTCGTTGTGGAAATTTGGTTTTGAGGACAAGATGAGTGCGAATGTCACAGAGGGTTTCGTTCCAAGGGGGAAGCTACTAGTCCATATCACGGAGAACGGGCATACTTTTGAGCTCGACTGCGATGGGAACACGCTGGTTGAGGTGGTTCAGCGGTTCATAGAATCGGTGTCGGGGATTCATGTCAACGACCAGCTTCTTCTCTGTTTGGACATGAAGCTCGATTCGCAACGGCCCTTATCAGAGTACAAGCTTCCCTGTGACGACCGCGAGGTCTTCCTATACAACCGAGCGAGACTGCTCAGCGAATCCCCGCTTCCCTCACCAGAGCAAGTCGATATCCCTCCAATTGCTGACCATTCATCGCCATCGTGCTCCCAAGACCCGCACCCTTTAGATGATGCTTCAGACCCTGCTCTCAAAGCATTGCCTTCATACGAGCGGCAGTTCAGGTACCATTTCAAGCGGGCGCATGCTATTTTCAGTTGTACCCAAGTGAAATTTGATAATTGCGAGAGGCTACTGAGAGAACAAAAGGTGCAAGAGAGGGCACTGGAGACAGCCAGGGGTAGTATGGACCATTATTATCGGATGATACACCAAATGTATGCAGATTTCATGAAGTGTTACTCGCAGCAGCACCGGTACCATACAGACCTTTTGGTGAATTTCGGGAGAGATATAGAGAAACTGAGGTCGTGCAAGCTCCATCCAGCACTGCAGACAGAATCCCGGAAGTGCTTGCTGGATTTTGTGAAGGAAGAGAGCCTGCAGAAGTGGGCGGAGAATTGTAGCAGCTCCCACCGGCAGTTTGAGGCGAAGATTTTGCAACACAAGGAGACGTTTAGTGAATTGAAGTGGAGGGTTGAAGATTTGTTTTCTACAAAGGCTTCCGCTGCGATTAGGGATTCAGAATCGATGATCAAAGATCATCAGCGATATCTCAATGAGCAAAAGAGTATAATGCAGTCTTTGAGGTTGGTTTCTTTCGTCTTCGTTTCTTATGTTGTCTTCTCATATGTTCTGCTTCTGCTTTTAGATTAATCCCATTTGTCACTAATAGCTTATGAGTAAATAGATTTTGGAGCTCTTCATTCTACCTTGATGAGATCAAATGGTTAACCTGAAACCTCGTTGTGGTTAATCTATTTAGTTCTAAATCTGGTACCAGGGATTTGTATTGGAGATTTCTTCAGAAGTGGCTGAAGTGATGACAATTATATTACCTGAAACATCCATTAAAAAGTTATTCCAACGTTTTATGGTAGCCTCATCTCAATATTGTACCTGAGATTTTACAAACATAGAATGCGTAGGTAAATAGAAACATAGCGTTGCTTAATAACCCTTGTAACAGATCGAGAGAATTGCTCCACAACCCAATTAGGTTTGGAGTAGGATTTTATATATAAATGGGTAGAATTACAATCTCTGTAGTCAAGGCGCGCGCCTCGGGTGCAAGGCTTACCTAAAGCGCCTTAAAAGTGTCAAGGCCAGGCGCGCTTAGTAAGGCGCGCACCTCAAATCTAGCTCCAGGTGCATTTGGCCCGCGCTTCACCAAAATACATATTTTTTTTGTAAAAATTATGTACTTTGGCCTATTATATTAAGCATCAGTGTGATAGGAGAAATACAATTAAACCTATCTCATTGAAAGACATTGATGGAAACAATGAATGGCTACTTGGGGAGATGGAAACAGAAGGTGGAGAAGCGGAAGATGAATTGGTGTTTGAGGATGATAGCTTGATATGGAGTGTTGTGAGAGCTGCTAGAGTTGGTGAATCAACATCAAATACGAGATCACAATCACGGTCAAGAGTAAGGGTAAGGGCTTCAATAAGGGAGCCGGAAGAGGAAGAGGCTAATTTGGAGGAGATAAAGAAGAAGAATATATTGAGGAGGCTAACACATCCGATGATGATGGGGATGAAGCTAATGATTATATTTTAGATGATGGGGATGAAGCTAATGATTATGTTTTAGATGATGACGATGTTAAGTAGAACTAATTGTGGGCTATTTGAGATTTTGAACATTTGTTATCTATTATGTTTTATTGATTTTTGATAACTTGTTTTGTATTTAGATAATGACAATGTTAAGTAGAATTGTTTTTGGGTTACTTGAAATTTTTGACATTTGTTATCTTTCATGTTTTATGGAGCTTATGATCAAAGTTTAAAAAGGCTAGTTCGGGAACTGAGGCGTTTTCTCTAAAAAAGGCGAGGCGTAGCCTCGAGGCGGTACCGAGGCGTAAGCCTCATTTAAGCCTCAGTTTTAAAAAAAAAAAAATGCTTAAAAAATTATAAAAAAAATATAATTAATTCTAGAAAAATGAGAAACAACATATCATGTGAAAAAAATAACTTAAATAAGCATAAAAGTAAGTGAGGCTATAACTTTTACCTTATGAGCGATGCTATCGGGAATGCTTGAATGCTGAATCAAATCTTAAAAACATAAAGCACATTTGATATGCCAACTAACAACATAGGTAACCAACAAGATAGAGTTAAGAAAGAGAGTAGAGTAAGTAGTAAAAGTTAAAATTAGCAAGTTAATACATTCAAATCCTATTCTTAATATCTTATATTGTCACACAAAAATGAATCTTTCTATTCTTCATCCCCAATATCATCATCATCGCTAGTGGGGTCTTCTAAGGAGTCATCATGATATCTGATGCCCCTATCATCTTCTCCTTCATCGGATTCAACCTCCACCCATTCATCTTCTTCGTCCACCAATTCCATGGAAGACTTTCCTTTACCTAGTTAAAAAAGATGAACACATTAATACAATGTAGAGTAATTTAATGATGTAAGTTTTTATTTGTCAAAGTGTCTAAGTCCATAATTAATTCACTAACCTCTTCTAATTCCTGCACTTGGTTGTCCTCTTCCTCTTCCTCTTTCTCTTCCTCTAGAGGTTGTACTCTTCTTTCTCCTTCTAGTTCCTTGTGGCTCTGATTGTGCCATTGCAATCTCAAGGGCATCGAAATCGAGTTCATCGAGATCATTGTGCCATGTAGGACAAGGGCAAGACTCTTGCACCGCTGGTTCTGCATCTGACACCACATTCTCCATTCCTCCTATGTCTCCTCCCCCTTGTTCAACAAGCCATTCGTTATCACTATCGATGCTTTCAACAACCAGTGGATCTTCTTCTTCATTTTCACGCCTTAGCCTATTTTTCAACTGCTTAACCCTCAACTTCTTGTTGTACATCACAAAAACTAAGGCATTCAACTTTGTTTGATCCAACCTATTTCTTCTCTTTGTATGCACCTAAAAGAAGTAGAAAAACATATACATCAATACATGATTGAAGTCTTAAGACTTCTTAGTAACTCCTAACTCAACTCAACTTAATTACCTGATTGAAGGTTGACCAATTCCGCTCACATCCTGAAGAAGTGCAAGTGAGACTTAGCACTCTAACGGCAAACTTAGTCAATGCCGGTGTGCTATCTCCATAAGCTAGCCACCAATTAGCTACAAAAAAATTTCACAATTAAATATAGAAGTATATGATTATATAAGTATATACTTAACTATATAACAATAATCATTGGCTCACCAGGAGTGCGCTTCTTTCTTGTTGACTCTGCTTGAGGCCGGCCAAATAAACCAATCTTTCCACGAAATTGGTCAATTTCTAAGTCAGCTTGCTCCCTCTCTTTTGGGTCTAGAATTAGCTTGTCCATACAATTATATAGACCCAATTTAATTTCTGGATGAGTAGAGAAGTCAGGGTCATAATGAAATTGTGGATTGAGGAAGTATGCTGCGGCATGTAGATGGCGGTGCATTTGGAAGTCCCACTTCTCATCAATGATGTCCCATATTTCTTTGTACTTGAATAGATCATTATCCAAGTTTTTTGCAATCTCTTCTTTGGCCCTATCCATTGCCCCATATATAAAGCCCATAGCTGGTTCTTTTTCTGAATCTACAATCCTCAAAACACCAACTAAAGGTTTCGTAGCCTTTAAAGAATACACCACACTAGGCCAAAAATTGTTGTCCTTCAACACAATTTTCCTAATGGCCTTTCCTTCATCTTTTTTGGCCCACACATTGCTTGCCCACTTGCTAGATGTAAACATGGCCTTCAATGGCTGCCTACTCTGTAGCATACTCTGTAATGTCAAGTTTGCTGTAGCAAACCTTGTTGCAGCCGGGCGAATCAACTCTCTTTTTGTAAAGCTTCTCATCAAAGCATGTACCCAACCATGGCTGTAAATAAAGTTACTAACTTTCCTAGCCTTCCTATATGCAGAAGCAAGCTGAGGCAAACTATAAATCCTCTCAAGCATCAAGTCGATGCAATGAGCTGCACATGGAGTCCAATAAAGTCCTTTTCTTTTCTCCATCAATCTCTCTCCAGCTAGTTTGTAGGCAGATGCATTATCAGTCACAATTTTCACTACATGTTCTTCTCCCACCTCCTCAACAACCTCATCTAGAAGCTTGAACATCAGGTTGTTATCCTTGATTGCAGCTGATGCATCCACACTTCTTAAAAACACTGTCCCCTCTGGATTGTTGACAAGAAAGTTGAGCAATTGTCGACCCCTCATATCTTTCCAACCATCTGATATGATGGTAACTCCTGTCTTGGGCCATGTTTTCTTGACTTCTTCAATCATTGAATCTGTTGTCTTCACCTCTTCCTTGAGGATCCACGTCCGCAGCTCGTACATGCTAGGTGGTTTTAAACCACGCCCATACTCTCCAACTGCCCGCAACATATTCACAAAAGAAGGACTAGTGGCGACATTGAATGAAAGACCATTTTCAAAAAAGAACCGTCCAATGTCCAAGCACACTTGGTTCCTATGCTCCTTTGCATTGTGAGGTGTTAAGACACGTGGTGGTTCTACATTTTCATGCCTAACACCACCCTCACTACCACCCATATGGTCCTCGGGCTCGGCCACAACATATCTATCCATTGGCCCCCTTACTCCACGCGAGGAAACCGTATTAGCACCACTAGAGCCACCCACACCCGGTGCGGAGCCTACTTCCTCGGTTGCACCCCCACCATAATATGAGCCCCTATTGGACGTAAACTCAAAATCTTCATGAGCCACACTTCTTTTTTGTGCTCCTTTAGCCATGTAGGCTTTGATCTCTTCTATAACTTCTAGGGGTGCTTTTGTACATGGAGATACATTATTATGGGTACCCGCTAGATGATCCTTCATCCTTTTCACCCCTCCTTTTATAACCCTACTACAAAAATTGCATTGTAGATAAATGTAACCCTTGGATCCCACATTTGGACCCTCAACCTCTACCCCATACTTCCATGCCGGATCTTTTCTACTACTACCACTACTCCCATGCTTCTTAGAAACCCCTCTCACCATCTTCAATCATATTATTAAAAAAAACAACAACAACAAACCATTAAAGAAGGAAAAATAATAAAATTTTACATGTATTTATGAAAAATGAGGTAAAAACCCAAAATATAGTCACATACCTTAAAAATTCTTCAAAGCTTTGCTTTCTTGCTTGAGTTTGGTGAGATTGCTCAAAAGAAAACCGTAGGAAGTGACGGATTGTGATTCGGACAAGATTTGAGCTCTCTAGGAGGATTTCTCTAAAATGGGAAAAACTAGGGTTCAAAGAGTTGATTTAAGATTTCTCCCAAAATAATGAGTTTTAGATACTCAAATATGGACCATTTAGGTCGTTTTTGTCATATAATAGGATTAGAGGGGGTATTATGGGAAAAAAGAGCAAAAAAAAGAGCAAAAAATCAAAAAAAATGGGTTTCGGTTGGACCCATTACCGTGTAAAACTGAGGCTTAAGCCTCGGTTGCGCCTCGAGGCTATGGCCTCGAGGCGTACGCCTCTTGCAACTGAGGCTTAAGCCTCAGTTCAGGACCTCGAGGCTATAGCTCGAGGCTGTTTTTCACCCCCTCGCCTCGAGGCGTACGCCTCTAACGCCTTTTTAAACTTTGCTTATGATTACCTATTTTGTTATTTTATAATGTTATTTTTCTTAATGTTTTTTATAATTCTCATATTTATTATAATTTTTAATATTGTGCCTCACTTCAGTTAGGCGTGTGCCTCGCCTTGCGCCTCAGGCGCTAGAGGTCCTAGCGCCTTGCGCCCTTAACTACCTTGATTACAATTTTGTTCTCCTATAAATAATAAAAAAGTATATATTAACAGTATTAACTCTATCCCTCCCCGTCAAAGTGATGCCGCGAATGGAAGCAACGGCTTGCCACGAAGAAGAGAAACTGAGAATTGGGCAGTTCCTTGGTGAAAACATCTGCTGATTATCTATGCGAAGTTGTGAACGAAGAGAACTTTGATATTACCATTCACAACTAGTTCCTAAATGAAGTGATAGTCGATGGCTATGTGTTTCGTACGGGTGGGGGCATGAAAACTAGATTGGCCACCATGTACATAGTAGTGCTCACACTGTCACAGTATAATGCGTAGGGAGAGGCTGGAGTGATACGAAGATCATGAAGAATGTATTTGAGCCATAAGAGTTCAATAGTTGTCATCATAAGGGATTGATATTTGGTCTCAGCGCTGGACCTAGAAACTGTAGGTTGCTTTTTGGGTGGAGATTGTATATAATTCATCATGATGGACATCTTTTCTATACTTTTGTACAGTTAGTGAGGGCCTTCCTCTAGATCTTTTGTCCATTCTCTCTTGTATAGGGGTTCCTTCCCAGTTCTTTCTTCAATTATAAAAAAAGAAAAACACAAAAGCTTGTCATGGACCGCTAGTTGTTAAGATAACCAGCTATGGTTCAAAGTCTCATTTTGTCTCAGTCGGTATATCTCATTCCAGTAAGGTACTGAGACGATACAATAGAGTATGTATCATTTTGTACAATCCCCAATTTAAGTAATTTAAACAGTGTTTTTGTAGTAGGTGTGCCTTTTATAGCACATGCAGAAGATAAACAACATATTCTTAGCCTAGTTAAGTATTAAAAGTTATTTATTACATTACAAGGGGGCAGGAGGTCGAGGAGACCTCCTAGAAAGAACAAAAGAAAAACTAACAGCCTATTATGAGTAGGGGCTGTTCTATTAGCTTACTGAGATGTGGAATGAGATCTAGATTTTAAACCTTGCAACCAGCCCAATCCGCATAAGAAAAGGCAACTAGATTAGTTTTGAATGTAGTGAAATGGAAACCATGACCAATGGTACATTTTATGTTATGGAGAATTTGTTTTCTGGCAAGTAGATGAGTAGTGGTTAGAAAGTGCATGAATCGACAGACCTGATTAGTTGCATAGGTAAGGTCACATTGGGTTGTCGTGAGATACTGTAAAGCAACCACAATTCAGGGATGCTCAGCAGGTTCCTTCAATAGCTGACCATTAGAAAGAGAATTTAAAGGTAGGGTAAGATGCAAAGTAGAAGATCTTTATGCTTCAATGCTCAAGAAAAAAAAGAGAATTTGTGAAAACATTTAGTAGGTAATCTAAATGTTTTATCACAAATTGACAACCCAAGGTCCGAATAAAGGAATGGAGGAGGGAAGGCCGATCCTTGTAATAAAGATATCATTAACTTATGGTGGTAGGATGAGAGTGCTGGTAGATGAATGATAGACACACATGTATGAGTTGGTGTGGCTACTTGATACTAATGAAACCAAAGGTTTGAGAAACCCACTAGAGTGGTGCAGCCTAGCATGAGGCACTGCTTAAGTCTATAAATGGCCTTGTGTAAACAGCAAAAATGGTGGGGACGATCAAAGAATCTAGGTTGTTGTTCCATATAGATTTTTAAGGTAAAATGCCATGGGCAAGGCATTCTTCACATCGAGTTATCAAACAAACCATGGACATATGCCTTTGGGCCACCCTGACGTATCCGCTTTCGATGAAATGGCTGATGATCCTTGGGAACCCACTTCGGGTCAAGGATACAAATATTGGCAAAGTCACATGCGGATTACGTAACTCCTCTTCCCCGCATGAAACATAAAGCACAAGTTTTTAGGTACGTATATGGATGTAACTACAACAAGTACCATTTGAATTGTAGTTGGTTTAACTAGTGAATTCTAAACCTTTTTATTGGGTGTAGTGTAACCTTTAGCTATTGTCCTATGAGTTGAGTCTTATAATGCTTGATTGACAATTTTGGTTCTCGTTGATATTATGTACCCATTTGCAGCCGACAATGTTTAAAGAAGGATGAGATGGAACTTGCAATCAAGTCCAGTTCTTTAACAATGCATTAAACTCATCATCCATTGGTGCCTCTCCATATTGGATCGCTCTCGTTGTCCTCTTTTTATAAATTTCCTTCTTTCTACAACCTACATCCTCCAAAACTTCCTTATTCCATGCCTTAAAACTTCTCCTTAAGCGTATTCAATTTCATTCGAAAAGAGAATCCGCTTACCCATGAAAAGAAAATGATTTCCACCACTCATCCACCTTGTCTTTGAAATTTGGATCTTCCAACCACATATTCTGGAACCTGATGGGGGTAGGGTTTTATAACCTTCAAATTTTCGTAGAAACAAGGGTGTATGATCTGAAATTGGTTTTTGAGAGAGCTTTTTGAATGATATTCAAAAAGTGCTTCTCCCGATCCAAATAGATGAGGAACTTGCCTAAACAACAATAATAGATTTTCTTGATAATTTGACCAAGTGAAATGGGCCCCCTTCAATGGATGATCAACGAGGCTACTTCGAGTCACAAATTCGGAGAACTCTCTTATTCTTGTAATAATTCTACTATTGCCTTTGTTTTTTTTCCAAAAGTAAGTCGAATAACATTAAACACTAGGGTAACTTCCAATGTTCTTGACCAC
This sequence comes from Euptelea pleiosperma, assembly GCA_035048495.1. Lineage (NCBI taxonomy): Eukaryota > Viridiplantae > Streptophyta > Magnoliopsida > Ranunculales > Eupteleaceae > Euptelea > Euptelea pleiosperma. The sequence goes on from CM068549.1 coordinate 12,658,990, forward strand.
TTCCAATTCACTCCAAAAGGCCGATCAATAGTTGGCTTTAGTAAGACCGTACATAGTAGTAAGGACCCAATCGAAATGATTTTTGAGATTTTTGAACACAACGGATATAGAATAATCTCCCACACTCACATCCAGGCAAATTAGCCACCTTAAAATCTTACATCACTAATAAACCCCTATCAATCCCACGGTTGGACGGAATTGCACCCCAAATCTCTAAAATTATTCTTCTATCAACCATCACAAGTTTTGTTTCTTGTAGTAGAACAAACTCCGCTTTATATTTTTCCACCACATTCTTTACTAGGGATTTGTGGGTAAAACTCCTCAAACCACTTACATTCCAAGAGATGATTTCATGGTAAGCTTTTGCTGTACATTCCCCCACCCTTTCCCTCATTCTATTATTTCCTTTAATGTCAGCATCTCTTCTTCTTACATCCTCCTCTTTTTTTTGATAAGTATAACTTTATTAAGGATACAAAGAAACCGAGGAGGTCGAGATGACCTTGCCCACACCCTAAAACAAAAACAAAGAAATTACAGATGATAATATATCTCTATGACAAATAAGGTCTCAACAAAAAACGAAATCTTCAGAGAACAATCCGCGGTATTCACGAAAAACTTTAAACTAAAATAACAACAAACCCTTGATTTTGAGAATGACATTTGTCGTCGAATCTTCCTTTCCTTCAAATACCCTGAGATTTCGTTCCTTTCACAGGCCCCAACATATGGTAAAAGGGAGCAAATGCCATATAATACGCCCTCTAGATGAGAAAGCCATCATCAACCAACTCGAAGTGAGTTGCTTTAAAGATGGAAGAATTCAAGCAATCCCAAACTCCGCGGATTAAGTAGTCCACACAACCCTAGCCAAAGTCACAATGGAGGAGGTGATTGACTGATTCCCTACTATGCTTGCATATCGAGCAGAAAATTGATGATAATAACCTTTCTTGCAATCAAGTGATCTATCATCAATATCTTATCCATTGAGGCTAACCGGAAGAAAAAAACTATTTTAGAGGGGACTTTGGATCCCCACACAAAAGGGGCGGGGAAGTTAGCAACAATAGTCGGAAGTAGCAACATATATCAAGATCGGACAAAAAATTTCCTTCTTTCATCTATCTCCAAAGACGCCTATCCAGCTCTAAAGGAGAAATAGCAAATTCCTGCAAGCAGTTCAAAAGACGAGACACCCCCTTGATCTCCCAATCATTGAGCCTTCTCCTAAAGCCAAAATTCCAAGCCATATTATCACCTTCCCGAACCTTAACCTGTGAGATAGATCACTTCTTCATGTCTGAAATGGAGTGGAGCTCAGGGAAATCGACCATAAAGGGGGCATCACCACACCATAGATCTTCCCAGAAATGGATTCTATCCCCAATTCCCACTTTGTACCACACTCCCTCTAAGAAGTTCTCCTGTCTTTTCATGACCCCCCTCCATTCGCTATAACCATAGGGAGAAAAAACAGCTCTACCATCCTAATCAAACTCTGAAACCCCATACTTGCCAGCCATAGCCTTTCTCCACAAACTAGACACTTCCTCAAAAATCTCCACAACCACTTCCTTAATAAAACAACATTCATAACAGAGAGATTCCGGATACCTAAGCCTCCATGGGTTATGGGGCGACAGATAGACTCCCACCTCAACAAATTGAAGTTTCTGATATCTCCCTTTTCATGCCATAAAAAGCTCCTTATAATACATCCTCCTTCTCTTTAATACCCCACCTTTGTTTGTTCTTAGGCCCATGGGTTTGAGTGCTGCAACCATCTTCTCTCCTTTCTTCCCTCAATCCCTTTCCTTTAGTCTTCTGAAAAAGTCTCTAGCATGTACCTCCCTCCCAATAAAAGACACCCCGTGTGCTTGCTCATCTGCACCATGTGTTGTATTTGGTCTTCTGTAACACTCTTAGAAAGCTTGTCTATGGAGGACACCGTCTCACACTCCCTTGAAAAAGTATATTCCCAGCTTCAGATGGATCATAAAACATAGATGAGACATCACCTTGATGTTCTCTTCTTGTGTATACTAGTAGTGGCTTTTCAGTTTGTTCTTAAACAAAGCTTCCCCTACTGCATACTCATCGGCGAAAACACCACACCTAGTGCCCTGACACATCCCTGTTAATCTTGCTGCAAGTCCTAGGATTGCTACTATACCCTCATACTGCACTAACATCCACGACAAGCGGCCGAAACCCTAGAGGCTTCTTTGGTACCGGCAAAGGGTGCTTTTGGGGGATAATGACATCATCTACATGAAGACTATCCACGATCTCCTTTATCGACGTCAGAGAAATGACTCCTGCATCATTCTCGATCAACAATTTCTTGTCCCCACCACACAGACCACTCTCATCCATCGCAAAGGGAGGAATCAGAATGGGGCTCGAGAATTCGATGGGCTTCATTGTAATCCTCTTGGTAAAGGCTCAATTGAACTTCACAGGAGTGTTTTCATCATTCGCTAAACAACCTTCCTCGTTGGCTAAAATCCATGATCATCCTTAGGAACCATACCATTTTCATTCGTAAACATTCCTTGTTCCCATTGGACTCGGATTTCTAGTTGAACTACTGTCAAAGTAAAGCTTAATGAAACCTTTTCGTTGGCTTTGGATTGACCTACAATGCCTCACCATTATTAATGTTTCCCTAGTTACTTAGAAAATTTGCAATTGTGAATCTTCGGAAGTCTTCCAAAACAAGCACCCACTCTATAAGGAACCTCTAGATAGATTTGTACACTTCTGATATCGCCTAGGACACATTGTCAAAGATTCTTTGATTTCCTTCCTTCTAAAGGCCATAACACAAAGCATAGGGAAGAATTTTACAAAGAATATTCCCCCTAACACCAAAGGGAACATGAGTAGACCCCACAAAAATGTCCCCTACCTCCTTAGGACCACTATATTCCCAAATTGACAAGAACCCCACACCTCTTTAGCACTCAAAAAAATGTAGAAATTGATAATTTACATTATTTTCGTGCTCTTACACGTAACATACCTATTTGGGGTGAACATTTTCCCATTAATAAGATGATCAACATTGAGAATCTTATTTAAAAACATCCTCCAAGGAAATGCTTTTGCTCTTATGAGGAATTGAATAATCCCAAATCTTCTCTATCAACAATCTTTCTTTAGAAAAGCGAGACATAATGTTATGGAACGATTTCACCAAAACACTCCTTTTGAGTCCCCTTCTCAAATGACTTCAACAAGATAGGCCCTCAAGGAGAGGACCTTAAAAGAGCCTGCAAAAGAAATCACACGGGAATAGAGCTACCTAAGAGCTCTTCCCATCGAAACACAAAAGCATCGTAAAAACATCTTTTAAACTCCAAAGCTACAGAGGACAAAAAATACAAATAAGCTTTGACTTTCAGCATGACTTTTCGGACATCTTCTTCCTTCCCCTCAAAGACGCGGGAATTCCTCTCTTTCCAAATGGTCCACATCACTGTGAACGGGAGGTTGTGCCAAAGATATCTACGTCTCCCTCTAAAAACTTCTAGTGATATTCGTTGTACAAGGCTACTCACCTACTCTGATAGGGGTTTCCTCGACAATAATGAATAGAAGTGGAGATATAGGATCTGCTTGTCTAAAAGCTTTAGAACTCTAGAAGAAACCTTTGGGAAACCCATTCATGAAAATAGAGAAAAACACCGATTAAGCACAAGCCATGACCCACAGCCTCCATCTTACCTTGAACCACTCTCCCATCAAATATTCAAGAAATTGCCATTCTACATGGTACACTCTATGTAACAAGGACATTGACATGGGTGTTGGTGCCCGACACAGATACGAGGTGTCCGACACGGCAACCTAAAAAAATCCGATACGGAGACATGCCCGTACATATATTTATTAAAATATATTAAATTATATGAATGCTTAAAATTATTAATAAAATGACAAAAAATAGAAAACGAAGCAGAAAATATTTATTAGTTTATTATTGTATGGAGGATGGAACACACCAACCTGCTTTTAGAAGTCAAATTTATATTAAAAATTACTAAAACAAGGGGTGACACGGCCATAAGTGTCCAGATGTGTGTCGGGAAGTGTCGACACGTGTGTCCAGGTGTCGAGGTGTCCGACACGGCAAAAAATCCTAAAAGTGGAGTGTCCTTGTTACATAGGGTACACTGTTTTTTCCAAATCTAATTTACAAACCACTCCCTAATCTAGGTTTCTCATTCTAGAATCAATGCACTCAATAGCCTTGGCGCCCCTTAATGGAGGCGCCTGTGAGGATTTCCAAGCCAAAGGGTGTAACTATTGCATGTTTTAGAATGCTCTATTCTCATTACAAGATTGCTGTCTTCTGCACGTTACCATCTTGTTTTGATCATTATTAATGAACTCATTCCAACAAGAAGAGAGGAGGGGTCACCAATTAAAACAAAAAGGGAAGAGAGGAAGTGTTCTGACTGGGAATGCTCATCCTCAATGTACAAAAATTCTCAAGAGTGTTCTCTTTAGCAAAAAAAAATAGCTCTCCTAAGTGTATGGTGATGCATTGTAGAAATCTATTCACAATGCGTCTAATGTTGTCTCCTTTTTGACATGTAAACAGAGTTTGATATGGGTTCTTTTTTGATAAGTAATGGGATTTATATATTAGTTAAAGAAACATACAAAAAGTGACAAGGCATCCCTGAAACAATAAAATATAGAGTTTAGGGAAGAGTGTCTCCAGCATTCAAGGTAATCTTATGGCACCACTTTTAGACTAAATCAGCCACTTCATTTGCACTTGAGAGTTTGGAGATTATGGGTGAATATGATGATCCATCCTCTAATCAATTTCTAATATGATATAAGTTTTGCAAACTCCAAGAATAATGGCCTGTACAACTAGCCCACCTTGTCGCGTTTACTTTTTTTTTTCAATTGGTAGAAACAGTAATTTATTAAAAAAAGGGGAGAGTACAATATAGGGAAAAACATTCCCAAATTACAGAGGACAAGAAAAAAACCAGATGAGCTAACCCAAAGGAGAGCTACTCACTACATCTCCAAAGATAAGAGAATGGCAATTATAAGTAAACTCCAGCTTGATTTCCTGAAACTCTTTCAAGATGCAAACACAGTTGATCATAAGAGGGCCAAACTCTAATTTCAGCATAAGAGGGCCATTGAAATTAGCCTTGAATATTTTAAGCCATTGCAACATCGCACTAATTTCAGCATTCCAAGAGTTTGCTATTCCAACGGGACTAGAAATGCTTTCACTATTACCCCCCTTTCGTCCTAAAATGCCCCCACCAAAACAATCTAAATACGGAACTCCCAGAGCACTACCATCAACATAAAGCTTAAACCCGCCCTTTGGTGGCTCCTTCTGCTCTTGTTGATTCTTTTTTTGAATGAATCTGATATATACTACTTGTTGCTAGTTTGCCAAACATCCATCATTGAGATTCTCTGGAGTCTTCAGAATTAGGTGCCACTTGACCCACAATTTCCAAATAGGATTGCTCACATCCAGAGGATTGCGAGGTGTGTTTTTAAGAACTCTTCTATTTCGTTCATTTCACCATAGCCCTCAACTTACAAAAATATGGAAGGGTCTTCCACATTGTTTTACCCCTAGCTCCAACAGGCCTAGAATTCCATCTCAGTATTAGAAGCAAAGCCTTTTGGAAAAACCTATTTCATATTGAATTGCCTCTTAAAGATTCACCATAATTCTCTTACCACCTCACAGTGAACCAATAAATGATTTACATTTTCTCCTGTAGACCTTTTGATGGAGTCCGAATAAAATTTCATAGAACTATACGACCAAGAATGATCCATCAAAGCTATTTTTCCCATATAAGTGATCATTGGCCTTTGAGGAATGAAACCACCACACACACACACACACACTTTCCTATCCTGCATCATTCAACTTTTCAAAATCTATTCTTCTCCCTTTTACTTTAAATGGATGTTAGATATGAAATCGTCAAAGCATTTTATGATGCCTTTCCTCACTCCTAAGTACTAACCCGTATGATGAGCTCACCTATTGATCATCCCACTCCCAAGTCTTTCTCCCAATTTGTGATGAATGACCCTTTCCTCTCCATATTTCCATAACGACTTTCCCAATAAAGCCTTGTCACTATTCTCAACTTGTGAACCCTAATCCTCCAAATTTCTTATGCTTTCAATCCATCTTCCAGTTCACTGGGTGAATCTTTTCTTAAATCCTCTCCCCTCCCAAAGAAAGTCTCTTTGAAGTTTCTCTATCCGCTTTGCCAGAGGTATGATCATGAATAGGGACATAAAAATATATTCCAACATGCTTGAGTGAACACTTCTCATGAATGTGATTCTTCGCCCAAAAGAGAGAATTTTTCTTTCGCAACGCTAGCTTTCTTTCAATCAGTGTTCCACATTTTTTCCACCCTTACTCAAAGTCTCCACTAGGAAGCCAAGATACATGATAGGATGAGATTCCAATAGACAATCCAATCTTGTGCCACAGTTCTCAAACAGCATTTGCATCCTCACCAATACCTATAACTTGACTTTTGCTTTGGTTCACCTGGAGCCACGAGACCGCTTGAAAACATTCAACTAAAGGCATTTTGATATGGACTTGTTTTGGTCTTGTAGCTGCAATACTGCTATATTACTTGCACATTTGAAAATAGGTCTGTACTTGTGCCAGAAGCTTGTAGTGGATGATAGAACAAAGAAAAATGTCAGGGGCCGTTTGTATGCCTAATTTGGCATTTTCCAATCAACTATTTGGCTTTCATGAGAGTGAGTCCCATAAATGCTTTCAACCCCAGATCCCTGTTTGAGAAAAAATATGTTTTGAGTGGATATTTCTAATATGCGTTTTGGGCATCACAACATTATTTTCCAAAATAATGTTTGGTCCAATGTTCCATTGAAACACGAAAGTTGCCATTTGGGCAGTTTCATTCCAAACTGGATTTTTGGTCATCGGTACATCCGAACTTTAGTGTTTTTATCTGTTTTTTCATGCTTCCGTAGCAATACAGAATTGTTCTTTATCATGTATTAACTTATGTTAACCGGCTACATCAAAATGTGTGCGTTATCTGTATTGGATACTTCTATATCAAGTGCAAATGTCATACCCACAAAGTTTATGTATGTGTGTTCTATGCAGCAAAGATGTCAACACAGTGAAGAAACTCATGGATGATTGCCTGAGAAGCCAATTGTCTGCCTCACTTCGTCCTCATGATGCAGTTTCAGCTCTGGGTCCTATGTATGATGTCCATGACAAGAATCACCTGCCGAAGATGCAGGCTTGTGATCGTTCAATTTCGAAGCTGCTAGATTTCTGCAAGGTGAAAAAGAATGAAATGAACCTATTTGTGCATAATTGCATGCAAAAGATAGCGTATGTTCAAAGAATCATCAGAGATATTCGTCTACAGTTTCCAGCTTTCAAGGAGGCGATGGCACGTCAGGATGACTTATTTGCAGATCTAAAATTGGTTCATGGGATTGGTCCTGCATATAGGGCCTGCCTTGCTGAAGTAGTGAGAAGGAAGGCTTCTATGAAGCTTTACATGGGCATGGCTGGGCAGTTAGTCGAAAGGCTTGCAACAAAGAGGGAGGCTGAGGTCAGAAGACGGGAGGAGTTCTTAAAATCACAGAGTATGTATATACCTCGGGATATTTTTGCATCCATGGGATTGTTTGATACTCCCAGTCAATGCGATATCCATATAGCACCTTTTGATACTAACTTGCTTGACATTGATATTGCTGACCTTGACCGTTATGCCCCCGAGTATTTGGTAGGCATGCCTTCTAAATCTGAGAAGCATGGAACATCGAAGGGTTCATTTTCCATGTCTACTGATGGTTCCCAATTGACTGAATCTGAAGAGTATTCTGTAGATTCCCTCGAGAAATATAATTCCGAGGGGCTCCTTGAGGGCTGTGAGTCAGTAGAGATTGCTGGAACAAGCAAGATGGAAGTTGAGAATGCGAAGCTGAAGGCTGAACTTGCTTCTGCAATAGCCCTGATTTGTTCAGTCAACCCTGAAATCGAATATGAATCACTGGATGACAGTAAGCTGGATTGTTTATTGAAAAATGCGGCAGAAAAGACAGCCAAAGCATTGCATCTGAAGGATGAGTATGTCAAACATCTTCAGTCTATGCTAAGGGTGAAGCAGATGCAGTGCTTGTCATACGAGAAACGTATTCAAGAGCTGGAGCAAAGATTGTCTGATCAGTATATGCAAGGGCAGAAACTTTCGAGTAGCAAGGATGCTTCTGATTCTGCCCTTTCGTCCGTGAAGGCTGATTACTGCAAGGCAGAAATATTGAGGGATGGAGAATCCCACCTGCCTATCACTTCCGAGCCGATGGATGAGGTCTCCTGTACATCAGCCTCAGTAGATTCAAAACTAGAGCAGTTCTGTAAGCCATCAGGAAAAGCCCAAGAAGGGGTAGATGAAAGTATGACAGATTCCTCGGGCATGCTAAATCTGCTGTTGGATTCATCGATGCTGGAACCACATCGAGATGAACTCCAAGAAGGTGATAAAGCTGGGAAAGAGAAGATGGTGGAGCAATATGATTTTGAACTCACAAACAGCTCCGTTGCTGAAAGCATATCGGAGCCTCTTAACATGTTGTCTAATGAAACTGTGGTGGAACCTGATTCAGCTTCCAAAATTAGGGGTGATCTTGTGTTGGAACTGCAAAGTGCTCTTGCAGACAGGTCGAACCAGTGTACTGAAACTGAAATCAAGCTCAAAACTGCAATGGAGGAGGTCACCAATCTTAGGAGAGAGTTGGGAATCAATCAGAAGCTCTTGGATGAGTCTCAGGTACTTTTGAATCTATCATGAATTTTCCTTCTTATTGACTTAGTCTTCTATAAAATCATACAAGTCTGCAATAACTAGTTGAATGATGTTTCTCAAAATGAACCTGTTTATCAACAAATTTATTCATTTTGTTGAGCTTATTGGATAACACTGTCAAATTTGAAGTTAAATTTCTGCTTTTTCGTATTTTCCATAACATTAAATATCAATGGAAAATACTGTCAAATGTAGGATGTCATATCTTTTTCTCCTTTTCATCGTAGTGTGAATGACTTCCTTTTCGTTGTATAAATTTCATTTTTTGATTGGTATCTTTTCTTTGTGTGATAGGTTTTGATATTGGCTATAAACCTATTATAATTTTTTGATATTGGATATAATCCTATTTTGACATCTTAATTTTGTTAATTTTTAAATGTTGTGAACCGATGCTCATATCCTGGATTATTAAAATGCCAATTCCTAATTGATCTCTACGAAGAGATACTAGTGTTGGTTGTGTGTCTAGAGAATCTCCAAGAGATTGACAATCTCGTGAACTTTTAATTGATTCTGTAATTGGTACCTGTTCTATTGGGAGGTGAGAATCAATGGGTCAACATTGGGAGTAACATTCATACCCATAAATGGTGGGCTACTTGAGGACTCTCCAACTTTGCAAAGAGATCATCCTTGAGATTAATGGATTCCTACGGTGATAGTTACTCAGTTCCCAAAGTTTTTTTTTTCTTTTTTTGATCTTGTTCTTTGTTCTGAACAAATTTGGGTGACTAGAACTTGGAACAAAATTGAGATTCACTTAAGCTCTGTATGGTGATCAACAAAAAAGTTTTGCAGAAAAAGGATATGTATGTCAGAAGGTGTTGGTACAGAAAAAGTTTTATGACAATTATATTCAAAAACATTTCTAGAAAAATTATTCAGTGCAACCATATAGAGCCTAGTGGAAGAAATTCTATTTAGACTCTAGAATAGGCTATTTAAACAAGGGTAGGCCATTTCTAGAAAAATTATTCAGTGCAACCAGGTAGGCCTCCTTCTGGCTTATAGGATAAGGGGCTGGACTAGAGCGTATTTTCATTCCTCCAACCTTTAGAGAACTTTTGTTGTGTTTGTTGATGTACGGGTGTTGGTTTGTAGGATGGGGGCCATAAGTGGCGTTCTCTTGTTAGCTCTGGTTGCTGTTGCTGCAGGGGTGCTGTTGTTTGTAAAGGTTTGGGTTGATGGTGTGGAGATAGGAGAGGAGTCTAGGACGCCGTATTACTCTTCTTGTGTGTCCGTGGAGGTGTATGGATGCAAGGGGAAGTGAGTATTGAGTTCTTGAAAACCCTTTCTTCTTTGCTGCGAGGGTACTAAACTACGACTTTGCTCAGTGAAAGTCCAGAATTAATTCGAAGAATATGACATAGAGAAATATAAAAGTTCGCTAACATAGAGAGTGAGGTTTTCATATACTTCGGTTATTAAAATCGATAAGGAAGTTTTTGAAGTTTAGGCTTGATTGAAGACATCAAATCGAGTGTATTGTTGATGAGTAAGTTGCTGAGGAGTGACTCATGGAGGTAGATATGGAAGTCAGGGTGGAAGCCAAACGGTTTACCATTTGAGAAGTACGACGTTGGAATGTATTAACACCGTGCTTTAGGGAATCGAATAGGAGAAAATATGTGGAGATGATGATGCCGGAAGCAGTATTGGTTTGGTTCTGTCAAGCTCTCTCAGAAGCGCCTTCATCTGCATCGAAAACCTTCTGGAGGAAGATGGTATTCAACGGGAGTACTTTCATTACAGACATCTAAATCAATAATCATGGGAGATTTATGCGCCGTCGGAGTACCATTTCAGAGTTTGCAGGCTTTCCCAATCACTTTAGACTTATCCCATATGGTGATAAGCAAGGGCTAATTTTTGTGAAAGATTAGAATATCTTTAACTTTCTTATTGGGGTGGAATCATCATGGTGGCTAGGTCAATTATTTCTCTTAAATGGTGGTGGCCTTTTGTTAACGCGGTCGAGGTAGGTGACGTTTTAGAACCGTTTTCGATCAAGGTGTTGGGAGTGCCTTTTCACTTGTGGAATGAGCACATCTTTGAATGTATTGGCAAGTGTGCTGGAGGATTGATCGATATCGACATCGACATCAAATCATTATACATGGAGGATTTCAGGGAGGCAAGACTACTGGTAAGGGGAAGAGGAACTAGGATTCCTACGATTGTTGAAGTGGTAGACATAGGATTTTTGTTTTAGATTAAGTTGGAAGCAGTGGAGGATGGTGATGCAGCAAAGGGATCTAGGTTTTCAGGTCAACAGTTGAATGTATACAGCATATTGAAATCTTCTTCAGTGTCAGTGGCATTAATTGCTTCAGCGCTGATAGGATTTCTCGTGAACTTCGGGATAGAAGCGGGTGAAGAAAGAATCCCTAAGAATTCGGTGGATACCATGAAATTAGGAGAAGGAAAGGTGTGCAGAGATTTCCCTAAGTCTTCAGTGGAAGTTAGCTTTGTAATAGAAATGGTTTTCAATAATTTTGGAAATGAAGAGGCGGAGGTAACAAAGGACTAGGATAGCATATGGGAGCGCCAGGTGTCAAACAATGATATAGTAATTCCCTATTTGGAGTCGATTGTGGTTGATATAAGGTATGGTGGAGGACCATAGAGATCTAAGGACGATAGCAACGTAGCATAGAAAGTGAATGATGTAAAGGGAAATGAGGTGGAAATTCCAAAATGGAGAAAAGTCGATGGGGGAATCAAAATTTCCTCGTGTTGGGCAGAACACATCAGATGGATTATGGCACATCAAAGACAATATGGGACACATCAGAATTAAATAGCCAACATTCTCGAAGTTTCGAGGTTTGGGAGGGAGGGTATTTAGTTTAGACACGTGCCAGAAAGAGGTTGAAAAGTGGGGGTCGGGCAAAATGGTTCCGGTTCAAGGCGTGGGAGACGAATCCCATATTTAAGAAGAAATAGGGTGAGTTCTACCGTTCAGTAACGTTGAAGTCGAACTGGTTTATTAAAATGCAGGTATCAAATTGAGTTGATGAATTAGTAGTAATTAATCGTTCGAACATAAGTTTTTTACTTGAAGACATCTTTGAAATTGCCTATGCTTCAAAACAAGGGAAAGCTCAAAATGCTCCAACAAAATCTAGGGTGAGATCGCCAGAGAGGAGATCAAAGATGGGAATTGTGGGAGAAGCAAAGTTAGATCATCTCTTGGTGAAAGGTAAAAACATTGTTTTTTTTTAGTTTTTATAAATAAGAGTTGATTCATTAAAGATGGGGAAACCCCAAAAAGAGCTACAAAGAGATCTCAAGACGAGATACCCGAATACAATCAAGAGCAATCAACTTGAGGGCAACCCCATCAGAAATATCAAAGAAACATCCTCTAAAATCCGGCGAGATGGAGGACCGAAAGAACATGTAGGCTTTTATCCTCAAAATGATCTTAGGAATGTCCTCTTGTTTCCCCTTTGAAAATGCACCGGTTCCTCTCTTTCCAAATGGTCCACATGACAGCAAATGGAAGAAACGCCAGATTAACCTGGCTCTACCTGAGAACACTCTCAAAGAGATTGCATGGATGAGAGAATCCACATGCTCTGACATGACGAAAGCTACACCAAAGAGGGAGAACCAAAATAGTGGAGGAAACAGGGCAATGTAGCATCAGATGATACACAGACTCACCATATCATTTGCACATGGAGCATCTATTAGGGATCATCATCCCCCTGCTATTCAGGTGGTCCACTGTCAAGATTTTATCTAGAATGATTGTCCAAACGAAAAAGATTACTTTCGTCGGGATAGGAGCGCCCCATACAATAGATGTTGGAAACGATCTCTGGCCTTGTCTACTGAGATGATGGAAGAATGAGCTGACTGAGAACACCTTGTTGTCCCACCTCCATCTCCTTTGATCCGCCTCTTCTGAGGCACGAGGAGCATCCCCGATCCTCGTCATTAGGTTGCCCAGACTATCCACTTTCCAGTTGTTCATACTCCTAAATCCCAGGTTCCACGATGACAACCCCTCGCTAACCGCCACACTCCTGTATCTTGGCTTCTTGGAGATCAGAGATAAGGTATAAAGACGAAAATGCTTCTTTTTAAAGTATCATCACTACACCAAGTATCCTCCCAAAAACGAATCCTATCCCCTTTCCCAACTTTATAAAAGACCCTCTTTGAAACGACCCTAGATCTTCATGATACCCTTCCAAAGATTGCACCTGTACGACTGTGATCCTGGAATCCTCGTTCCTCCTCCCATGGCCTCTCCATACTTGCCATCTATAACCATCCTCCATCGGCTGTCTTCCTCTTCCCCAAATCTCCATAACCATTTTCCCAAAAGGGTGATATTCATCTCTCTCATCAAACGAAGACCCAAACCTGTTTCCTTTTTCGGCTTACAAATGCTGATTCTTCCCCATCTTTCTCAGATAGTTCTTCTTATATGATGGATGGAAATGTAGCGTCATCTTCTTGGAGGGAGTTGGCGCACGAGGAACAGGATTGGGAGGCAAGAACCAGGAAGATTTATCACGAGGGACAGGATTTTACCAAGGAAAGACATGCTAAAATATGGCAAGAAGATAGTTCATTCAAATGGGGGAACGAAGTGGATTTAGATGGGTTTAAGCAGGGAGGTGACGAAACCTTTGGGGATGTAATTACAAGAAACAAAGGTCCAGGATTTGAAGACATTAGGGCTGATGAAGTCCTAAGTCGGGTGAACCAGTTCTTGGGTCCGAGCGGCTTGCAGATGGTTTACTGTCAGAAAGATAAGGTAAAGGGGATGAAGGTGGGGTTAGTGAAGCAATTAAATATTTTATCTGAGCAAGAATCTTTACCTATTGAGCAGTATACAACATCTTAAAATGAAACCACGAGATGGTTTAGATCAAATATCAAGAATTTGGGCTTGTCTCTAGGAATAACGACATTTAGGCATGAGTTAGAATTTGAGCAGTTATTGTTGAATATTGTAGGGATTCCACAAAGGCCATTTACGTACACCAAGAAGCTCGGGTGTTCTACTTCAGTACATAGTGAGGAGCAGAAATGTGATGAAGTTCAAAGAGGCACGGTGGCTAAGTACACATTACGAACATGGGGGATTCAGGAGTCAAAGCAATGGAAAAGATAAACCAAGAGCTTGTTATAGTTCATCCTCCTAAAGAAAAGCCGGTCAACTTGTCTAGAGAAATTCAGAGCTTGGTTTGTCCGTTTAACTCGATGGATATGTTGGTCTACGACAGTCGCGGAAGAGGGAGAAAGATTAATGGTGATAATTAAAGCTAAAAATAATGCATGGAATGTTCTAGGTTAGGGAAATAAGGAAAATAGAGTTTTTGTAAAAAGCATGACCAAGAGATGGGGAGCTAGTGTAGTAATGCTTCAAGAAACGAAATTGGAAAATTTAAATGAAGCTCTTATTAGGGAGCTATGTGGTTTTTCGGATTATGGATGGCTTGATCTTCCAACGATTGGTACATCGGGAGGGGTTATGATTATTTGGGATCGAAAATTCTTAGAAGTGGCCGAAGTTCTAGTAGGGGCATTTTCGGTTACTATTCGTTGTAAATGTGTGGGATCAGCTTTACTGGATTCTTTCAGGGGCTTATGGGCCGTTGGTGGGTTATCTTCGGGAACAGTTTTGGGAGGAGATGGACAACATTGTGGGCTTATGTGAGGAACCATGGTGTATCGGTGGGGATTTTAACGTTATTCAGTTTGCGCATGAGAAAAATGTAGGGGGAAGAATGACCAAGAGCATGAGGGATTTCAACAATTTCATTAATAGAAATTGCTTGATGGACCTTCCTATGGGCGGGGACATGTATACATGGTCCAAAGGGGAAAATAAATCGTCAACTATACTCATTGTAGAGAGATTCAGGCTATTGGGATTTCTGGGGAGTATTGCCAATTCTGGTTTTGGAATAATCCATGGTGTCTCATTGGTGGCGATCCCTAGGCCTGTCTCAGACCATAGTCCTTTACTTTTGGATTGTGGTGGCTTTAACTCGCGACCTATTCCCTTCTGATTTGAGAATATGTGGTTATCGAGCCAAAGATTCAAGGACGAGGTGGATGAGTGGTGGAAGTCCTCTTTTACAAGAAAGGCGGGGGTTGTATTCAAACTTAAACTCAAAGCACTCAAGGAAAAGATTAAGACTTGGAATCGGGAGACAACACCAAATTCTTTCATAAAATGGTGAGTGCTCACAGAAGACACAATCATGTAGCTCGTCTCAAAATTCGAGGAAACTGGTTAGAGGACGAGGAGAGCGTCAGGGAAGGGGTGGTGGGTTTCTATTCAGATCTCTACTCTGAATCTCATTCTTACAGACCACTGTTAGATGGTCTCTCTTTTGATCAGATCAGTCTTGGGGATAAGGAGTATTTAGAGAGGCCTTCTGAGGAAGAAGAGGTTCTTTGTGCAATTTCTGAATTGGTTGGTGACAAGGCTTCAAGTCCAGATGGTTTTTGTATAGCATTCTTTAAGCACTGTTGAGATGTTATTGGGACGGATTTTATGAAAATAGTGATTGAATTTTAAGAGGAAGGGTATTTGGACTACAAATCAAATTGTACATTCATAGCTATGATTCCTAAGAAGCAGGGGCGGAGGACATTGCAGATTTTAGGCTTATAAGTTTGTTGGGTAGTGTGTACAAGATTATAACCAAGATGCTTGCTTCGAGGATTTGTGCGGTATTGTCGTCAATTACAGCACGGAACCAAGAGGCTTTCGTCAGGGAACGTTAGATCTTGGACGGGATTCTAATTGCGAATGAGTGTGTTGATTCCAGAATTAAGAAGGGGGAACCAGGAGTTATTTGCAAGATTGATATGGAAAAGGCTTATGATCATGTGGATTGGAGATTCCTTGACTACATGTTAATGAGGATGGGCTTCGGTGATAACTGGAGATTGTGGATTTGGAAATGCATTTCGTTTGCTTCTTTCTCTATTTTGGTAAATGGATCTCCAACCAGTTTTTTCAAGAGTTCCAGGGGGTTGAGGCAGAGGAGTCCTTTATCCCCTGATAGTGGTGGTGGAAGCTTTAGGAAGCATGATTTCTAGAGCGGTGAGTATCAGAGAGCTTGAGGCAGCTCGGGGAGTCCCTACAATCTCACACCTATAGTTTGCAGATGACACTCTAGCCTTCGTTGATCCGTCAGTTTCACAGGTCAGATTTCTCAGAGGCTTATTATGTTGTTTTGAAGCAGTTTTGGGGTTGCGGGTGAATCTGGCCAAAAGCAAAGTGTATGGGGTGGGCGAGGTGGAGAATATGTCGGATTTGGCTAGTATCCTCAGGTGTAGAATTGAGAGTTATCCAACTACTTACTTGGGTCTTCTATTAGTGGCATCTTATACATCTAAGTCTATATGGGATCCGGGGATAGAGAGATTTGGGAGGCGGTTAGCATTATGGAAGGCGAGATATTTTTCTGAAGGGGGAAAACTGGTTCTGATAAAAAACGTTCTATCTAGCTTACCTATTTACTATTTGTTTTTGTTCTTGATCCCTTGTAGTGTTCTACGTATTTTGGAGATGAGGGACTTTTTATGGCATGATAGGGTGGACTCTAATAAGGTACATTTGGTGGCGTGGAAGTCAGTTTGCAAGTCCAAGGATAAAGGAGGGCTGGGTATCGAAAATATTAAAACCATGAATAAGGCGCTCCTGGGTAAATGACTTTGGAGGTTTGAGAGGAAGATAACAACTTTATGGCGTAAGGTAACTGCGGGTAAATACGAGGAGAAGATATATGGATGGGAAAGTAGAATGGTTCGAAGTGCGTACAGATTTAGTGTGTGGAGGGGCATCACAAAGACATCAGTGGACTTTTTGAAAGGTTTCAATTAGGTGTTGGTTCAGGGGAGAGAATTAGTTTCTGAAAGAGTGCTTGGTGTGGAGAAGCTTCATTCCAAACCGAGTTTTTGGAACTATTTTCTCTATTTGAGAGGACTTGGTCGGTTCGAGATTGTGCTGATGAGGGGGAGGGGGAGGTTATGAGCATTTGTTCTCCGTCCGGACATGATTTCCCCCCAGGACCTATTATATGGAAGGGCTCATGTTCCCTCTAAAGTGAAGTTCTTTACTTGGACGGCTAGTCTTGAAAACATTCGGACGATTGACCATCTGATTAAGAAAGGGATGATATTGCCGAATAGGTGTCTTAGGCAAGGCAGCCGCTGAATCTGTGGATCATGTGCTGATTCGTTGCAACTTTCCTTTTGAGTTGTCAATTTTTCTCTCTTTTCGGCGTCAGGTTTGTGGTTTCAGAACATGTGGGGGAGATGATACTAGGCACTTCAGAGGCCATCTTTTCTGGGAAAGGGCGACTTCTTTTGAAGATCTTTCCTTTTGCTTTGATGTGGACAGTTTGGAAGGAAAGGAACTCTAGGATCTTCGAATGGAATGAACTTTCAATATCTGTTATGATTATGAATATCAAAGCCTTGATGTACTTATGGTCCTCTGTTCTTCCTGAGTTTGCAGAGTTTTTTCGACTATTTTGTATTTAGATGGAATGAGATTTTAGGGGATTCCTCTCGAGCCGTATAGAGTGAGGGATCTGCCTTCTTTTGTTCTCTTTTAGGGATTCGTCCCTTTTAATGATATTTACTAATAAAAAAAAATATTAATAGGTTGGTATTTAGTAGGTTCTCTTAGGATAGTTGTTTGTCATGGTTTACTTGCTCATAATGTTTAATTAGGATTTAGAAATAGGTCCCTCTCCTGTACAAGGGGGCATATGGGTGCTGCTTTTTGGGTATTGTTTTGAGAGTTCATAAATTAATGGTTTGGTTTCACAGTGAGTAGGGAGATTCTACTAAATCAGGTCCTTGGAGCGACCCTGCAACCTTCTAGGATTTTCTTTTGTGCTTTTTTCCTTTCCAAGTGAAGTACAATACTGCTGTTTTCTCAGACCAACAGCTCTTTCCTTCACTCTTGTTGGTTTTGGTGCTATATGAAAGGTTTGTTGCTGTCCAACATATTGAAGGTTGGGTGTGGTCCCAGCAGGCCCAGTCTTGTTCTTAGGCCAAAGATCCTTGGCTAGTATTTGGGCACGGGAAAACCTTGGTGAGGCTCAAACATATTTTTTTTGCACCCAGAACTCTAGAGCCCACAGGGAGTAGTGGATTCTATTGTTAAGCGTCACACAATCATCTTGCTTACGTATCAACTGCCACTTGTTATGAATAGAAGACAATGCAAAAAAAAAATGGTATTAGGTCTTTTTTTTTTTCTCTTCTTTTTTTTTTTCTCTTATCCATGAAACTGCCACTTACTCATGTTAGTTCTTTTTGGCAAACTTTAAAGGATATCCTATTTTCATGGTCTAGCAATGACAAAGAAATCCTGTAGGAGCAACAAATCAACAATAAGGGGACCATAGTGATGCAAGTGCTCAACATGTACACGATTCACACATTATCTCCACTCCTTATGATCATAATAGCTGATCAAACGCAAATTTAATATTGTTCTCTGACCAATGTTTTTAAACACGAAGCTGTGGGGCGAGGTGGTTCAATGGCCTAAAGTGTGAAGGTGTAAGCTTCAAGGCATGAAAAATAAGAAACTAAATGAATAATATGATAAATTCAATCAAAATATAAGGAAATCTGTGGATAAATAAATATATATCATATGGGGGAAAGAGAAATTTTGCTGCTTTTATTTAACCTTAGAATATCTTTTTATTATATATTAAGAGCTTGGGGGAAAACACAAAAAAGAAAAAAAATAGGAGAAAATAGATTGAACTTTTAAGGTACGACAACCTAAAATTGCCCCATCGGCATAGTGTGAGGCACATGCCTTTGACACAAGACATTAAAAAAGTTTTAAAAGGCATGAGGTGTAACGCGTAAGCTTTTTTTAAGCCTTAGTGGACAATGCGTATGTGTCACAAGCTTTTATGCTTTTTTGATAAGCCTCAGTGCGTTTTGGGGAAGCATCGCGCCCCCGAGGTGAGCCTCGAGGTGTAAGCCTCAAATGCCTTTTAAAACATTGTCCGCAACAAATCGGCACTGTACAACTTAAATACCTTACCAAACACCCCTTTAGTGCCTCAATTATTTATTATTACTATAGAACGATTGTATACGAAGAGCTCCATTTCTTCCTTTAGTTCGGTTCCTACTATCCACACTCAGAGTAAGAATAGCATGGGTTCCACATTGACTGAAGCATTTTTGAAGTATAGGAAAAATAAGGAAAATTAATTACAAAAATTATGGAAAAATTTAGAGAATAATTGCACACCCAAAGGAGGGCATTTTTTGATTTCGACTGAAAAGAAAACAATCTAGAGGGAAGAACATAAAGGATTTTAGGGAAATACCCTGTACGCAAATGAAAACCCCAAATTCTTCTCTAAAAATATTGGCCTTGAACTTTCAATAAAGCATAACTTACTAGACAAAGGAGGTTGCTTACATGTTTAGGGTATTTCCACGGGCTTCTTCAAGAGACAGGTGGCCAGATTGATTGTTGATTGCCAGATTTTCCCTCTTCCTTTTCGATTGAAACTTTTGGGGTTTCTATCTTCTCTTTGATAATGTCTGGATTCAAATAAGAACCCCCAAATACACTATAGGGAGGTTTCTTTTTCTTTCTTTTTTTCAATTATATTTTCCTTGTGTTTTTGTGGCAACTTTGTTGGGTCACTAGATGAACTGACCCACTGAGAGGGCCCATTCCTTTGTTGGCCAGTCGGTCTTGGTTTCAGGATACCGGTTGGAAGAAATCAACAATTTTCACAAGAACTAAAACTACTCCACAAAGAACTCAAATTATTAACGTATCTACAATTTTGTAACACAATATAAAATTCTAGAATGGTAGGTGGAAAATCCCGTATTTAGATCCCAAATGGGTATACTGGTTCAACCCAAGGGACAACTTGAAAGGAACCCTTTTGGGTTGGTCATAGGCAAGGGGTTGACTTGAGCTTTTTCAAATGATGTGTTTTCAAGGCAGCCTGAAGTACACCCATGCTCCATTTCGAATTTGTGGCTTTTCATTTATTGTAATTTCCCCCCTTGTTGAGGGTTACAGAAATGTCACTGATCTGTAGTTAAATGGTTTTTCAACGTGTTAAAACTTTAAAATTGCTGAATTTTGGCCGCACTGGCATTACTGTGAAAAGTGGCCCGTTGTGAAGTTTTAGTTTTGATAAAACGTAATTGGTAATCTTAACCATCCAACTGAATCTAATTTCTCTCTGGATTCTGAATTATCCTACCAGTGCCCCTTCAAGCCTCGATCCCTACTACCAGTTCTTATATGCTCCCGTACCCTCCAAGGGGGGAGTTTGGACTCTGGGACACCTTGAGTCATTTCTGTCGTTGTAGCCTTTCCCCATCTTGGAAAGGAGCATCCATGCCTCATTCACTGTTCACCAAGGGAGGCAAACAATGAAGGTGTTTTGTATACTCCATCCAAACACACCTATTTCCCATATTTACCTAGCACAATCTCTATCTGTAACGTTTTTTTTGGCCATCTCTAAAGCTTTCTATGTCACCAATCCTTCTTGCATTATATACTTTTTCTGGTTTCAGAAAGTCATATGTCACTATGCCTCACAGCCCACCACACATTACCATTTTGAAGGAATTTCTTTCTATTACTCTGGCATACTTTGGAGGGTAATATTAATGACACCCATCCAATCCAATTATGCTTTCTTCTTCTAATCTTCTTTTCGTTCATTTGGATAGTTTTCAGAAGAGGGAGTATCAGAGGAGTATATCAATACTCGATCCCTCACTTGTGGAATGTAACACAGTAACCACATAGTAAGTGGGGAGATTCACATTGTACCATCATTTTTTTTGGTAATTTATTCTCTGTTGTTATTATATTTTGATCAATGTACTAAACTTCGGCTTCATCCTAAACTTCGCTCAGTTAAAATTTGGAATTAATTCGACATGGAGAGATTTAGTAAAAATTCGCTTACCTAGAGAAGCTTAGAGATCTGAAGCATTTATACATTTGTAATACAATGAAGGTTAAATGTATTAAAGAAACATGAAATTAAAGAAACGATTCTTACGAAAGAACAACTTCAAGATATGCAATCTGAAGAGTATTAGAACTTGATTTCAACTCCTACAAGTTTTTTGACTCAGAAACCCTTATTTGAGTGGTCGTTTTTCACATAGGGACATGATAAAAGCAAGGAAATGTGGAGAAAAAAGGGGATGTAAGTGTTTTAAACACTTCTCATCTGTTTTAGACTTTGTCATGAATAGTAAACATTGCCAAAATATTACAAGTTAACTGCACTTTGCTAAGTCATAAATCGACAAATTTCAAGATAATTTACAAACAATTCGGCTAATAATGCTATTATTTTGATAGTTATCTTTAATTAATTAGTGCATGCGCAGAAAATCTAGTCAATTTCTTCTTTGTTCGATGACTGTAAATTTTTTTCAGCATTTCAAGGCTTAGTACAATAGTTATATTCTTGTCCTTGATTGTACCCTTGATCTGATTTTATTACTTGACAGATGTACCTTGGTGCGTATTCTGATATCCTTATTCTCTACTAAACAGATGAATTGTGCTCACTTAGAGAATTGCCTGCATGAAGCAAGAGAGGAAGCCCATACTCATCTCTGTGCTTCTGATAGGAGGGCCTCGGAGTATAGTGCACTGCGTGCCTCTGCTGTGAAAATGCGTAGCTTTTTTGAAAGACTTCGGACCTGTGTTGTGGCTTCGGGTGGAGTGGTTGGTTTTGCCGATTCTTTACGTGCTTTGGCTCTTTCTTTGGCTAAGTAAGTTAATTGCTGAATACATAATTCAATTCTTAGAAGATTATTTTGGCATTCTTATGTCTAGGGTGAATCTTGGTTTATTAATTTTTTCAGTTTTAATTCTGTACATTTTATATAATCTTACGAGAAAATCTGTGGGTTATTTGGATGGTTCATGGATTTTGCTGTATTTATGTACCTGTTGGGTCAAATTGCACAATCGGTCATCACCAATAATCCAAATATAGGCCTCTCTTGATGGGACATTGCATAGAAGTATCAATCTGTAATTTTTGCTTCCTTATTTTGACCAGTAATTAATATACACACTCTGATTATATTCAATTCTTGATTACTAATAAAGCCTTTTGGTTTCTGGCATATATCTTTGGTTTATAATGGAAATGGACTGTTTTCTATTTTCAGTTCCATTAACGATAACGAAGATGACGGTACCGTGGAGTTCCGGGCATGTGTCAAGGGCCTTGCAGACAAAGTGGGTTCTCTGTCTCGGCACCGTGCAGAGCTGCTTGACAGTTGCTCAAGGGCTGAAGTTGCACGTGGACACCTCATGAAGGAGCTAGAAGAGAAGAAAGAGTTGGTTAAAAGCTTATATGCAAAGAATCAACTTGAAAAGCAGGTTAGATATCTAACCTGTTGATAGTGTTTTAGACCTTTGATTGATGGTATAACAATGGAAAGATATATGATAGACCGGGGGTTCACCATCCTAAATGGAACCTTTGTATACCTTACACATGTTCCACTACCCATTGATCTGGGCTGTTTGATCAGTTGGCCACCTCTTGGTTGGAGAACAGACCCACTATACTTTTAATTGCACACACTTTTTCGGATCACTAGCCTTATTTTCTTCAGCTGTCTAAGTCTTGGCTCTAGATTTTAACATCAAAATATACAAGTGACCCACTATTTGAACTGTTTGTGTCAATTGAGTTGCTGGCCCATGTATCTGGGATTGGAGGCGACATTCACTTTGGGTGGTGGACCACTGGTGGATCGTGGAAAAACATAGTATCCATGATTGTTATGAGAATGGGAGGATGGGAAGTAGTCGTCTGGCTCTGCCTGTGCTAGGGAAGTGGCACACATGGAGGGGATTCTGGACCCACCCGATGGTGGGTCCTACCTAGAAAATCCTCTAGGTCCAAATTTGATTCGATTGGGATGATCCTAATCATTATCTAGAAAGTCTAAATCTTCTCTGGTTTGACCTAGGTCTCCATGTGCCACATGTATGACAGGCAAGGTGATGGCTTCTTCCTTTCCTCATTCTAATGCAGTTGTTCCACTATATATGTAATCCCCCAATTCTATTTGAATCACTCAGACGACTTCTTGCCAATCAACCCATTTTTGATTCTATAACCAATTGGATGATCCCTCCACAGGCGAACAAGGAAAAGATATCTTTTGGTCGTTTTGAGGTCCACGAGATAGCTGCCTTCGTGCTCAATTCCTCTGGGCATTATGAGGCCCTCCACCGGAACTGCTCCAATTACTACCTGTCGTTAGAATCTGTGGCCTTGTTTGTAGAACACCTCCGGGGCAGGCCCAGTTACATTATTGGGCAGATTGTGCACATAGAACGGCGAACTGTGAGGTCTCCCCTTCCTGTCGGATCCGAGCATGGTGGGGATCAAGTAGATCACTTGAGCCCTAATACAAGGACGCATCATATCGCTCTTGGAACAGGGTCCACTTCAAATCCTTATGGTCTTCCTATTGGCTGTGAATACTTCTTAGTGACGGTAGCCATGTTACCTGACACCACCATTCGTACACCACCTTCCTGATCCTGCTGGGGCAGAGACGAGAAATGATGGAAGAAACTAAGTGTAAATATTATATATTTTATATATGGACAAAGATGGACCTTTTATCTTGGTGGAAGTAGAGGTTGAGTTCCTTCCCCCCTCTTTGTACAGCTGATGATCAATCGGTTTTTTAGAAGTTTCCAATTTGTAAATAAATCCTTTTGTAATTAAAACTGTGAATAATTCTCCGGTTCTTGATGTTTAATTGGTGGTAATTTATCTATCTTCATCTTTTCTGTTCGGTACCTAATGTTACTGCTTGGAAATATGTTCTTGTGTTTATTTTCTTAATTACAGTTCAAATTTTAATTCAACAAGGTCTGCCGATCATGCTCACTTTATCCGCCCACCACTGACAGGTAGACACAGAAGCCTAAATCATTATACTCATCTTAACTGGTTCTACCTTAATTGCATTTGTGAGTGAAATTATATTACAAGGAAAAAGTCAACAATTTGCAGTGAACAAATCTCTTGTTCTTGGTTATGCGATGATCGACGAACAGACCC
This sequence comes from Euptelea pleiosperma, assembly GCA_035048495.1. Lineage (NCBI taxonomy): Eukaryota > Viridiplantae > Streptophyta > Magnoliopsida > Ranunculales > Eupteleaceae > Euptelea > Euptelea pleiosperma. Next base: position 12,683,018 of record CM068549.1, read on the forward strand.
TTGCTTTTCCCTATCTACAGTACATCAATTATGACTTGAAGATTTGGATCTGTGATCTGCTTCCTCAACGGTATTTAAGGGGAACAAGGTAAACCTTTCATTCCAGTAAGCCGGTTCACAAAAGCATTTGGGTAAGCTTAATCTGAGCTTATAGCTTATAGATTATACCTTATATTATAGTTATGAGTTAAGCATTGGGTTTGGGTAAGAAAGGATGAATAGGTTTTTTTAAAAACATTATGAAATGATTAGAAGGATATTTCTGCCATTTAAAATGTTTTATTAAAGGTTTAGTGGTCATTTAAAATTTGCTAAGTAAAGAATTTTACTTTTTTTTTTGCTAAGTAACGAGTTTATGAAGCAGAAAAGAAAGGATACAAAGCGCCAAGGAGAATCCCAAGAATCCTGGCATCCCAACTAGGTTGGCATCCCAGAATCCAAGGTCAAAAGACCTTAAGCCAAAGACCAAAAACAAAATAGGAGGCAAAAGGGTCCTCCATTCTTAATAAGAAGGGAGGCCTCTCTACAAAGGTGTGCCTAATGTTAGTCCTAGGGAGGTGCCAAACTTGGCATTGCTATTGGCCGAGAAATTGGTTTCTCTCCAAATCGAAGTAATTATGTAGTGTTTGATGAACTGCAGGATTGACTCCCAAGTAGATCGCATGTGCCACGGAGGCGAGCAAGGGCCAAAAGCTTGGACAGCAGCTCTAGAGTCTGACTCAATCCATAGGTTCACCCATCCCTGAGAGATGGCCTAAGCGACTCCCTCCACTATAGCCCAGCATTCAGCTAGGAAGTTCCTGGTAACTCCAAGGCCTTTGCAAATAGCTCTTTTAAAGGAGCCCAAGTGATCTATGAAAATCACTCCTAACCCCCCTGGACCAGGGTTGCCTTTGGCTGATCCATCGCAGTTCATCTTGATGAATCCTTCTATTGGTGGTGACCAGTTGCACTCTCTAATATGAGGGGCCTTCCCTGGTTTGCATTCCACCCGCAAGACTTTTAGAATGGAGAGGTCGAACATGGTGTCGCGCATGGCCTTCTTAGAGAGCTTACTAGTGTGTCTAACCCCACTACGGATTTTCTTTTTGCATTTATCAATAAATCTGCCCTCATCATAGATTATCTCATTCCTAGCGAACCAAATAGTGACAATGGCGTTGAATACCGCTGAGCACTATAGGTCTTTTAGAAAAGGAATGAAACTTTTGCACACCGAGAGCCTCCTTGATATTAGCAAAGTTAGCCCGACTGTGGAATATCGTAGCTAACCATTCCCAAAGAGGATTGGTTGCTCTACACCCCCAAAGCAAATGATCAAGTGACTCCTCATCCGAATGGCAAAGATAGCATCTAGATGCCAGACGAATTCCCTTCGTTTTGATTTTCAAATCAGTGGGACACATCCATGGATGATCTTCCAAATATTAGTTGAAATTCTGGGGTGTTTTGAGGCTCTCCAGACTCACGAGTGCCATCATACCTGGTCCTTCTTGGATCTAATAGCTTCAAAACCAGATGCCATAGAGAATTTACCTTTGGGATCTGGCTTGCATATCCTATAGTCATCCAAGTGATTATTCGGTTGGGGAAAGGAGCTTATGCTGGCCTGTTGAAAGACTAGCTGCACTGAGTCGGGGATCTTCCATCTACTCGCCTCAAGCAAGGAAGAAAGCTTGGCTCTGCATTGATTCCAAATGATGGAGCTAGCATGGACAGACTTTCGAATAGCTTTCCCATTGCCAATGATTAAGTGCTTCAAGGCCCACTTGATCCTTGGCCAAATAATAGACTTCTTGTGATACTGAATGAACTCCTCAGACTTCTTGGTGAATTTGTGTCTAATGAATGGGCGAATGTGTCTTGCCCTGTTAACATGTGCCAACCTAGCTTCATGAGATGGGCTAGGTTGATATCTCTGAACCGTCTCAGGCCAAGTCCACTTTCTTTAGTAGGCTTGCAGCAAAGGTCCCACAGAACAGTCACCACCTTCCTTTGATTAAGGTCCCGGTCCACACAAAATTTATGATATCCTTCTCACTCTTGAATAATAGGAGTGGGACATTTATATATGGCTCAAGCTCCAAGGATCCCCTTTTTCTGACCCCTCTCGGTGTTTGCGTGCTCGATCGTGGATTTCAAGAATCCAACAGTGGTTGTCAGCGCCCCAAAAAGTGAAAAAAGTGATGTCAGCTTGGCGCTGACAACCACCGTTGGATTCTTGAAGCCAAGCACACGAACACCAAGAGGGGTAAAAACAAGGGGGGGTCCCCTGAGCTCGACCCTTTATATATAGAGTCTAGTTAAGTTCGGATACGCCAAAATATCGAGACGTCAAAAGTTCGAGTATAATTTGGACATGGTCTAAAAATTCGTTCTTAAAAATTCGGTCAAAAATTCGAGAAACGGCAAAAGTTTGAAACTGCATTTATGCATGTTTAATTCGGTTATGATCTAAAAATTCGATGTTAAAAATTCGCCAAATATATAGGTGTGTAAGATAATTGTATATGCAACTAGAAAGCTAGAGATATGTATACACACATTAGATCTGAAAATTAAAAAGCAAGCAAGGAAACATACCTTACAATGCATCTCCTTTCTCGAGGTAGTTGTATAAATTTTAGCTTCACTCTGTGGGTGATGTATTTCTTCATCGATTGCCATCTTAAAGAAACCTAATTGGAACAAAAAACACATCGATCAAAAGATGCAATTAAGGAAGTTACAATAAAAAAGGCTTTGAGTTTTTAAGAAATGATTACCTAGTGAGTCTTTTTAGCGCAATGTTTTCTGATGAACGTAGGCATGCATACATGACCCTGTGGGTTCAATAACATGAATACTATATTTACACATACACTGAAAGTAAGAACATGAAATTAATATATTAGCCAAAGTCAATTCATAAACTAAATATAATTAAGACATTCATCAAACCAAGTGACTAAGTATCAAAATATAATCAACCCATGAAAATACTTCATGTCCATCAACTCGAGAAGTCGACTCATGGCTAAGCACAAGATTGTCAAGCCATGCACTATCATCAACATGATTTGTATCATGACTATCTTCATCACTATCAAACTCTGCAAGTTCATCACTATTGTCTTCAGGAAATTCTCAAAGCTTCTCAAAATCGATTAGTTCTTTGTCTCTCTTATCAAGATCATCAGCATTAGCCATCATTCTCATAGTCATTCGTATATAGATCAAGTTTTCCAGCATCTCTGATAACAACTTGTTCCTCTTCTTTGTCTGTACAGCTTCAAATGCACTCCAGTTTCGCTTACATGTCGAAGAATTGCATGGCTGACTCAAAATACGGATAACAACCTTTTGTACTAAAGGAATACTATCACCGTTGCCTTCCCACCAAACCCCTACATGTAATGAAAATGTTGAGAACATATGATTTACATATATTATATAATAAAAATTAAAAAACTTGTAAATAAAACTTACGAGGATGAAAAGTTCTCATCTGAGGCATAGAAAGCCTGTTAAAAATATCTGAACTTTTTGCATTATAAGTCATCAATTTAGCACCAAATACATTATTTTCCTCCATAGAATTGAAGTATTTATCCGTTATATATAAAAGACTTTCTTTTACTTTAGGATTCCCATATCTAATCTTCCCATCATACATCAAAGGCAGGTTAAGATAAGCATCAACTGCATGTAATGAAAATGTTGAGAACATATGATTTACATATATTATATAATAAAAATTAAAAAACTTGTAAATAAAACTTACGAGGATGAAAAGTTCTCATCTGAGGCATAGAAAGCTTGTTAAAAATATCTAAACTTTTTGCATTGTAAGTCATCAATTTAGCACCAAATACATTATTTTCCTCTATAGAATTGAAGTATTTATCCATTATATATAAAAGACTTTCTTTTACTTCAGGATTCCTATATCTAATCTTCCCATCATACATCAAAGGCGGGTTAAGATAAGCAGCAACTGCATGTACCTTGTGAATGATATTTCCATGTCTTCTTGAATTAAACAATGCCGAGTACTTTGATGGTTCGCTAACATGTCGTTGCTTGAGTGTTATCCTTGCCCTTTCCATCGCCTCATACAAGTATCCCTCAATTGACCCCTCACCATCAACCAAACGTAGCACTCTAACAAGAGGCTCCAAAGTTGATATCACCTCACTGCCTTCATTTCAAAATGTTACACTTTGAATTTTTTCAGTAACTTCTATTGCCGGTGATCTGGTGCTATAATTCAGGCCTCTCCATTAAGGCGACGCAACCAATAACCTTAAGCTCATCTTCAACTTTTAAAATGGATTGAAGCATTATAAAGTGTGAGGCAAATCTGGTCTTACAATGTCTTCTTAATTCCTTTCCATTTGTGTGTTTCCTCAATAATGCCAAAACCACAGCGTGTTTATACATGTAATCAACTATCAGCTTTGCATTGTCAAAAACTTTAATCCAATCAACTTGGTCATAAATATCTTTCAAAAGTAATTGAATTCCATATGCTGCACATTTTGTTTTATAAATATGAAGATATTTTTCCATAATCAGATCACCAGCATTCTCATAATTAGAAGCGTTATCTGTGATAAGCTGTACTACAATCTCGGGCCCAATTTCATCAATAACTGTAGACAAAACATCTCTAAGAAGTAGACCCATTTTCCTTTCGCCCGACCTATCAAATGATCTAAAAAAGACAGCCCCTCTTGAAGAATAAGCAACCACATTGATAACGGAACGACTCTTCATATCAATCCAAATATCTAACATCAATGTGCAACATGTATTATTCCAAGTCTTCTTAACCGTAGAAACATACTCATCAACATCATCTCTACCATTTGTCACCAACTTTGAGCGAAGAGTTGACTAAGTAGGTAATGCATAACCAACCCCAAACTCAGCAACAAAATTAACAATTTCTACAAAATGATGATGATTTAATAACATTGAACAAAATGTTATTCATGTAGAAGAAATTAGCCACATTTTTGTTTATAATTTTTTTTTCTTGTTGTTGTACATTAGTGGTAAAGTTACTTGACGTACTGTACATCCTCGGGGTGGTTCACTTGAGTTAAGAGACGAACCAGATCCACTTCCCATTACAGAATATGATTCGGTCTTATTTCTCTTGTTGGAAGCGTCACTGTCCATAATAGCATAAATAGCTGCATCTTGAACATCATCCGACACTATAGGACAAACTGCGACATCCCGCCCTTGTTTTCCTGACAAATGGGATTTTAAACGTGCTACGCCCCCCGAATAGTCCTTTTTACAAAAATTACAATGAAAACATCCCTTTAAGTCTTCATCGTACTCACAAAACGGGTCTCTTTGTCTCACCATTGTAACTTTTTATCCTATGCATTCACCAATTCCAATTTCATTCATCACCATTTTAAAACAATCATAAAAATAGATATTAAGGCAAAATATTGAATCAACATGAAAGTAGAGTCACAATATTTCAAAATCCAAATAATAAACATCAACAAATATTAATAATAAAAAAATAAAGAAGAGTTAAGACTTAAGACATGTGGGTCCTAGAGTTGCAGGTTTGGTCTAGGGTGTGGGTCCTAGACTTACGAGAGAGTGGGAAACCATACAACAATATGGATTCTGGAGTCCCTCAACTCTCTCCTTATGAGTTAAGACCAGGATGCTTGTCACGGTACTCATGGCCATATTCAACTCCAAAGTTAAGACTCCAACCCAATACAACTCAATGGTTGCTTGTGTTGACAATTCGAGAACCCAAACGATGTAAAAGTCTATCTCTTTTGATTCTGATTGATCCCAAACCAATACGAATTCAGGTAATGCATACCCAATTTCTTTGATCTATTTTGTTTTTCTCCCATTAACTATCATCACCAAAAACCATCAATTCACCAACTGTCCCTCCCCACCTGTTTCCTCATTCACTTGCACTTTTTAACTATGGGAGTAGGGAGACCACCCCACATGTTTCCTCCTTCACTTGCAATTTGTGTTTCCCTACAATACCCATGCTCTACACAAATATTAGTCAAAATTTGAATAATATACTAAATTTCAAGGGCCATTTCATACAAAAAAATTATGGCTTGTTAGTTTTTGTTCACCGTTCACCATCTCTCCAGTAGTTTCTTTGTTCCTCTTCCTCTAAACAAAAGAATAAAATGTGAAAGAGGTCTTTTTTGCAAAAATATGGACCATCAAATTGCAGAAATAGGAGAGAATCAAGAAAGAGGAGAGAAATTACTCCAACAATCCAACCCCCAATCCAACGGATAGAAATAAAGAAAGAAGAGTTATAAGAAAAAAAACAGAGACTTATATGGAAAAATAGAGAGGATAGATATAAAAAAGAAAAGAGAGAGAGAGAGAGATTTGTTACCGGTGACGGCGGCAATAGCAATAGGAACCAGCGACGTCGGCAATAGCAATAGGAAATTAGATTAGGACCAAACGTTTGGAGAGGAGGGCAGCAGCTAGAAGGCGTTTCAAAGGCAAAAGGGCAGCACTGTAGCAGCTAGCAGGCTGCAACAATAACAACAGCATGCAGCAGCAGCAACGACAATGGTGACTGGACCGGAGAGGAGGGAATCAGTCAGACGGGAGAGACTAGAGTAGAGAGAGAGTCGAGAAGATCCAAGAGAGAGAGGAGCATTAGGGCTTTTCTCATTTTTTTTTCTTTTAAATAGTCCTAAATATATCAGGCAACTTTTAATGTCTAACGATTAATACGCGTTCTGATCGTGTGCTCTTAAAAATGCGTGAATAGTTTCGAACAATTGAATGGTTCGTCCGTTCGATACGGCACCACACTAAAATGCATATATTTGCGAATAATTCGCGAATCTGACAACTAGAATATAGACATGTTGAAGACGGGTACAATATTGAGAATAGATTTAGCCAAAGTTACCCTTCCTGAAATGAAAGAAGTTTACCAGATGGTAGTTGCCCTCTTTATCTTCTCCATCAAAGGCATGATGGTCGTTTTAGAGACCCTTCCTTGAATAAATGGGACTCTCAAATACTGTTTTGGAAGTTCGCCTGATTTCATACCAAAAAGATCCTCAATAGTTTGCCTTTTGAGAAGGGCCTATATGATCGAAGAAGATCTTGTTCTTGGTCCTATTGACAGATTGGCCAGATGCTGCTTGATACTAATATGCTTAAATCAAAATAGATTAATCAACTAAAAAGTAATAAAGCAAAGAGACGACAATCCACAACAAGAGTTTATAGTGGTTCGGTGAATAAACATCTACGTTCACTTTTCAAATTTCTCTTACGAACTTGGCACCTTTTTAATTCAATATCTAAGAACCTTACAATATTGAATAGGGTTAAGATCCCGGTCTCGATTGCAATCGATATTAATGGAGTAAGGTCGCAACCTAGCTCCTGCTCCGTCAACATTTTACTTGACTCGAGTAGCACAATAGTATATAAGATAATATTATAATCGTCAACTAACAACAAAAGTTACCTCCCAATTGAGATCTGAAAGGAGCAAAGCTTTGATGATGTTGAAGCTTAAACCGAAACTGCGACTCAGAATCGCAGCGCAAGCCAATCACCAAATCACTCTACAACCAAAGAGCGCAGACCACTGAAGCCAATCTCTCATAAAGGGTAGCAACCAGACCACCGAAGCTAGTAGGCAAGCTAGTAACAAGAACAAATCTCTCGGAGATGAAGAACTCGAGAAGGCTCAGTGAATTAGTAAGTATGAAGGGTAGGGGAAGGGGATATTTATAGTCGAAGGGGAGGGACAATTCACGCTCGTGATTCGAGAAAACCCAAGACCTATCGACCTGTCGCCTAGTTTGAGTGAGTGCCTCATTCCTTAGTTCGATCGATCGGGGGCTCATTTCCGATTGCTAGCCCCGTCTCAAAGTCCGATTGACCCTTCTAATGGTTTTGCATATTTAGAGTTTCTGGTGACGGGGTTTCTCATGGTAGGCTTGGGGGTTCCAAATATGTCCAAGTGGATCTTCTGACGATTTTTCTAAGTCCACGAACTCTAGTCCCCGGTGTGCATCAGGGATCGCCTCATAGTCAATCTCGGAATCATCGAGTCCTACTCTCCAAGTCCTCGCGATTTTATCTAAGTAAAGATGACATATATACCTAGGGTTGTTCTGGAATTGACAACACAAGGAGTATAATTATCGTAACCTTTGGTCTCTTAAATAGTTAATTCCTCTGCTTAAAGCATCTTCTACCAAAGCAAACAGAAGAGGTGATAGAGGGTCCCCTTGTCTGAGGCCTCTCTGAGCTGGAAAGTAGCCAAATGGTCCCCCATTGATGATAACCAAAATGTGAGCATTGCTAACCACACTCTTAATCCAACCAATCCAAGTAGATGAGAAGCCGAACCTTTCAAGGATTTGAAAAAGGTGTCCCAACTAAGGGTATCATAAGCCTGAGAGATGTCAACCTTGATGCCAACCATGTCTTTTAGTCTGCATCTCGTTGATCATTTCAGATGCAAGTCCAATGTTAGATTGAATATTTTTGCCATGGATGAAACCGCTTTGTTCTTGGGAAATAACTTTCCCCACAATGCCTCGAAGCCTAGTGGTCAGAATCTTAGTAATGATCTTGCAAAGAAAATTACTAAAGCAAATAGGACGGACTTGTGTGATTTTGCTCACATTGGCCTCCTTAGGAATGAGAACTAGGAAGTTCGAATTTAGCCTCGTAGGCAAGGTGTGTCTCACAAAAAAGGATTGCACCGCTTTGCAAACATCCTCCCCAACTATGTCCTAGTAGCGCTCTAATAGAAGACCCCTTGGAAACCATCTGGGCTTGGGCCATTATCAGCATTCAGACTGAAGGTTGCAAGCTTGATCTCTTGGGGGATGGAAGAGCAGTACGATAATCATTATCCCATTCTTCCACCTTACGAGGCATGAGCTTCAAAAGATCTTCATCTCGAGTGATTGGAGCAGCCTGGGACTTAGGATGGAAGTAGTCGACAACATACTCATTAATATCCTGTTGAGAAGTCAACAAGATGTTGTCTCCCCTCCTAAGTTCCTTGAGCAAAGCCTTGCTAGTTCTAACTTAATAGATGGAGTGGAAATACCTCGTGTTTTTGTCCCCTACTTCTAGCCACTTGACTCTGCTCTTCTATCTCCAAAATATCTCTTGAGCTAGGATCACTTTGTTTAGAAGGTTCTCCTTAGCTTCGCTTCAACTGCTATATGGTCATTGGTTGCGTCCTCCTCGAGCGACTCCTAATAGGTGGAAAGCTCATCTAGAAGGCCTTTAGTGTTCTTTTAAATGTTGCCAAAAATGTCCCTATTCCAAGTCTTCAAGACCTCTTTGAGACGTTTCAATTTCTGAGTAACTCTAAAGAAAGGAGAACCCTGCATCTCCATATCCCAACTCCCTTTGAACATCTCCAGGAAATTCTCATGTGATATTCGCTCAAAAGTGCTTATTTTAAGCAATTATCCTTTTAGCGTTATCGCACTCTCCTACGTAAAAGGCTCTATTTATCTACTTTTCTACGTAAGAGTCTCTTCAGTTGCGTAGAACACACTTTTCTGGACGAAATGGTATATTTGCATGCATTAAACACATTTTCGGAAGTCTAGACATTGAGTCGTTCTGATAAAGTCTCATTACGCGCTTCTTCTGTCGCAGGAAACCCCGATGGGACAATTCTCGAGACTTGCAAGCCCACATCGATCAGGAAAGCCCATTATCAAAGCTTAAAGAGCCCACATGCCATGACTAGAAGATATGGGCCAAATATGGGCTGAATAAGAGGACCAAAAAGCCGGCCCAAAGAACGAAGAGAGCAGGAGAGCCAATGACCAAGAGACAGACCAAAGCGTTTAAAGCCACATGGGTCAGCAAGGAATGATAGTCGACTCTACTGGAGAAGCGTGAGGATGGTCACAGTGAAAACCAGGGTTCCAGACCCTCCGCCAGTGCTTTTTTCCGTTTTTTTGATACTTTTTCTCTCATCTCTTCTTATTCTCTCTCTCTCTTCATCTTTCGATCCTCGAATCTACTGACCTAACCCCAGAACTCCTACCCTTCGGCTCTATCTCATCTCCCTTAGCTTTCTGACCGTTGGATCTTCAATCGGACCGTTGGATCTCTCTAGATCCGTCGATCTACCAATCTGGGTCCCAATCAAGTCACCATCCATCCGATCGCCATCAGAATGTCTGTCACATCATCTTGTGAGACGATGGACATCATCAGTCCATGTGGGCCAATAGCCGGGCCCATCATCATCGACCCGCTGTCCGACCAGTTAATGGACCCCGTAAATTTCAAAATAATTTTAATTAAAAAATGGGGGGTCCACTAATTGGGGAGATTCCCCATAGAAAAGTAGGTTTTTACTTAAAAAAAAAAAAAAAAAAAAAAAAAAAAAAAAAATTTAAAAATTATTTTTCTTATTTTTTTTATTCAAAAAATCCCCTATTTCCATTAAAGGAAATAGGGAAGCTTTAAAAGGAGAAGGATAGGGGTTCGTTCGAACCCTAATCCCTCTCCCCTCTCCTCCTCTCCTTCCCCAAAATCCTTCCCCACATTCTCCCCTTCGTTTTCTCCTTTTTCCTTCTCATTTTTCTTCTTCTTCTTCTTCTTCTTCTTCTTCTTCTTCATCCTTCGCCGGAGTTGCAGGCCTGCAACTCCGGCTGTCTTCTTCTTCTTCATACCCTTCTTCCTCCTCTTCCTGCTGCTTCGCCTGCCAACACCCCCGCAGCGCTGCTGCACCACGATACCGCCGCCAAACCGCGCCTCCTTCCTCCGGCGGACTGGTTCACGTTAACCAGTCCACCTCCACCGCCTGAACCTGCTGCAGCACCGTCTCTCCGCCTCCACCATCTTCTCCGGCCATCCTTCTTCCTTCTTCTCTTCTCTTTCTTCTCTTTCGTCTCTTCTTTCCCCTTCTCTTCTTCCTTCTTCTTTCTTCTTCTTCTCATCTTTCTTCTTCTTCTTCTTTTGCTTTTGCCGGAGTTGCTAACCTGCAACTCCGGCCGGTGAACCATTCCTACCTCCTCTACAATCACCCCTAGCACCAGCCGTTTCCGCCTCAGCCATCTTCATCCACTTCTCCTCCACAAGCCGTCAGCCTCCACCAAGATCTCCACCACGCTGCTGCCCCTATAATCTCCTCCACCGTCCTCACCCTTTGCAGCCAGCGCCTCCACGACTTGCTGCCATCTCCTATGGTGTGCAACACCACCATCTTCATCGTCATTCTGGCCGGACTGCAACTCGGGAAGAGTCGATTACCACAACCAGCAACCGTCCATCTTCTCCTTTCCCACGTGGCTGACTCCTTCCATCTTCACGTACTGTGCATCATCATCAAGATCTCATCAAATCAGGGCCGATCCATCTTGGTAAGGCCGAAAGGTAAGTGTAATGACATGTCTCTCTCCTCTTCTTTCAATATTTCTCACTTTCTCTCTCCTCCCTTAGTTTCTCTCTCTAGTTCTCTCTAGCATTCTCTCTCCTTCGTTTCTTTCTCTCTCTAGAGATCTCTCTCTAATTTTCTCTCTCTTCTTTCTCTCTTTAGGTTTTACTGCTTTCCTAGATTAATCCCTATTTGAGCATTTTCATTTGATTGGATAACATTGTAATAGAATAAATTTATTTGAATAAATTTTAGTTTTCGATTAGTCTATGTTTCATCTTGAATATTTTGTGCATTTGGAAAATTTCAATTTCACCAGGAATCTCTCATAAAAAAGAATATTTTAAATCCCGGATTCACCACTCTCACCCCCACCATCATTCGCATCAATTTCTATGGAAAAATCTATCATTTTATGTTCTTATTTGCGCTAATCCGACTAATCCCGAGTGCGGATCGACATCCGACACGAATCCCTATACAGATCTAAAATTTTGCAGGATTTAAGAATCGGATCAATTTACAAATGTGTTGAAGTTAGGGTTTCCGTAACCAACGACGCGGAAAAACCCTACTTTCATCATGCAGCACCCACGTGTTGTTAAAATGGACAGGCCTATTAGCAGCCTTGGGAATGTCGACACTCCACTCGAAGAGAGTGGAGTGATTCGAAGAGCACCTCGACAGAAGCCATAGAACTTTGTAGCTCCAATTCGCAAATTCCTTGCACTAGGCTTGATTGAAGAAATATCTATCAATTTTGTTGAAGATCATCCTAGTATTATGTTGCTTGTTGCACCAGGTATACTTTAGGCTAGAGAAGGAGCTTTCCATCAAGTTGCTATTGTTCACCATGCAGAAAACTCATTCATAGCTGTAGCATTGGGGGCTCTCCCTTCTTTCTTGTTTGCCGATCTCAAATTTGCATTGAAATCCCCTAGCACAAGCCAAGGGTATTCCCATCCTGCATCTGGATAACATCTTACCACAATCTACATCTAGTCATTCGAAGGCAACTAACATGCACAAGGTAATTTTGGTATTCAAACAAGACACAATGATTTGTTGCTCCATTGCTGGTTCTTGAGTCAACATGAATAGGGTACCCTAGGGCCTTGCCCATGGACATTAGGGTCTTGGTTTCCCAAAATTCAATAATCAAACTAGAAAAGAGAACAGAACCCACACTAATTAAGGCGTGGCTGTTCCTTTGTGTGCCTGGGTTAAAGTTGGGTAACCATTGTGATAGCCTCAATATCTGGTTCTCGATCATCCACGGGCCACTAGTCCAAATCATCCTCAAGCCGCGCTCATTCTCCAGCCGGATGGCCGGTGAAGTAGCCCTTCCCCAAAGGGATGATTCTCCAGTCACCTGTAGGTTATGAGAGAGCTTGTGCTTTTTTTTTTTTTATCACCATTTCAACGCACTTTTTGGAAATCCAACTTATCGATTAGGCAGAACTTGCAATACTCTAGCCCCTTCTCATAAGAATCAAAGGGAATTTTGATGGAAGGGAATTCCCCTCTTTTGCTTGGGGTGGGTAAGGATTCCATGTCTACAGGCTTTTGCTCTCTCCTAGCAACATCAGCATAGGGTGCTGTCCTCACTGAGCGGCTTGCAACGCCAGAACTATTGTTCCCAACTTTCAAGGCCACAACAGTCGGAGCTTTGAAAATAGACAGATCCATCCCTGAAAAAGGGGTTAACCCATAAGAACAGAAAGGGATTATGACCGCGGGGCGGAAGGTACCTCTAAGGAAAGAAGGAAGGGAGCCTGGCAAAACCCTTACCCTCAAAAGGACCGAAACTACTCGATCAACAATACCCTAGACTCGCTTACCAGTTCCGCAGCAAAACCCTAGACTTGCTTAAGTTTTAGAAACTGCTTTATTGGCTTAAAACATGAAAAAACAACTTTTCATAAGTTATAAATTGACTTTTAGCTTATTTGAAGCTTACCCAAATAATGCAGCCTATTAAACCTCACGTTTGTCTTTTATTGGTTGTCGAATAAGTGAACTAGATCCAGTAGGCTTAATTGATTTTAAATGTTAGATTGCCATTTTTAAACTTGGAAAAGTCTTTTTTTTCCACAAAAAGATGTTTTCCAAAACTAGTAGGTACGCACGTGCGTTGCACGTGGAGAGTTAGAGTTGGACTGAGGAAATGTACATTAATGAATTTTATAAGATGGCCGAGAGTAAATTCACATCCATACTTTTAGAAGTACGATGTTAGACGAGCAAAAAGTTTCGACTCACCAAAAGGAAGAACTTCTGTCTTTGATTGTTTTAATGCATTAAGGTCGAAGGAAAGTACATCAACACTTCAAATCTTGAACGTCAAAGAATTGGGATTAAGATAGTAACGATCCCCAATGATTGAAAGTGTACAATTAACCTAGTTTCCTACTCCTCTAATCAAATTAATTATTTATCAGTTGCAATCACTTCACCAACGCAGTAGTCAATTCAGCTCTGAAGGTAAGTTCTCCAGGTAATTGTCTTTCTTTAGGCATTTAGCCATGCCTATTCAGTGCGATCATTTGGTGGCGTTGATCATTTGGGTAATTCCATGGGCCAACATTGTTGAAAATGGGTTTTGACTTTAAGGACACTATCAATATGGTTTTTCTTTGTGGTGAAAATGGTTTGTCCTCTTTGTTATTATAGTACCTAGAAATGACAGTCCACGAGGTCTAGCAAGAAAGAATACAAACAACACGCTACTATGTGATTAAAAGGATGGGACTCTTCTTGGTTTCACCATGTATATATACAGATCTATACAAATCAACTTCGTATTCATCTTTACGTATCATTTTTTACATCAACACACACCACGAATTATTCCTCTCCCATACAGAGATGATGAAGGGGCAACTGAGTCTGATGATCCTTGAAGCATGCTCTAATATGCACAATAAAGAGTAAGAAACGGCCAACCATTTTGCATATCTTAACATGTCCATGGCTTTCTTGAGATTATCATAAGTTTTCTACTACAGCCATTTGTTTCCAAGTTTTTTTTTTCAAGGGATCCTGTTCATGCAACTGAAGATTAAACATGTGGTCAATTATAGCTTATAATTCAATTACTCCTTATTGACCTTAATTCAGCAAATTCTGCTGGGGCTACCCATTTTTTATTTCTCTATGTCTTTTACTTTCTAACAGTATATTTCATTGTTTGATGCCGACAAAGACTGTCATTTTGTGTAGTAAGAGCCATTTTTCGTCATAATGAATAATCTACTTACAACTGAAAGAGCTGATGATTATTTATGATGTCATGTAACTAAAAGTTGATTTATTCATGATAGAACTTTGATAGAGGAGCCAATGTTTGAAGAATATTGACAGAAGGATGTGGAGGAATCAATCCGGCAAGGGAACCCAAAACCATTTGTAGAGGAAGCAGTGTTACAGGTGTCCAATTGGGGTTTCAACCTAGTGGACCTTCAGGTGTAGAAGAAGCGCTAGGGTAAAGGCATCCTCCATTGGCTCAAGTCCATGTATAGTCAAACCAAATGGGAGTTGGCAGGCTTTCTTTGTCCAATACATATTTGGCAGGTCTGCACAAATCTTCCTTTTCATTTTGTCATTCTTTTGCCTGATTTAAAGTCTAAACAGTGTTGGACTCATATAAGGAACTTCTTCAATAAAATGGATTTGTTTTTCCTAGTAGGGTTAGAATTCATATATATTAATGCTTAATATCTTTTTTATTTTTATCAGGAAACAACTTAGAAATGCCTTTATCTTCCTTGGGATAAAAATGCAAGTGAAGATTCTATCCTAAGTACAGAAATATGTTTTTCTCTTTTAAGAAAAACCCTAAGTTAGAATAATCGAGTACCACGAAATCCAAGTATTTGTCAATTAGACTATAATGTTGGTCTGCCAGCGTAAGCAGTACATATGTATTGCTCATGTAGGGTAGGATCAACCATGATGGATCCCCTAGAAGATCTCATCCCTAAAATCAACCTTACTGGATCGTCCTGACCTCTCATCTTTTCTTTGAAGCACTCATATCTCCTAATTGTCCTTTAGAATGCAATAAATAGGACGCTTACCATCATCTAACTAGGTTGCTTTTTAGCTCGGGAGATCATTTCATTGGGACTGCTGCCTTCACCTTTATACATCTGCCTGATGGGTACCGTAGGTTACCTCATCAAACATATAGAAATTGGGACAATATTCTATAGCTATGCTCCAGAACTCTTTTCATTAGTGATGGGGTACACCACCTCAGCATATTTCCATGTGACAAGTTTCACTCTTGTAGCACTCCGCCACCAGGCAAAAAGAGACATTTTCTTTTGCATTCTTTATGTTCTAAAAAATATTTTAAAATTCAATTGCTGCAATTGGTAGGGTGAAGGCATGATGTGGACAGGGGAACTATCCCCATGACTAATCCAGAGCATCATCTATCCGATGGATAGTATGGATACGACTGAGAGAGAGAGAGAGAGAGAGAGAGGAGTGGGTGCCCAAACAGAATATGAATATTTTGGTCCCACATGGGTGCCCAGCCAAAAGACGTGGGTGCGAGTGACCCTAAAAAACATGCTTGGCCCGTGCTTTAGCACGGGCGAAGAAATAAAAATTAAATATTAATGGCCATGTAAAATTAGCGAAGAAATAGTAAATGAAAAATAAAAATATTATTAGCAATGGTGAGACATGAGCAATGAGCAATGAGCAATGAAACTAATTATATTCTCTGCAACTTTGAGAGAAAAAAATTCAAATGTTTAGCAAATCCAAGTGAAAGCAAAAAATTCCATACTATTGAAATATATTATGCAAATGACTAATGTGACCAGATCAAAATTCAAAACACTGGTAATCAAACTAATTAATTAAAAAAAGTGCAATTCCAAAAACTAATCAATTAAATAATAGCTCAAGGGTTGAACTTTGGTGTTTGAAGATATTTTTTAAACCATTGATCTTATTTTTATTTTGTTTATTTTATTTTTCAAGTTACGAAATAACAAAATAAAAATTATTAATTGAATAGTTAAGAACTCATTGGTATTAATTAAATTTGAAAATATTATTTTTGTACATGGTGATTGTCTAGAGCTCATTTACACTTACTCTCCCTGTGGTTAACACTTCAAGCAATACTTGACACAGTGCGTTATGCAAGTTAAGGATGGTCAATGAATAACATTTAAGCCTCATGATATTTTTTTCCAAACTCTCTTCTTAAAAAATGTGGGTTTCACATCTTCATGTCTTGATCCATGTCCATATTTTTTACTCTCTTTGGGTCATCATGGACCTACACACTTAAAAATAGCCTGATTAGTTATTTCTAACCATTGGATTTGAGTCTTTTTCAGATGGTCAATGAATACATAAGTGGCATATAGCCCCATGACACTTTTTCCTCTCTTCTCAAAAATGTGGGCTCCACTTCTTCATGTATATTGAGTGATGTCCATGTTTTTAGTGACTCCCTTGGGTCTTCATTTTTTTGTTATAACTGCCATTTTTTAAACCATGCAGACTACCACCTATACACAACCGTCACTGGTGTTGCATTGGGAATAGTAAGCACAAACTCTATGGCCTTCCTAGGTTCCAGTGACAAACTGTTTTTACCAACACTTTGGTGTACCCTCATAGAAGATGTATCAATGGCTGATTTTTTATGAGTATGATCTCCTCACCATCATATAGATAACCCCAACAAAAAATCAGCCCATTTTGAAATTTCTAATCTCGTCAAATGTGGTTTTCAAGTTAAACGGTAAAAATTGACAGGCCATAATTCTTCAAATTCTAAACCAGTCTATGAATATCAGAATGATTTGAAATTTTGTGAGGATGATCTCCTCACCATAGAGATCATCTTCACCAAAAATTAGACATTGATTCATATTCTATGAGGGTACACCAAAGTGTTAGTAAAAATGTTGGTCATCGGAACCCGACCCAATGGAAAATACTTTTATTTTTTTTTGTCAAATGTGTAAAATAGAGTGAACATTTTCTACGTTAGTATTTGTAGCTGATGTGGTACAAAGAGAAGAGCCATTTTAGATAGAAAGTTTTCAAAAAGTCTAAAACATCCTTAATAATTTTAATTAAATAGATTAAAGTGTGAAGGGTGTTTTTGGAACAGATTAAAAAGTTGGAATCAATTCAGATAGTTAATGCCTAATTAATCTTTTGAAAAAAACTAAATAAATAGGAGAGGAAGTGACACAAACAAAACGTGAGAGAGAAAGTTAAGTTGCTAACTTTTGTGTAGGGGTATCTTTGGTAAAAAAAAAGTAAAAAAAGATGGATGTGAAGGGTAGAGTCGGTAAAATAGGGAAAAATTAGGGATAAAATATGAAAAAAGATTTTTCGGGATACTAACATTTAGTAGTATAGATAATAGGTTGTTTTCATGACCATTTAAAAAAAAGTATTTATTCCATAAAAATATATATTTTAAGCCTAAGTCTTTTTATAAAAAATATCTGAAAGCTATTTCTCAAATAAAAAAAAACTTTTAAATTTTGATACCTCAATGAACATAATAAACAAAGAAATAGTTATTGGTAGAAGTCCCCTTTCATAAAATAAAGACATTATAGTGGTGGGACCCACTAAGAGAAGATAAATACATTTTGCATTAATGATGATCCAAACAACCTTTTTAAGAAAAATACATTTAAAAAAATATATTTTCAGAAAAGTGATCATTTTTTTAAAAAAATATGTTTTTTTTCTTTTGAAAAATGGCGATCCAAACACCCTCTAAACTTTAACCTGGACAAATAACTCGTTCACTTTTTAAAATATTATAATTGACCGCTAAGTATTTATAAACTACTTTGTAAAATAAAGTCTTTCTTAAAACGATGCATTCACCTAATCCCTAGTAGATGCGAGACATGCATAACTTTCTACATACACAATTTAAACCAAGTGTGTGTTTGGACTGTGTGCTCAAAGCTTTTCCTAGCGTGTTTGGTTGATGAGCAATCGTGAAATTACTTTTAAGTCTGTGTGAAATTCCCTTCAGTACAAGAAGCTTGGCTTATAGCGACGGGCTTTTACCGACGACCACCTATAACCATCGGTATTGGTAGTTATAGCGACGGTCACAAATCTCACTGTCGCTAAAAAAATAAGGTAAGGATCGTGGGAAAATATGGTGGGAAAATTTGGGGTTTATAGCGATGTTTTAAGTTGACCATCGATATACATGGCTTTTACCGACGGCCACATAGCTGACTGTCGGTAAAATATCTTTGACCGACGGTCAGATGTATGGCCGTCGGTAAAAACCATGTATACCGACGGTCACATGGTCGTCAGTAAAAAGACTAGTATAAATAAATAAAAAAATTTCAGTCCTTCCATTCGCGCGAACCCTCTCCTCCTCCTCCTAAACCCCTTCTCTTCTTGCCATATATTCTCCGCCACCCACTGCCACTACTGCTTCATGCCTCACCGCCGCTGCCACTACCGCTGCTGCTCTAGGGCCACTGCCACATACCATCACTGCTACCACCGCCGCACATTGCTGCTACTGCTGCCGCTGCTTCTCCGGTAAGTTTTCTCCTCCCGCTCCCTCTTTCAACCCTTTCGGTCTTTATACCCTAAATAATGGTTAGTAATGCTCGAAATCTATGGGGGCTCCGTTGACAGCCCTAAAATGACAGGATCCGTTATAGGACACAATAGGGAGCCACATGGCACACTCTTAGAGGACTCTGACCATATGGATGTTTGGCCAATCCATAGGTCGACCTACAAACCAAAGATTAGTCTGATTATAGTGATATCTAGGCGTTGAATTGGTTTTATTTTCATGATCTCAACTAGTTGAAATTTGAGCAATATTTTCAGGCTGATTTTTGGTTTCTAGGTTCACCTAGGGATTAGCCAACATCCATAGGTCGACCTACAAATCAAAATTCAGTCTGATTAGTGATTTGTAGGGCGTTGAATTGGATTTATTTTCATGGGTTGATCTCAACTAGTTGGAATTTGAGTAGTATTTTCAGGCAGATTTTTGGTTTCTAGGTCCACCTAGGGACTAGCCAAACATCCATAGCTTGACCTACAAACCAAAAATCAGTCTAATTAGTGATTTCTAGGCGTTGAATTGGACTTATTTTCATGGGTTGATCTCTTTTTTCAGTCTGATTTTTGGTTTGTAGATCCACCTAGGGATTAGCCAAACATCTATATGGTAAGGGTCCTCTAATAGTATGCAACGTGGCTCCCTATTGTGTCCTGTAACGGATCCTGTTATTTTAGGGCTTTTGGTGATTGCAATTGAGAACACAAATTTCAATCATGTGAGAAAATAAAGGCGTATTTCAGGTGGAAATGAATTCTCACCTATCTAGATGGGAAATGAATTTTGGGCTTAGTAGTGTTTTCCCAAGGAAAATGATATTTTCCCACTTAGGCGTATTTGATTACACAAAATTTTTTTTGAAAAAATATATCTGGGAAATGCCTTAAATGGCTGATTGATTGTCCCTAGCCATGGATTTAGTACTTCTTAGGACATGATTCTAGCCGTTGGATTTAAACATGTTTTTTTGGGTAGTAAATCCAATGGCTAGAAATCATCAATTAAGCTGATTTTTAGTGTGTTTATCCACCAGTAGGTGGGCTGAACATTCATGCAGTCATTGGTCCCAAAAAATGATCTATGTAGGGCCACGAGTATCCTCTACATCGACTGTACCGGGGTCCTGTGCATCTAAATTATCAAGAATAAGACTCTCGTGGCCCTACATAAATTATTTTTGGGCCTAATGACTGTGTGGATGTTCAGCCCACCTATTGGTGGATAAACACACTAAAAATCAGCTTGAATGATGATTTTTACCCATTGGATTTACTACTCAAAAAACCTGGTTGAATCCAATGGCTAGAATCAAACCTAAAAAGTTGGGTTTGTATATCCAACAAGGGGATGTGCTAAACATCCATGTGGTTGGTGGGCTGGGGCCTTCTCCCACTTGAGGTTTTCTGGGTCTGCTTCCATTGGCCTTATGGTAGAGATGGCCCTGTGTATAGTGAGGTATATCATCAACATTGATGATGGACATTCGGAAGCAAAGTTCTACTCTATTGGACCCACTTTAGAGTTAGATCTAGGGGGCGTTTGGGAACGAGAAGTAGAAGAACTTTTACTTGTAGTACAAGTTAATAGTCGATTTTTGACATCCAAAAAGTTTGAAGTTAGTTTGGCAAAATACTGACTTATAAGTCAATAAGTCTAAAAGTTAGTTTGTCTTTGCTTTGTCAAAACAATGACTTATCTGTGGCATCGACTCGGCTGTCGAACGAGGTGCTTTCCAATGGATCTCGCATCACAAGATTTCAACATTGTTGTCAACAAAAAATTAGAAAATCTCATGATCCAGAGCATCTTCATCCGGTAATCTCCGCTCCTCTTTTCTTCATTGATTTGAAATGGAAGAGATCTGTGAATTGAGAAGATAAAAAGAAAAGAAGGAACATTAGGGTTCTTTTGAGGTCTGCCAGTCTGAGAAAGAGAGAGTAGAGACTACTCGAATCACCCACTCCTTTCATTTCTTTTCTCTTTCAGAAATCAAATTCCATGGAGATCAAACCATTTGTGGAAAATGGTTTGGGAGGTTAGGAATTAGTGCTTGAAGACACGAAGAGAGCGATGAAGAAGGAAGAAATGAAGAGATTTCTCCAGCCTGTGATGAACCAAATCAAGGGTTTATAGAGATGGGCAGAACATGAGGCAAAAGATGAAGAAGAATCTTCATAGGCGAACATTCACCATTTCTAGGGTTCTTGGGAGAGAGAGGAAGCCCCTTTTTTGTTGTGAGAAAAGTATCAGGCAGAGAATAACTTTTGTCAAAAGTTAAAAGCTAAAAAATTTAGCTACTGTTTTAAGTTAGTTTTTAACTTACACGCATCCATACTATCTTTTTGACTCTTTAACTTAAAAATACAATAAGTCACTTCTTTTTGTGTTCCTAAATGCCCCCCAAGCGGGCTAAGAATGCCTTTCATACCCCACTAATTTGGATTTTTTATTTGAGCTATAGAATATGATGTTTGGTTTTAAAACTAATTGCTTTCTACTTATTGAAATTTAATAATGCTCACATCTCATAGGATATGATCTACATTCTTATAGCATATGATCGACATATCTTGCTCATTTATGATTTACCATATCTTGCTCATTTATGATTTACCATATCGTGCTCATTATTTTGTGGAAATATGCCGATGATCTCAAGGGTGGACTATCCTTTCTTTTTTTGACTGAATATCATTTATTGTTAGTATAGTTTAGTTGAAAATTTTTTTTTTAGTTAATGTTGTATATTATGTGAATGGTGCATACACATACATAATGCATATACATGTATTGTGATGAGATTTCAAAATTGTCTGCTGTTGATTCTTGAATTGTCCATTTTGGACAGTTTGGGAATGCATAATCTCTGGTACAGTCAGTAGCTAAAGTGTTTATTTCTATTTGAAGGACAGTTTCGACAAGCATTCTTCTTATTTTCTAGGTACATATTTAGACAAGGTAGTATGTTTACCCTAGTCTAAATCGTGTACTTGGAGAACTATGGGGAAATGCTATTGAAATTTTTCTTTAAATGGAAATAACCACTTGGTTATTGAGTATAACGGAGATTATACATTCCTGAATGGGATAGGATCAACCCACCCATTAGAGAGGAGATAGGATGCATGATACAAGTGTATTTGATTTATGTATGACAATATGTTTAATTTCGGTTGAAGGTAATATCGTTTTGAAGGAGACATACCGATAGATAAAAGTTGGGTTGGAAAGCCAAAAAATAGCCCTGAGTATCTAGCCAGAGTAGGACAATTCTTGGATTTTGCATTTTCTCGTTCAAAGTTTGGGGACAAGATCCAGTGTCCATGTAAAAAATGTTGTAATGCATTAAAAAAAGATTGTCTAGAAGTATATTCGGACTTAGTATTTATTAGGATAATGTCGAATTACATCACCTGGTTGTACCATGGAGAGAGTATGTATGATCCTAATATATGAGTGATGAGGCTGATGAAGGTGATGATATGCAAGGAATGTTACAAGATGCATATGGAATGACGGACTTTGATCGTGAAGAGGATAATGAATCAACTGAGACTGGATCGACTATGCCAAATTGGGAAGCAAGTAAATTTTATGAATTGTTGAAGGATGTCGAAACTGAACTGTACCCAAGTTGCACTAAATTTTCAAAACTATCGTTCATTGTACGATTATTACACTTGAAGTGCCTCAACGGATGGAGTAATAAATCATTTGATATGTTGCTTGATTTGTTAAAAGAGACACTTCCTGTTGGTGAAACGTTGCCCCAGAATCATTATGAATCAAAGAAGATCCTTCGAGATCTTGGAATGCATTACAAGAAGATAGATGCGTGCCCGAATGATTGCATGTTATACTAGAAATAGCACGAGAACACAAATGAATGCGTCGTATGTGGTGAGTCAGATGGAAACCGATGACACATCAATCTACCGAAGAGGCTTCCACTTTGTCTACAGATGATAAGAAAATATCCACAAAGATTTTATATTATTTTTCGTTGAAATCAAGGCTTCAGAGGTTATTTATGTGTTCAAAAACATCTGAACACATGAAATGGCATGCTGAGTGTTGTACAAAAGATGGCGTGTTGAGGCATCTAGCAGATTCAAAGGCGTGGGAAACTTTAGATCAGAAATACTCGTTGTTCGCTTCAGAATCGATGAATGTTAGATTTGGGATAGTGTGCGATGGCTTCACTCCTTTTAGTTATACGAGCACTCCTGGTATGTGTTCCGTTGTTCTTATTCCATACAATTTGCCGCCATGGATGTGTATGAAGCAAACATCTTTTATGTTGACCTTTCTTATTCCTGGTCCCAAGGCTCCTGGGAATGACATTGATGTGTACCTGCAACTGTTGATAGATGAGTTGAAGGAATTATAGACAAACAGATTTGAGGTATACGATGTCTCTTTAAAATAAAATTTTTATGTCGCGTAGGAATCATATGGACTATTAACGACTTTCCTACATTTGCGAACTTGTCAGGGTGGAGTACTAAAGGAAAACTTGCATGTCCATCTTGCCACAAGGACACTTGTTCGGTTATATTGCAAGAAGGACACAAAGAATGTTACTTGGGACATCATCGATTCTTATCACCTGATTATAAATTTTGACAGAATAAAAAGTTGTTTAATGGCAAAAAGGAATTGAGTTATCTGCCAAAACCATTGTCTGATGGGGATGTGCTCGATCAGTTACAATAGTATGAGCAGATCATATTTGGTAAGGCAGATAAAGATAAAATTGGGAGGAAGAGAAAGAGAGATGATTGCAAGTTACCAAAGAATTGGAAGAAAATGAGCATTGTTTTTTAATTACCGTATTGGAAAGATCTCTTATTGCGACACAATTTGGATGTAATGCACATTGAAAAGAATGTGTGTGATAATGAGATTGGGACACTGCTGAATACGGAGGGTTCAAAAGATAACTTGAATGCTCGTTTAGATATAAAATTAATGGGTATAAGGAATAAACTTCACCCCGTATCAGATGGAAATTTTTTTTTACTACTTGCTGCAACCTGCTGCATGCCACACGATGTCGATAGTTGAGAAAATGAAGTTCTGTCAAATCTTGAAAGAGGTCAAGGTTCCAGATAATTATTCATCGAACTTCTCCCGATGTGTTATTGTCAAACAATGCAAGATCTCAGGACTCAAGAGTCATGATTGTCATGTTCTTATGCAACAATTTTTTTCGCTTGCAATATGTGGTAACTTACCAAAGAATGTGTATTCAGTTTTGATCGAGTTGTCCACATTCTTCAGACAGTTATGTTCCAAGGTGTTGAATTTGAGAGAATTGGAACAACTTGAATCACAAATTGCGATAACACTTTGCAAATTGGAAATGATATTTCCGCTGACCTTTTTTGATATTATGGTGCATTTGCCCATTCATCTAGCTGGTGAAGCCAAGGTGGCTGGACTAGTGTAATGTCGATAGATGTATCCAATCGAGAGGTACTTGCACAGGCTAAAGACATGTCCGAAATAAGAATTATCCTGAGGGTTCAATTGTCGAAGGGTATATTTGTGAAGAATCTTTAATATTTTGCTCAAGATACTTGCATGACATTGAGACAAGGTTCAACCAACTACAACGGAATAGCGATGCTGTTAATGCTGAATCACGTGGGAAGTTATCCATTTTCACAGAACTGGCCGTGTTGTAGGGAAGGCAACATCACATATGCTAAGTGACCTTAACTGGCAACAAACTCATTTCTACGTGCTCAACAACTGCCCCGAAGTTGCTCCATTTATTGTGTAAGACTAATCATTTTAAATCTATTTTCGATATGTATTTCATATACATTGGTACTTAGTGTTTGTATTATTTATTGTACAGGCGACACAAAGAAATAATCAGTGCCAATAATTGACGTATGGGTCCTAGGGTTGTGGATCTAAAATATATTAAGGAGTTTGCTTCATGGTTTAAAAACTATGTAAGGTTTCGATATCATACAACATTTTTACTTTATAAGTGTAATTATATATTGTATTAAATATATTAATTGACCTTATTTTGCAATTTGAATAGGTCTCACAGATGCGGTTAAATGGTGAGAAAATAGATGAATCTCTCGAATTGTTATCTTTGGCTCCTTCTTGGATAGTGAATTCATACTCATCAAGTTTATTATTATATATCTATTTAGTTCCTATTACATTTTTATTCAAAGGTCTAATAGTTAGAAATCAAACGTCATTCTTCTTAAATTGATTTAACTCTTCTTGCATAACATTTATCAAGTTCATCTAAAAGAGCTTCATTAACATTCTTTGGTTCAAATTTAGAGGTAAAGCATAATAACTAGATATATTTTTCAACTTTCTCCTAGTTCACACGCCATTATCTTTGTTTCTAATAATATCTGAAGTAGGATGATCTTTAATGAATTTAAATTCTTTAGGATTATCTTGGGTGTGGATATTAGGTTCTACTTTTTCCAAATTATTAGGTTCTTCACAATCATCTAGATTATTAACCATTAAGATTTTATCATTAACAAGAATATTTACTGATTCTTCTATGGCTAAGGTTCTTTTTTTGAAGATCCTATAGGCTCTACTTTTGGTGGAGTCTCCTAGAAAAATACCTTCATCACTTTTAGAGTCAAACTTTCTAAGATTTTTTGTCTCTAAGCATGTAGCATTTACTACCAAAGGTTCTAAAATATTTTACACTTGGTTTAACTCCGTTCCAAATTTAATAGGATGTCTGCAAGGTTCACGTCTTTAGATAGACACGATTGATCATATAACTTGCAGTATTCACAGCTTCAGCCCATAAATTTCCTGTAAGATCTTTGCTAGTAAGCATAACTCTTCCCATTTCCTCAAGAGTTCTATTTTTCCTCTCAGCTACACCATTCTGCTGAGGTGTTTTAACTGTAGAAAATTCATGTTTAATCCCATTCTCCTCGGAATACTCAACGAACTTGTGATTATTAAATTCTCCACCATTGTCATTTCTAATCCTAAGAATAGACAATCCTTTCTCATTCTGTATCTTTTTATAGATTTTTCTCTAAGGAAAGTCACCCAAGTAAGTCTGGAGAAATCATCAACAATAGTCAAGAAATATCTTTTTCCACAAAGACTTTCTATCTTATTGGATCCAATAAGGTCCATGTGTAACTGTTCTAGAATTCTCGAGGTTCTATTATTTTTAACCTTTTTGTGTGGGCTTCTGACTTGTTTTCCTTTTAGACAAGACCCACAAATAGTGTGATAATTCTTATTAAGTTTTGGGATTCCTCTAATTAATTCTTGCTGATCTTGGTAAGTCTTTAAAATTTGTGTCCTACATGTTGATGCCAAAGTTCGGTTTCATTTATTTGTGCCATGTTGCACTTAATCGAACCACCAATCTCAATAACATAACAATTATCAGAAGTTCTATTTCCTTGAATTATTACCTTGTTAGATTTCTTATCTATGATTTAACATTTTTCTTTCCAGAACTTGCGTATGTGGTCTTTGTCACATATCTACTAATACTAAGAAGGTTATGTTTTAGACCATCTACACACAATACATTCTCAATCTTAGGCATTCCTAGACCTTGAATAGTCCATCTACCAATAATTTTTGCACTACTACCATCACCAAATATTACATCATCATGGCATTCATCAAAAGAACAAAAATGAGATCTCTCTCCAGTCTTGTGTCTGGAGTATTCACTATCCAAATACCACTTAGAAGTTTAATTTGCAATTAAACAGTATGAATGCCTAAATATTTTTCAATAAATTTTTTATCCCATCTCTTTATAGGAGATTTATCATTGTTTTTTTTGTTGGATAGAGAATTATTAATATTTTGTTTTATGGCTCTAGCTCTAGCATTTAAAGCAGCTACCTTTATAAACAATTCTTTTTCTATGTTTTATTTTCTGGTTTCTTCAAAAATTATAGGTGTTTCATTCTTTCATTTTCTTCATTTTTCTTTAGAAGTTCTAATTTCTTTTTAAGCACAAGGCAATTATATTTCTTATGCCCAGAATGTCTACAGTAATGACAAATGATATTCAATTTTTTAGTTTGTTCATTTTGGGTTGAATTCATAATAGTTTTTACAAACACATTTCTAGAGTTTGAGTTTTTAGAAACCTTTTTATTGTATCCAAGTCTTCTCCTATTATTGTTTGCTTTTTCCATAGTTAGAAGATTTTCGAGTCTAAAATTTTTTTATGTAATATTTCTGATTAAGGTTGTATTCTTGACTTCAAGTTCATCCCTTTCAAGACTTAATTTTTCAATTTCATCTCCAAGTTCTTATTTTCTATTCAGAATAAGAGTTACTTCATTATCTTTATCCTTCATTATTTGATCTAGATTTTCTAGTTCAATTTTTAGTGAGGCATTTTCACAACATAATTCAGTCTTTTCCTTTTTCAAGGTATAACAAGATTTTCACAAGATTTTCTTCACCTTCATCATCACTTAAGTCAGTTTCATGTTCAATTTCAGTATTCTTAGAGAGATGATTTTCATTTAGATTAGTAATAGTCATTAAAGCTCTAACATTAGATGATTCTCTGTTATCACTGGATGTGTTCATTTTCATTCGGATTCATCACTATTCATGTCCCAAGCAACAACATTCATAGCTTTATTTTTCCTTTCTTAATATTGTTAGGACAGTCAGTAGAGATATAACCAAAACCTTTGCATTTTTAACATTGAACTTCATCTATATTGTTCTCTCCCTTTTTGTATTTATCAAATTTTTCAAAAGGTTTCATATTCCTTTCTATGAAGTTTTTCTTATCTTTTTTCAAAAAAACTTTCTGATTTTTTTTTAACAAAAAGAACTTCTTCATCAATGTTATTAGACTCATCAAAGTCAATTTCTTCTCTTAATTTCTTCTTATAGGTTTTTAGAGCTAATCCCCTTTTCTTAGGTGCATGAAGTTTAAGTTCAAATGTTTAGATCTATCCTATTAATTCTTTTAGTTTTATTAGATCAACATTTTTACTTTCTTCAATAGCCTTTTTTTTATGAAACCTATCAAGCAAAGATCTCAGAATTTTTCTAATAATTTTTTGTTCTGGAATGGCTTCACCAAGGCCCCACATAGAATTGATTATTTCACTTAGTTTAGTATAGAAGTCTGTGAAACTTTCATCATCATTCATCCTTATGATTTCAAATTATGTTGTGAGAATTTGAAGTGTAGACAATTTAACAGAGTTTGTTCCTTCATAGGTCATTTTCAAAATGTCTCATGCTTGTTTAGAAGTCTCACAAGTAATAATTCTCTTAAACTCTTCAGGAGATAAAGCACAGTGTATGGCATTTAATGCACAATTATTGTACATGTATACTTCCTTATCTCCCACATTCCATTTTATTTTAGCATTGATATTAGTGGTAGTTAACTCACCAACAATAGTTGCAACTATAGGAGATGTCCATCCCAATTCCAGTGATTCCCAAATTCGTTCATCAAGAGATTTCAAGAAAATCTCCATTTTAGCATTCCAGTAGGCATAATTAGTACCATTGAATAGAGGAGGTCTAGACACATAATAACTCTTAACTCATGGTTATTCCAAGGGAACTGAGGATCACACTTGGTTGTTAAGCCCTTCACAAAGTGACCTATGCTCTGATACCAATTGAAATTCCCTTTTAATTACCACGTTATATGCTAGAGGAGGAGTTGGGGGGAGGGGGGGGGCGGTGAATAAGATAATTTTTAATTTATTTGTGGATTCTATATGGATTAAAAATTAATGATTGCACAAGGCAAAAAAGAATCAAATAATCAAAATACTAATTATCCACAGAACATAGATATGGGTAAATCTGAGATAAGATATGCAAACATTCACAATCATGTGAGACAAAGATTTAGAGTGGTTCGGCCACTTCGCATCTACGTCCACTGTCCAATACTCAACACGAGTAGTATTATATTATTTCAATCATGCATTACAATATTTTCAATCGAAATAAATAATCAAACAATTAAGATAGCACTTAGTCTCAATCTAACGAGAATCGCTTCTTGCTCACCTAGAGAGTTAGTCTAGGCCAGTAGTCTTTTAGAGAAGCACTCTTCTCACGGATCTACAATCTTCAACTCAATTAGATGAGTACTCACTCATTCACCAATCACAAATAATCAAGTTTGATAAAATTGAATTCACTCTAAAAGGTTTGTTCTTAGAGATACTTACCTTTCGATGAATTCGATAAAATAGTGAATCCTAGGAGAATAATTCACCTCAGAGACACTCTATCAAGGATGATCCTCTTTTTGGAAGAAAATGATTGTAGGAAACAATAAGCTTTGTAATCTCTCAAACAATTAGAGCCTGCACACAATAATGAACTAGATTTGCTCAGGTGAAGCTCTCTTAAATTCAAAATATCTAGACTCAAGAGATGTTAATCAAAGAATGTGAGTCAAAGAGATAACTTGGTTGGGTTACTCCATTGATGGGTTTAGTCTCTATTATATAAGGCTATACCCATACGAAAGAAACATACCTAAAAGAGTCGTTTGAATGACTTAAGTGCGCCAAAATTCGCACAAGAGATGAAGTCAAAACGAGATCCGTAAGAAGGGGGTCAACCACACATATTGACTAGTCGACTGTACTTCGATCGCCCATACAATTTGTCTGGTCGACGGCTCAGGTCAGAACAGAATTCCTTTACTATAAGGTCCAGTCGACTGCACCTTTTGACCGGTCAATTGGTCTAAGTCAGTAGACTCCGGCCGACCGCTCAAAATGGTCGGTGTGCCGGTCTTCAGAGACCTTCACTGATAAATCCAAATTATAATGAAACCATCTTATATGATTAGGATTGCCTCCAAAACAGTACGAATAGTTCCAAGCAATATCAAGGGATAGACCGTTAGCAACATGCGGTGCACTTAGGATGTACTCAAGTAATCGCAACACGAGATTTCTTGATAGTTGAACGTTCGTTGAGTTAGAACGTACGTTGAATATTTGCTTCAAATCTTCATACTTGAGCTTGACTTTGTCTTCAGTTGAGCTTGTACACTTGGGTTAATTTTCTTCAGCTTTTATTCTTTTTCGATTTGTTGATGAAGTCCACTTGATCTTTTACACTTCTTCAAAGAACTTCTAACTTAATGGTATAGATTACAAAAGAACTAAGGTTTCTTGGGATTGACAACCGAGACTTTTCAATGTGTACCCTTGATATTATGTTGCCTGATTGCAACCATGAATATGAGCCAAACTTGCCACCCCTCGCGCACACCATAAATGTAAAGAATATTTTTATATTTTAGTTTGGCAAAGATTTTGTGTAACATAAAACATTCATGTAACCTTACCTACGAGCACTAGTGTAATGTGAAGATTTTAGTGGTGCACATACTTCGCCAACTACGTGAAGACTAGAAGACAGAAACAACAAGGATCAGATGGTTGACGACATGAGTCATCTGAGTAACTACCCATTTGTCGGGTATAGATCGTGTACGCTCGCTTAGGAAGGTGATATTCGCTCAAAAATGCTTATTTTAAGCAATTATCCTTTTAGCGTTATTGCATTCTCCTACGTTAAAATGCTCTATTTATCTGCTTTTCTACGTAAGAGTCTCTTTTGTTGCGTAGAACACACTTTTCTGGACGAAATGGTATATTTGCATGCATTAAATACATTTTCGGAAGTCTAGACATGAAGTCATTCTGATAGAGTCTTATTACGCGCTTCTTCTGTCGCAGGAAACCCTGGGGGGACAATTCTCGAGACTTGCGAGCCCACATCGATTAGGAAAGCCCATTATCAAAGCTTAAAGAGCCCACATGCTATGACTAGAAGATATGGGCCAAATATGGGCTGAATAAGAGGACCAAAAGGCCGGCCCAAAGAACGAAGAGAGTAGGAGAGCCAATGACCAAAAGACGGACCAAAGCGTTTAAAGCCACATGAGTCAGCAAGGAATGATAGTCTACTCTACTGGAGAAGCGTGAGGATGGTCACAGTGAAGACCAGGGTTCCAGACCCACTGCCAATACTTTTATCTCCATTTTTTGATATTTTCTCTCTCATCTCTCCTTATTCTCTCTCTCTCTTCATCTCTCGGTCCTCGAATCTACTGACCTAACCCCAGAACTCCTGCCCATCGGCTCTATCTCATCTCCCTTAGCTTTCTGACCGTTGGATCTTCCATCGGACCGTTGGATCTTCAATCGGACCGTTGGATCTCTCTAGATCCGTCGATCTACCAATCTGGGTCCCAATCAAGTCACCATCCATCCGATCGCCATTAGACTGTCTGTCACATCATCTTGTGAGACGATGGACATCATCAATCCATGTGGGCCAGTAGCCGGGCCCATCATCATCGACCCGCTGTCCGACCAGTTAGTGGACCCCGTGAATTTCCAAATAATTTTAATTAAATTTTAAAGAAATGGGGGGTCCACTAAATGGGGACATTCCCCAAAGAAAAGTAGACTTTTACTTAAAAATATATATATATATATATATATTTTTTTTTTTATTTCAAAAATATCCTATTTCCATTAAAGGAAATAGGGAGCTTTATAAGAGGAAGGAGAAGGGTTCGTTTGAACCCTAATCCCCCTCCTTTCTACTCCTTTCTCTCCCCCTATCAATCCCACACGGATCCCTTCTCCTTCTGGCCCCTCCTTCCCTTCTTTTTTCTTCTTTTCTTCTTCTTCCTCCTCCATCTTCGCCGGAGTTGCAGGCAGCAACTCCGGCCATCTGGGTCTTCTTCTCCTCCTCCTCCTCCTTCTTCTTCTTCTTCTTCTTCTTCTTCTTCTTCTTCTTTTCCTTCTCTCCTCTGTCTTCTTCTTCTTGCTTTTCTTGTTTTTCTTCTTCACGTCCTCACCGGAGTTGCAGGCTGCAACTCCGGTCGCCATCGCACCTGCGCCTCTTGCAGCACCACATCTTCACCGTATCTCCTCCCTACTGCCTTTCCGTCTCCGCGAGCTCCACCTCCTCGGCTCTGCACCTCCTTGCTCCGCCTGCTGCCTTTTTGCAACACCACCACCGCTGCTAGCTCCACCATCCACCGTTAGCTTCACCTGCAACTACTTCTCCCTTGACCGGCATCCCTTCCATACGCTGCCATGTCGTGCTCCACTGGTGTTCCTCCACAAATTGGCCTGCAAATCCCTCTAACAACAACGTCTTCATCCTCCAAAGCCAGCAAACACTGCCATCTTCCTCAAACGGGCTGCTACACCACCAAGCCGTGATCACGCCTTCCTTGCCAAGACCTGCATCCTCTATGCTTGATGCAACTGGCTAGCACATCATCCTCTTCACCACTTGCTCCTGTACCGTAGTAAGCAACCTCTCCATAGCTTGTTAACCATGGGTCACGATCTACATCTCTCCTTATGGCTGAAATCACCAAACGGCATCCACCACCGATTGTCCTCTCCAAGGCATTCACCCACTGCTTCTTCTTGACCCATGCTATCCCATGGTTGCTACACCATTCCTTTGGCCATGATCAATTATCAAGGTAAGTGATATATGGTTGAATCTCACCTCACTTTTCTATCTCTAGATCTCACTTTCTTTCTCATATTTTCTTCTCTTTTAACTCTATTTTCTATCTCTTCAATTCTCTAGTTCTCTCTCTCTAGGTTTCTCTCTCTATCTTTATATGCTTTCTAGGTTAAGGGTTTATTTTGCTTTCTAGATAAATTTCATTGTTAATCATTTTTTTTATGTAAGTTGAATTATTTTGATGAATAAAGTTATCTCTTCTAATTAATGTGATTTCTCTCTCTTAATTCCATTAGATTAATTGTGAATCCACTAAAAAATTGTTTTAAAAATGATCAATCACCATTTTCAACTCACCGTCCTTTTATTTTTAGCGATTTTTGAGGAAAATTCGTCATTTCATGTTCTAATTTGCGCAAACTAACCCCGAGTGCGGATCGACATCCGACACAAATCCCTATACAAAATTGCATACTTTTGCAGGATAAAAATCGGATCAAATTACAAATGTGTTGAGATTAGGGTTTCCGTAACCAACGACGCGGAAAAATCCTACTTTCAGAAGGTAAGTGACTTAGTGGCCATATGAATAGGTTTAATTGAATAAAATATAATGGTCAAACCTAGTCAATGGACAAACCCGAGTCTAAGTCAAGATTTTGACTTTTGGGAAAGTGATATTTGCTTAAAAGTGCTATTTTCCATTATTATCCTGTTAGAGTTATCACACTCTCTTACCTAAAACGTCCAATTTTAACAATATTTCTACGTAAGAGTTTCATCTATTGCGTAGAACATACTTTTCTAGACAAAATGGGCTATTTGCATGAATTAAACACATTTTTGGAAGTCTAGATATAAAGCCGTTCTAATTAAGTCTCATTACGAGCTCTTCGCAGGAAACACAATCAAACAATTTTGATAGAAGACTGGCCCACAATCAACCTCCAGTACCGATGATCAAAGCAGAGATAGTCAGTGGACTGAGACAAGAAGATGTAGGGTGAGTGCAGACTGAGCCGAAGGATCGAAAATCCTGAGAGACGACCAAAAGAGACTGAGAGACAAGCTTCCAGAGAAGAAACTAAAAAGATTAAAAGCTCAATCAACTCACACAAGACAAAGAATTGCTCAGTTGGAACCCCGACTGCATTATTCTCAAGATTTGAGAAAAGGGAAAGGCTCGCAATGAAGGAAAGCTTAAACACCAACATCAAACTAGAGGCTGTGATGAAAGAGATCGAAGAATTAAAATCCAAAATTGGCTTGGTTCGAGAGGAAGAAGTTCAAACAAGTAGGAATATTATTATGCATCCAGAAGTAGAGGAACTTGCGGATACCCCCAGTAATCTCAAGATGCAGATAACTGGACCTGAAATCTCGAAAGTGATGAATGGGATTTTGATGAAAGATATTCCAGGAGTCAGATTGTTACTCCTATGATTACCTACTTGGTCCACAAGGGGTGAGCATGAGAGAAAATGCTGAGACAAATAATCATATTCTTGAATTATGGGAAAATGTTGAACGGGACTATAGCCTTAATTTGACGGTCGACAAGGCACAAAAGGTGGCATCCGCGCCTACTGAGGACAGTACCAAATACCATCAGATTAATGCAGTGGAGGAGGAAAAGAGTGAATATCCCCCTTCGGAATTATAGGCTGAGAAGGAGTTGGGCGTGGACCAGCGAGAGATATCCAAGAGATTTATGAGGCCACATGAAGGGAACAAGAGGAAGATCTTAGAAAGACTTGCTTCTGATGCTCAGAAGTTGACAAACCTTCAGGTAACCATCCAAGGCTTGAAAAAGAAGTTGGAGACTGTGAAGGGGCAGCTACAAGAAGTTGCCATCATTAGGACATAGTGGAGTTACACAATGAAAATAAGAAGAGTGGGTTCATGGCTGCATGCATATGTTGAGAGAATTGGATCAAGAGTCAACCACGTTACAAAGAGATCAAGAAGAAGGATGGTGGGCCATCACATGGGATGGATTGTGACTACAAAAGAGTTGTGGGGCCCATGATATGCTAAACAAGTTTGTAGTAGAAAAGAAGGACGTGGCTGTGCAAAGAAGTTGTTGGAGTTTGATGTGCAAGGGTGGCAGCCACTTGCTAAGTTGCTGAAGGTGGGACCCACATATGGAGGATATGAATGTCCTAAAGGGGAGACTCCCACATGTGGCTGAGGAGAGGAAAGATTCTAAGTTCATTCACACCACGACGTTTCTACCTCTTCCACATTTGGAAGCTCTCCCACAAGCCCGTTTTAAAACCCAAAAACCTACTCTTTCATGGGTCTCTCTTCCCCACGCTATCTTTTCCCCATCTCTTCTCTCTCTGCCGCCCCTCTCTTACGCCTCACCCTGTTGGTTCACGGCCTGCACTCTTGCAGGCCGTTATCCTCACAACGTCCTCCTCCTTGCTTCAGCAAACCCCCCTTCTTCTTCTTCTCTTCAACGCCATCTGCTCCTCTTCTCCACAAACCCTTCACGAACCAAACCCAAACGCCATCAGGCCGACTGGAGTTGCAGACCTGCAACTTCGGCTATCATCTTTGCAACATCTCCTCTCATCACTATAAGGTTTTTCAACGCCTACAAGGCTGCAAAACACTTGGTTGCAGGCCGTATGCTCCACCAAGTTGCATACCTGCGACTTCCGTAGGTGTACCAGTGACGTGCGCTTTACTAAATAGTACCTGCAACTCTGACAGGCACCATTAAAACTGGTGGTGGAAGTTCCAACCCCACATTTCTTACTGCCACCTGTAACTTCAGCCCAAAAAGCTTCTCCTTCAATGGTCGAATCTCCACATGCAAGTGGGTGGCGATCTCGGCAACAAAGGATCCATCAAATCCGGTCAGTACTTCCACTTCTCCTTCATGTCTTCTCCATCTGCTACCATTCACCCTCACAGAGAAGTGTTCCACGATCTCCATTTGAGTGACGCTTTCACCGTTTGGGTTCCTCCTCTCCAGCCCGGTTCATCCCACGGTTTGAATCATAGGTCATTCCCTCTTTTTCTCTCTATTTCCCTAGTTCTCTATCTAAAGTCTCTAGCTTTTTCTTTAGTCACTCCACTTTCTCTCTCTAGGTCCATTTAATTTTCCCTTTCTCTCTCTTGCTTAGTCTTTAGTTCTTTTTCCTTATTATTTAATTTGAATTCTTTCTAAGCATTGTAAGAACTCTTGATTTTAATGAAATGCTTTAATTGGTTCTAGTTTAATCAAGGAGATTGAGTCTCTTGCGAAATATGAACATCCTCAGAGTTCTATAACTCAAAAGGGGAGAGATCCTAAGAGAATTAGTCAATCCACTAAAATCACATCTGTGTGGGTTAGAAAATATCTTCTAAGGAGAAATGTTCTGAATCATCCTAATTTTGAGCAATGAGCTCTTCATTCTTTCTTAATTTCCATTCTTATTCTTTGTGGAGGAATTGTTTTTGGTTCTTGTTTTCTTTGTTTTTATTTTCTTTTAAAAAAAATTTAGTAAATCAAAGGATTCAGTGTTAAGAAGAATGTTAAAATTATTAATTATTGTACATCTTGATGATCCGTAATCTTTTGAGAACTATCAAGAAATCAGGATTTAACTCTATTAGTAAAGTTTGGCTAAACTCAATATTATATCTTTAAATTATTATGATTGGTCAACTTTACTAGTTTGCATTAGGTGATTATTGAAACAGTATATCTGATATTATTTCACATGCACATTGATTATTACTAGTGAGAATGGATTTGATAGAGGTGTGAGATCTTGTATTATTGGAATTAGGAATAAACCTCTACAGACTATGACTTCAAATTAGTAGTGTTCCTGCTTTTAGTTGATTTTGAAACTCCACTATAATCGACTGTTGGCCTCCCAATGTGAGTTATTATTACTAAGGAAACATCTACTTCCAAAAACTAGAGTGAAAGCCATCTGTATGGCCCTATTTGAAATAGTAATCTGATTCTTATTGCTACAGAAAAGGGCTACCTACAGGGAGTGTGAAAGCTATCAAAATTTAAAATTATAAAAAGGGGTGTAAAAGACAGCCAATTTGCTAGAAAAATTCTTATCCATTAGTAAATACCCTTATACAAGAGTGTATGTGAGAACCATTAATAACTCTAATGAGGATTTTATGATCGGATACAGGTTACCTCTAAATTCTGATTTTTATGAGAAATTATTACTGTTGAGAAAAATTTATGAGAAAAATCTATCATTTACCACAAATAAAATCAGATCAATTACACTTGATGATATTACTGTTGATATTTGAATCCATGATTACTAGTGCTTTGTGACTTGCACTAATTTCTAAAAGAGTTGATATGTCTGATAAAACAAAATTGAACTAGTGTGGTTAGTTAATTTTCTTTCTAAATAAACTCAAATTTTAGTGCCAATGTACAATCGATTGGACTATGTACAATCGATTGGATTTACAAAGGAAAAACCTATCCATATAGGACCAATCAATTGGACCCAAAGTACAATCGATTGGACTTAGCCCAATCAATTGGACCCAGAGTACAATCAATTGGACTTCACACGGATTGAGTCTTTCTCAGATCCAATTCTAGTCTCCATTCATCCAACTTTCTAAATACACTGGGCTACAAATTCTATAAATATAACTCCTCTCTGACTTTACAAAATATACTTCTATACTTTAGAATACAGATAATAAAGTTTTATTTATCAAGAGTATCCATTAGAAGAGCAAAAACCTTTAGTTCTCATAAATATCTTTTAAGCTTTTCTCTTCTAGATTAAAGCCAAAAGCTT
Source organism: Euptelea pleiosperma (assembly GCA_035048495.1). NCBI lineage: Eukaryota > Viridiplantae > Streptophyta > Magnoliopsida > Ranunculales > Eupteleaceae > Euptelea > Euptelea pleiosperma. The sequence goes on from CM068549.1 coordinate 12,720,321, forward strand.
GATCTCTTACTCAGCTTAGGTTTCCACATAGATACTTGACCTAGTAGTCTGAGAGTACCAGTGCATCTCAGCACTATTTGATGGACTTAGGGTTCAGGGTGTATTGAATCCTTCACCTTCAGCAAAGGCTGGAGCGTTGAGAATTAAGATGGGAGTGGCTGATTGAAGGTAAGTTTAGGGTCTACCAAACTGAACAAGCGGACAAGGCTTCTTGGCTGTGAGGGCGCGCGTGGATTCGTAGCGTTGATTTAGAGGACATGGACGCATCGGCAGTAGGCCTTGGCTAAGGTTGGAAGCTCCATTTGCAACGGTGCTGTGTAGGTAACTTTTGTTTCGTTTAACTTTCTAGTTAGTGAAACTTTCCATCTGGACGTGGTTCCGTGGTTTTTCCTTGGCTAAGGTTTTCACGCTAAAACTCTTTGTCTTGTGGATGTTTGATTGTTGTTCCGCTAAATCTATTAATTAGACCAAACGACAAAAAGATAATATACCATGGAGGTATATTTGAATTGAGTCGGTTGTGATAATCCTTTTTATCAATCAACTAAGGCATGCGAGTTTATAACCTTACCTTGACCAATAAACTTGTGATAGGTTAGATTAATTTTTGAATAACCTAATCACCCCTCCCTTCTAAGTATTTCTGATTAAAGAGGACGGACCGGTTATTATTTCAATTGGTATCAAAGCGGGTTATTCTATTAAAGGTTTAATCACCTAACGTTAGATTTTTACAAAACTAGTCCATTTTCTTTATCTATCAAAAAATGCAAAGAGAATGTGAAAACACATTTAGACCTCCATTATTTGATGGAGAAGACTATGCCTATTGGAAGGCAAAGATGATGACATTTCTGAAGTCTATTGATGAAAGAGCCTGGATGGCTGTAGTGGATGGTTGGTCACCACCCACAATGACCGTAGGAGATAAAACTATTCTTAAACCTAAAGCCGACTGGAGCAAAGAGGACGTAGACTATTGTTGTCTGAATAACAAATGGTTAAATGTTATTTTTAATGCGGTTGACAGGAATGAGTTTTGAAGAATCTTTACTTGCACTTTGGCTAAAGAAGCATGGGACATTCTCAAGGTCATCCATGAAGGAACGTCAGTAGTTAAAATTTCTAAACGAAAAATGATGACCACTAAGTTCGAATCCATGAGAATGGAGAAAAATGACGCATTCATTGAGTTTTATGTCAAACTTAGTGATATTGTGAACTCTACACACAACTTAGATAAAAGCATTCCTGAACCCAAAGTAGTTCGAAAGATTTTGAGATCCTTACCTAATAGGTTTCAGGCTAAGGTATAGCCCTTAAAGTCTCTGTAGCTCAGGACTCAGAGTCAGATGTTGACTCTGAAGTTGAAATGGCTCTATTTGTGAAAAAGTTTAAAAAGTTTTTTCGTTCTAAAAATGATAGATTTAAGAATAATAAACCCTTTGATAAATCTAAAGAACATGCCAAACCTCATGAAAGAGGTAGCATAAGTGAAACGACCCCAAGGGAAATCCGTTCAAGTGAACCCCAATGTTTCAAATGTCAGAGTTTTGGTCACTTTCTTAATGTTTGCCCCAACAAAGAAGAATATAAAGGCAAGGCCAAAGCCTTTAATGCCACTTGGGATGAAGAATCAGAAGATCATTTTGATGATTCTAATAGCAATAAAAAGACTGACAAGTATACAGCTTTTGTTGCTCGGTTTGATAGTCCCTATGGATCTCATGGAGAATCTAAGAAAAGTGATGATGAGAGTTCAGAAGACTCTTATAATGGGGACTCGGATGACTCGGCAGTTGGTGTGAAAGAATTGTACGAGGAATCAATAAAATTCATTAAGGTTAATAGACTTTTATCTGACAGAGTTAAATGTCTTGACTCTGAAAATGCTGCCTTATTGATCGACACTGAAAAATTAAAAGTGTCGATTATGAGTTTAGAACAAGAGAATGAGTCTCTATTAAAAAGGAACAGGTCACTGGAATGTGAATTCCAAACTTGTATGACACATAAAGAATCCCTAGAAAATGAGCTTCTCAAAACTAATAGGGATGTGTCAGGATTCTCATCTAGCTTCTACAAAGCTTGATGAGATTTTACGTGTGGGAAAAGTCTACGGAGACAAACATGGCTTGGGTTACAAACCAAATCAAGAAAAGCTTTTACTTCCAAGATGACTTTTGTTAAGGCACAAGCTATTCCTACTCAGATCATTGATCAAATCAAAATTGTTAAAAGCAATCGCCCTTGTGCGTACTGCAAAATTTTGGGTCATATGATTAGAGAATGTCATAAACTGAGAAGAGGACATCAAAATTCTCTTGAGAAAGAGGTGAACTCAACTCAGAATGTGAAGAGTAAAAAATTTCCTATGAAGACACATTATGAGCTAAATAAATTGGATGTGCTATCTAGGAAGATAAAAAACCTAATGGAAAGGTCTAGAGATTTAATTAAGGAGATTGAGTCTCTTGAGAAATATGAATATCCTTAGAGTTCTATAACTCAAAAGGGAAGAGATTATAAGAGAATTAGTCAATCCACTAAAATCACATCTGTGTGGGTTAGAAAAGATCTCCTAAGGAAAAATGTTCTGAATCATCCTAATTCTGAGCAATAAGCTCTCCATTCCATCTTGATTTCCATTCTTATTCTTTGTGGAGGGATTGCTTTTAGTTCTTGTTTTCTTTATTTTTATTTTCTTTTAAAAAAAATTCAGTAAATCAAAAGATTCAGTGTTAAGAAGAATGTTAAAATTATTAATTATTGTACATCTTGATGATCAGTAATCTTTTGAGAACTATCAAGAAATCAAGACTTAACTCTGTTAGTAAAGTTTTGCTAATCTCAGTATTATATCTTTAAATTATTATGATTGGTCAACTTTACTATTTTACCTTAGGTGATTATTGAAATAGTATATCTGATATTATTGCACATGCGCATTGATTATTACTAGTGAGAATGGATTTGATAGAGGTGTAAGATCTTGTATTATTGGAATTAGGAATAAACCTCTACAGACTATGACTTCAGTTGATTTCAAAACTCCACTATAATCGACTGTTGGCCTCCCAATATGAGTTATTATTACTAAGGAAACATTTACCTCCAAAAACTAGAGTGAAAGCCATCTGTATGGCCCTGTTTGAAATAGTAATCTGATTCTTATTGCTATAGAAAAGGGCTACCTACGGGGAGTGTGAAAGCTACAAAAATTTAAAATTATAAAAAAATGGGTGTAAAAGACAGCCAATTTGCTAGAAAAATTCTTATCCATTAGCAAATACCCTTATACAAGAGTGTATGTGAGAACCATTAATAACTCTAATGAAGATTTTATGATCGGATACAGGATACCTCTAGATTTTGATTTTTATGAGAAATTATTACTGAAATCTATCATTTACCACAAATAAAATCAGATCAATTACACTTGATGATATTACTGTTGATATTTGAATCTATGATTACTAGTGATTTGTGACTTTCACTAATTTCTAAAAGAGTTGATATGTCTGATAAAACAAAATTGAACTAGTGTGGTTAGTTAATTTTCTTTCTAAATAAACTCAAATTTTAGTGCCTATCAAGATCGATTCATGAATTGAATTTTAACATTTTTTCTGAACATTATCTTGATTTATTTTTTCTTGAGCTATTTAAAGAAATGGTATTTGATTTAAAAAGATTTTATTAGGGACATGGAAAATGAGCCTATTATTTTAAAATAAAAGTTTTTTTCGAGTTTGAGTCCAATCGATTGGAATGTACAGACCAATCGATCGGATTTTCTCCAATCGATTGGACAGTGCAACATTCATTTTTATAAAACCCAAAATAGGTCATTTTCAACTCCAATCGATCCCTCCGCCTCTCAAATTTCACACAATCGATCGCAAGTGCCCGATTTACTGTGCTTCTAGACTTTTGTGGTGAGTTTCACTTGATTTTTCTAGTTTCTCACTTCATCTTCTTCATTGGTTTTTGGGCTATTTCCATTCGAAATGTGATTTTTCTGGTATTTGCTTCCGATTCTTGTTCTTATGGCGGACAATCCACGACGTTGGAGGACCATTGTTCACTCTGACGACGAGAGTGATGATGGTGAATCACTTGTGTTACGTGGTCAATCTCATGCCAAATGAGGAGGAAGACCGGGTACCTCTAGACACTCTGGGAGAGGAGAATTGTCTCGAGGATCTAGGAGAGCTTGATCTCAATGACGATCTGGTCCCACAGACCCCCCTGCGGTGAGTGTTCCTATATCTCTTTTTCTATCGTCTTTGGCTAGGGACAGAGATTCCTGCTATGCATTTAAACATGCCTTTCTATCCTATTCTTATTAAAATGTTTTATGCTAACATGCATTCCATCAAGTACGATGATGAGAGTCAGCTATCGTTTGAGACTTATGTCTCTAGGGCTCACTTGACCATTACCCCTGATCTGATTTCTACTTTGTTGAGCATTCCTCGTCCATCTGCTCCGCATGAGTATTTCCCTCGGACTTGTGTTTTGACGACTAACAGTTATACTGATTGAGACTCTCACTGGTCAATCACTCGATTGGAGGTCGTATATTCTACTTACATCTCTGCTTCCTAATTATCGATTGTTGCACCTAATTTGTGGGTACAACATTGATCCACCTAGCCATCGGGCACAGGTGAACATTGATCTTCTTCAGCTACTTTATCATCTTGGTACTGGTTTTGTCACTGACCTTCCTAGATTCATGTTTCGGGCCATGGCTAGAGCTAGTAGCACCTTGTCTAACCATCCTTGTCTTCCCTTTCCTCTTCTTGTGAGTTCTATTCTTCTTCATCTTGATATACTGATCTCACCATCAGAGGAGGTGTGTGTACCGACTGGACCTTCTACCATTTGGAAGAGTATGTCTCAGGTTTATAGGGTTTCTAAGGTTCCTTCTGGTTTTGAGGATTTCTTTGATGATGACTTGGGAGACGATACTGAGCCAGGAGCACATTAGATAGACACTGGGATGTATCCTCCTGAGACTCAGCCATCTTTCGTGCAGCCACCTGAGATGCATGCTACGTATACTCTAGAGTCTCTTCATCATCAGATGATTGGGTTTGTTGTGCAGCTCAGCTTACATGAGGAGCGGACTTCTTAGAGCTTTTGTCGTTTAGAGGAGAGACAGGATGCTGGTTTCGACTGGATGACTGCCACTTTAACGGACATGCAGCAATACATGGAGCATCAGTTCACTATAATGGGCTTCGGACATCATCCTCCATTTCCTGCCCCAGACCAGCACGATGGTACTGGACCATCGTCTTAGTCTCATCGAGAGAGACTCGTTTAGAGTTATCTGTATTTTTTTACTTTGAGATCATTGTACTCATATAAACTCTTTTACTTGTGGTTATACTCTTTTATATTCCTTGTCGATGTATCTCAGAGTATAAACCTGTTCATCATAGTATACGACAGGGTATTGTTGATATTTTGTTCCTTCTATACTTGTGATTCATAATAATATATTATGCATGCTATTTATCTGTTTATTTTCTGTTCCTTTGACATTCCGTGACAAAAATGGGAAGAGAAAATCATATGAGGTAAACTAGTAGTTGCATGAAATAGGGGAAGAGAAATTTAGGGGGCGTAAAATTATATGTCATTTTACTTATTTCTCTACCTATGATGTGCATAATTAACTCACTGCTATGATTAATTGTTTTATATATATTTCTGACGATGATATTACATGGTATATTTTGATGGCAGAGTGTGAAGAGAACATATCAAAGCGTTTATTTATATCTGTTTGTTATCTCTGAGAGATTGTGAGATAGTGAGTGCACTACAAGAAATCTGCCTTTTAGCTGCGATTTTTGTCGCGGCTACATGCCTAAAAGTCGCCACTAAATCTTTTAGTGGCGACATTTTCACCGCCACTACGCCGTCGCGGAAAGTACTGTGGCTAAATGTTTTAGTGGCAACTTTATGATATCGCCACTAAAAGACAACCTTTTAGGTGCGCCATTGTTATCGTCACTAAAATAAAGCATTTAGCCACGCGTTATATTATCGCTAATTAAATCAAATTATTGTCACTAAAGGTACAAATCGCCACTAAAGTATAAATTAAACATAGTTTTCAGTGACGATATCGACTCGCGGCAAAAATAAAAATATTTAGTTGCAACTACATATTGCCACTAAACTGGTTCAGTATCGTTGTTTTAGTGGCGACTTATAGTTACAGTTAATACTTTTTATGTTTAGCTGCAACTATGTATCGCCACCATAGTGGTCAGTATCGTAGTTTTAGTGACAACTAATAGTCGCAATTATAAAAACAACTTTATGTTTAGCTACAACTGCATATCGTCACAAAAATGTTCGGTGTCGTAGTTTTAGTGGCAACTTCTAATCACGGTTAAAACACCTTTATGTTTAGCTGCAACTAAATATTGCCAAAAATAAGATAATTTTTATTATATATAAAATACCAATGTACAAATCCAATCACCACCGACCATTGAAACATAATTTCATAGTTAATTTGCTTAAGTTAAATATTCATTCATAAATATAGCCAAACTATATGTACGCCGTCATAACAAAATATACAACTAAACTATATGTACGTCGTCATAACAAAACATACAACTAAACTATATGTACGTCGTCATAACAAAAAATACAACTAAACTATATGTACGCGATCATAACAAAAAATACAACTAAAATGATCACGATCATTGGGTTTTTGAGAAGCTCTGCGTCATATGTCTCTGCTTGCCTGCAAATAAAAAACTAAAATATGATTAGATATTATCCAAAGATACAACATATGAGATATATGTGATAAATTAAAAATAATTAACAGTTCTAAGTTTAAAAAGCGAGCTCTAAACTTCAGAGTTGACTATGCCTACAGAAATTTCGCTAGAGTCTCATCTGTTTTATTGATGTTTAAAAAATTATCACTTGATAGAAATAATTTATAAATTGAATTAAAGATTTATACAATCCCTAATGCCGACTAGCCATTCATTTCATTCTACAAATAAACATAGGTTACATACTAGGTAGTTCTACACCACTCATTCTCTGGAGAATTTAAAATACTTTGATTTTTCATAGCAGCCACAACATACAATAGATAAATCCAGTGACAATCTGAGATCGATTTGACCCCATATTGAAAGGCATTACTAACAGATTTCTCTATCTTTAATCACCAAGTACCTTAGGAGTTGGGATACAAATTTTTGTTGGGACTTAAATTTGAAATTGACCATGTCTACAAAAAATTCGGCAGAGTCTCATCTGTTTTATTGACGTTTGCAAAATTATCACCTAATAGACACAATTTATATTTACAAGTTATAGATCCATACAATCCCTTATGTCGACTAACCATACATATATGCTAGTCTTAACACTTCAACTAGTAGAAACAATGATGTGTTTGTGTCGATAATCCATAAGAAGAAAAATAAATAAAACATAAATGTAATAAGGTGTTTGTGTTGATTTTAAGGCAATCAGCAAATAATTTGTGTCAATAATCCATAAGAAGAAACAATAAATAAAGTATAAATGTAATAAAGTGTTTGTATAGATTTTGAGCCGATTAAACAAATAATACTTTAAATTTTATAGTTAACTTTATAATAAAGGGATCTTACCCTGTCAGAATGAGTAGCAGTAGGAATTTGCCCCGACTCTTTGAACTGTTGGAGGAGGGTGGCAAGCTGGGACTGGAACGCGGCCTGCACCTGATCAAGCACCTGTGTCTGCTGCGAGGCTACCTGGGACTCTAGGGACTCTAAGTGTGTCCTAAACTCTGCATTCTCTTTTTCCAATGACTCCAACCGCTTCCTATCCACTTCAGCCTGTCTTCTAAACTCCTCATTCTCCCTCTCTAGCTGCGCACGAATCCGCTGCCCAGCTGTTGATGTTGTGGGCTTCGGTCCAGCCCCACGACCACGTATATATCCTGACCGCTCTGGTCCAAGCACTGCGATAAATCTCTGATCCTCGATCATGGGGGCATCACCCTCCTCCAATGGCTGAGACTCTAACTTCTTAAGCTCCTCTTATATTCGAAAACAAATAACAGTAATGATAATATCAATCAATTTAGTAGTATATAAGAAAATTGATAGGGAAACAGATAAGGACACAAAAACTTACGTAGACTTCCTTTGATTTCGAATCAACCCAAGTGTTTTTCTTCTTACTAAACCAGTGGTGAACCACATGTTAGTCCGAGATGGCTCATCCCCCGTCTCAGGATCACGCTGTCATTACACAAGTTATTATATTTAATTATTTATTTGATAACATAAGTACCCTAAACATTTTAAATGAAGCTTACACTATCATAGCTGATCCGAGAAAAGGCCTTCATCCCAGCAATGTGTCTAATATTTTGTTTTTTCTGATTCTCCTTATTTCTGCTGCTCATCTTCTGCATTCAAGAATCACGATGTTATAAGCAATACATGTATGAATGATAGATTGAAACTGCAAGCAGTGTAACTTAATTAGCATTCACACCTTAAAGTCTTCAGATCCAAAATAATTGATAAGAGCAACCCAATCGTCATTGCTCACACCTAATGGGGGATTCTGCAATCTCATAGCATCAGTGTCATGCATGCAATAATGATCTTTATGCAGCCTGTACCGATAGTCCCTATATTGACGGTTAAGTTGTAGATATATAGCTCCTTGAATATGAGGGTCATCTTGGAAATATACATTGTTGCATTTAACACACGGACACCGAATCTTTTCCCCTGGTTCAATATGGGCATATGAAAACTCTAAGAATTGTTTAACTCCATCTTGATACTTAGAGTGTCGTCTATCCTCAATTTTCATCCAACTCTTATCCATATCGGTGTGCCTAGCACAAGTTGAACATATAAATATTTGCAAACATTTTCAGATTAAAAAGCTTTAGTAGTTGGCTGAAGTGGCATAGAATGTAGAAGTTTCTATGCTAGAGCAATCATATCATTAAGAACCAAAAAAGAGGTTATATACTTGAAAATATAACAATTTAAATGGCTTGGTAAGCAAAATTATACAGATTGATAATGACTATCTAACAATGATAGGCAAAATGATTTGTTTAATGCTTACAATATGCGTAATCTATGTTGGATGTTAATGTTAGTGATGATCTTTTTCATACTAAAAAAGAGATAACCATTTCAATTTCAATATGCATTGAAACTCTTCGTTTTCGACATAAATTAAGGAACTTCCTTTGTTTATTGCAGTTAGGCTCCCTTAAAATGAGATAACCATTTCTATTTCAATATGCATTGATAGTGTTTGATTGGTTTCATCAATGGTTTAAAAAATGGCTGTTGTAACAGTTGAGATCGATTTCGTTTCCACACACTATGGTGGACCTACAAAACAAAAAATCAGCCTGATTAGTGATTTATAGGTGTTGGATCGATCTTTGTATCTCAAATACTACTCAAATTCTCACAATTGAGATCAGCCCATGAAAAGTACTTTTTAGGATTAATTCTAGCCATTGGATTGAAGCATGCTTTTTGGGTAATAAATCAAATGGCTAGAAATTATCAATCAAACTGATTTTTAGTGTGTTCATCCACCGATAGGTGGGCTGAACATCCACGCAGTCATTAGGCCCAAAAAATAATGCAGGGCCACGAAAGTCCTCCACATGGATTGCAACAGGACTACAAGAGTCCTATGCATCTAAATTTTTTCCCGGAGCATTTGATTGTCATGATTAGTTGTTAAATAAGATTGTCTACCATATAAAGAGTAGAAATTTATAATTAATACCATATATATATCAGCATGTTAAAAAAGAAGGGCCTTATATGGAGCTTTCGCCTTAGGCGTCAAGTTGCATCAAGACGACGTAGTGAGGTGAGTCTGATTTTGCTCATCAACGCTGATGAGCAGAATTGTTCAATGACACATTTGCGTTGTCTAATCCCCCTTACAACACTTAATAAAATTTGGAAAAAGATGTAACAAGGTATGCCTGAAACTGTTCATTTCGGCATTTTTAGTAGTCACCTCTGCCATCTGGGCCCACCGACCGTACGAATGTTTATCCCATCCCTTGGTGGATATACAGTCCAAAAATCATCTTGATTGGTAATCTATAACCATTAGATTTTAATACTTTTTTGCACTTTTTAAGGCGTTCTTATAGCCGTTGAATGCAACCATTTTTTGAGTACTAAAACCAACGGCTAAAAATCATTAAACAAGCTGATTTTTTGTATGAATGTCTATTAAGGGGTGGGCTAAACATCCATACGGTCAGTGGGCTCAGATGGCAGTGGCGACTACCAAAAATGCCGCTTCTGCAAATGAAAAGATCTCAGGTATACCTTGTTACTTTACGACCCATAAAATTTTGAAACCACTTTTTTTAAATGAAGTTGTCAAGGTGCAGAGCATCATTGAGCATTTTTGCTCGATGGTGTCATTAAACAAAAATGAAGTCCAGCGAGGCTGACAACATTATTTTCATTTATAAAATGTATCTCGATCTGTTAAATATAAAAAAATGGGTATTATTGAATACAAGTCATCAACATATAGGAATGATGACGAGCCTTTCGTAGTGCTTTAACACACATACTTCACCCATTCGAATATAATATAAGAACCAAAGCCTTGTGGCAAAAAATAGTTACAAGACATCCATCTGGTGGTGGATAAGTTGTGGATTCAATCCCACTCATTAAAGATAAATTTATGAGATTAATTGTTGAATTTATGCTCAAATTCTCTAACCAAAGAATGAAGAATACCTTGATGAATCAAATCTTCTCCACCTTGATGTCTTCTTCTCCACCTTGATGTCTTCTTCTCCAACTTGGACAGACGATGGGAGAGAGGGGAACGTGAATGGTGGGGTAGATAAGAGGGTGAAAGAAGAGACTCCGGCGCCGGTGGCAGCGTGAATCGACGCCGGAGATGGTGGTGAGAGAGAAGAGAGTGAAGGCAAGGGCAAGGGTGGGGTATGGCTTGGTAAGAACAGGGGATTGTGTGGGGACGACAAAAGGATTAGGGCTTTTAGCCCTTTCAACTTCTTTTTCCAAAAAAAAAAAAACACCTAACCTACATGCTAATGCCTCCAATATGAGACACGTGGCATTTCTATGAGGATGCTGACCGTATGGATGTTTGGCCGATTCCTAGTTGGACCTACCCGCCAAAAATGACCCTGATTAGTGATTTGTAAGCGTTGGATTTGAGTCATTTTCATGGGTTAATTTTATGCGTTGGATTTGAGCATTATTTGGGTACAAGGATCCAAAGGTTTTAGATCACCGATTAGGCTGATTCTTTCAACGTAGGCCCATATAGGGATTTTCCAAACATCTATACGGTAATAAGCACTGTAAGTATGTGCCACTTGGCTTGTATTATGGATGGTCATATGGCGGTCATCTAGGCCGTCATATATGCTTATTTCTTGTTACCAAAAAATCAGATGATTTTTGTTACTCATCACAACCATCTGGGCCCACTGACCACATGGATATTTAGCACACCCCTTGGTAGACATATGTACCCAAAATCAGCATGTTTGAGGATTTTTAACCATTGCTTTTAGTACCCAAATAATGGTTGAATCCAACGGCTAAAAAATCACACCTTAAAAAAATATTGAAATCTAATGGCTATAGATTACCAATAAGGTGTTTTTTGGTGTCTATGTCAATAAAAGGGTGGGCGGAACCAAGGTTTAAAGGGGACTGTTATAACGGACTGGGGACGTTACCGTTTTTTTCCGTTATAATGGCCGTTATAACGAAAAAAAACGCTCAGGGGCAAAAATGGGAAAATAACGGAAATAACAGAAAAAATGGCGCTGAAATTCAAATTTTGAATTTTAAAATTTGAATTTCAAATTTTCAAAAATGGAAAATAACATAAAAAAAGAAAAATAACGGCCGTTATACATTGTCACATATTTTTCCACAGAGAAATAAAAAAATAAATAAAGAGAAAAATAACGGTCGTTATAACAAAAATATCGGCCGTTATTTTCTAGACATTTTAACAGTACATAGCGTAACCCCACCTGACTTACCCCCTTATGACTCGGTCCTCCGTTCATGACCGTCGTTCTAGTGGATCATTGGCTGCCCATCACCTGTGACCAACCTACCAAAATCTCAGGGTCGATCGACTAGCGTGGTGGTACTGATCTTACTCTAATCTCTTGCCACTATTAATTTGATGACGTGGACCGTATTAGAGGACATTGCGCATATTGGAGGACGCTGGCCTTATGTATGTTTATTCGATCCCCGGGCTGACTTACAAAAAACAAATCACCCTAATTAATGGTTTCTAACCATTAGATTTTTTAGTCATTTTCATGGGTTGATTTTAATCGTAGGAATTTGAGCATTATTGCTATTATTTTGGTACAAGGATCCAAAGGTTTTAAATTACTAATCAGGATGATTTTTGTTATGTAGGCCCATATAGGGAATGGCCAAACATCCATACGGTCAGAGTCCTCTAGCAGTATGCCACGTGGCTTGTATTATGAGTGAGCATAGGGGCATATAAGAGTTTTACTCCTTTATGGAGTGACGAAGCACAATTTTTGTCACTCACCACTGCCATCTGGGCCCACTGACCACATGGATGTTTAGCCTACCCCTTCGTAAACATTCATACAAAAAATAAGTAGCATGTTTGATGCTTTTTAGCCATTGGTTTTAGTACAGAAGAATAATGGTTGAATCCAATGGTCAGAATCACATCTTAAAAAGTACTAAAATCTGATGGCTAGACATTACCAATCAAGGTGATTTTGTGTGTGTATATCCATGAAGGGGTGGGCAGAACATCTACGCGGTCAGTGGGCCCAAATTGCAGAATTAAGTATCCTAAAAAGTTTCAGGTATACCTTGTTACATGTTTTTTTTAATGTAAAATGAGAAAAAAAAATAGAGGTGAAAATCATTAGTGACGACTTGAGTAGCTACAAAAAGTACATATTTAGCCGAGGTAAAGGAAAATGCGGCTACAACTTACTTTCCCTCTAAATAAAATACGCGCCAAAATTTTGCGCCATACAATTAGCGGCAACTATTTGTTGTGACATTTGGGTTGTCGCTACATATGGCCATGTAATACGTTTAGTGGCAACATTAGATTTTTGCCATTAAATATAATTTATTAGTGGCAACGTAAATAGCCACAAATGTAAACATTTAGCCGCAGTAAAGCTAAACGCGGATAAAACTAATAATTAGCCATGAATCATAAAGTTGCCACTAAAACATCTACTGTTTAGCGACGACACAATAAAATTTGCCACTAATTATATTTCCCTCCAAATAAAATGCGCGCCAAAATTTCGCGCCATACAATTAGCGGCGATTTTGTGCTGCGACATTTTGGCTTGTCGCTAAATATGGCCATGTAGTACCTTTAGTGGCGACATTAGATTTTCGCCACGAAAAGTACGTTATTAGTGGCGATATATAGCTCGCAGCTAAAAAGTCGCCACTAAAAATAACATTTCTTGTAGTGGTGAATCATGTAAAAGGGTGGGATTGTAATTCTATATTCTATGTTTATCTTCTATATGATTAAATATTTTTTGGTCACAGAATTGCCAAAGGGGGAGATTGTAAATAATATTTTCATATTCTAGTTTGGCAAAGATTCTGTATAACATAAAATATTTATGTAACCTTACCTACGAGCACCAGTGTAGTGTGAAGATGCCGTGATATGCATACTTCGCCAACTACATGAAGACTAAAAGACAAACAGCAAAGCTCAGACGGTTGACGACAGAAGTCAACTGAGTAACTGCCCATTCGTTGGTTATAGATCGCATACGCTCGCTAAGGAAGGAAAGTGACTTAGTGGCCATAGGAATAGGTTTAATTGAATAAAATAGAATGGTCAAACCTAGTCAACGGACAAACTCGAGTCTAAGTTAAGATTTTAACTTCTGAAAAAATTTGATCGATTGGACTATTTAGGCCAATTGATTGGACAAAGCCCAATCGATTGGAGACCTATGTTAAATCGATTGGACTCTACGAGACAGAACTTAATTGAAGCCCAATCGATTGGAGACCTTTGTGAAATTGATTGGAGTTATGGGACAGAAACTTATTTAAGTCCGATCAATTGGACTATGTACAATTGATTGGATTTACGAAGGAAAAATCCATCCGTATAGGACCAATCGATTGGACCCAAAGTATAATCAATAGGATCCAAAGTACAATCAATTGGACTTAGCTTAATCGATTGGACCCAGAGTACAATCGATTGGACTTCACACGGATTGAGTCTTTCTCAAATCCAAAATTCTAGTCTCTACTCATCCCACTTTCTAAATAGACTGGGCTACGGATTCTATAAATATAACTGCTTTCTGGCTTTACAAAATACACTTCTATACCTTAGAATATAGAAAAGAAAGTTTGTTTATCAAGAGTGTCCATTAGAAGAGCAAAAAGCCTTTAGTTTTCATAATATCTTGTGAGCTTTTGTCTTCTAGATCAAAGCCAAAAGCTTGATCTCTTACTCAGCTTAGGTCTTCCACATAGATACTTGACCTAGTAGCCTGAGAGTACCAGTGCATCTCAACACTATTTGAGCGACTTAGGGTTCAGGGTGGGTGTACTGAATCTTTCACTTTTAGCAAAAGCTAGAGAGTTGAGAATTAAGATCGGAGTGGTGGATTGAAGGTAGGTTTGGGGTGCACCAAATTGAACAAGCGGACAAGGCTTCTTGGCTGTGAGGGCGCGCATAAATTTGTAGCGTTGATTCAGAGGACGTGGATGCATCGACAGTAGGCCTTGGCTAAGGTTGGAAGCTGCATTTGCAATGGTGCTGTGTAGGTAACCTTTGTTTCTTTTAACTTTTTAGTTATCGATACTTTCCGTCTGGATGTGGTCCCTGGTTTTTCTTTGGCTAAGGTTTCCACACTAAAACTCTTTATCTTGTGGATGCTTGATTGTTGTTCTGCTAAATCTATTGATTAGACCAAACTACGAAAAGACAATATACCATGGATGTATATTTGAATTGAGTCGATTGTGATAATCCTTTTTATCGATCAACTAAGGCATGCGAGTTTATAACCTTACCTTGACCAGTAAACTTGTGATAGGTTAGATTAATTTTTGAATAACCTAATCACCCCTCCCTTCTAAGTATTTTTGATTAAAGAGAAAGGATCGGTTATTATTTCAATAAAAATCCCCACTACTAGAAAAAGCACGTACGGCGTAGACATTTAGCGTCGTTTAATTTTTTTCATAAAAAATTGACACTAATACCAGTGATGCGGAAGGGATTGCGGCATATACCGACGTGGAAGGTTAGGATATGGTGTCGGTTTTACGAAAACCAGACGCCAAAGTATACTTAATCGCGTCAATTTTTGCAAAAACTGACGCAAACATGCTTATTATAACTCTATGGCTATGACGCCTATATACCCACCTACAATACATTCAAAATTTCATTCATACATTCAACTAACAAGAATATATTTCCGTGACATAACAAGACTACGGCTTGACGAACTGATGATTGAACTGACCAACCATATATAATATGTATGTTTGTATGCATTTCAATGTCGACAAATAAAAATGATTTTTGAAACGGAAAGGATGTGCAAAATAAAATTGAAATGAATTGAGTCCAAACAGAAAGACTATCACATGATTCATAATTGAAATACTTCACAATTGGCATGCAAACATGTCAATGTACTTGAAAATTCTGAAAGGTGAATTGTGTCTATGGACATGAGAAAATAAAAAAGGCATGCACCTAATAACTCATCAGCGAGCAGGTTGCAAACAAGTATGCCTTCAACAATATATCCATGAGAAAATTGAACAACCCAAGAGATCTAGCACAAAGTTAAACATTGTCATGTCATGTCATACAGATTTAAAAGGTTGAAGATATATACCTTTCCTAGAAATATGGCTAATCATTTTCAAAAAAAAAAATAAATGATCATCGATTAGAAAAATATAATTAGGTAGAGCTAAAAAATGAACATGCATTAGGTTAGAGACGAAGTTAATTCTCTTGGAAGAGCATAACCCACTCAACTCTATATTTTGCCAGCTTTTCAATTGTGTAGCTAGCTTTTGATTTAAAAAATTTGATCTAATTAATCAGAAAATAGGTAGAGTGCTAATTAATAAATTAAATTTAAGACGTACAACCATCAAAAATACATAAAACAAGCCATTCATGGACAATTGAATTGTGTCATCATCATATTTGCTAACGAGGTCTCTCATGTACCTCATTACAAAAAATCCACAAGATTTCATATCATCATGCTTCGGGCACTACATAAAAAATGTAATTCGTTAATTAACTAAAAAATAAACTTTTGACCAATAAAAAACTACAAGTACTGGTATATAATGGTTCATGCTTTCTTAATTTGTGGCTGAAATTGATTTTGAAATTGTTTGAAGGCACTACAAGAAAGGAATCAAAAGCTTTCAATTAATCTTTGGATGCATGTATAAATATTACTTAATTTATTAATGTAAGATTATTACCGTTTGACATTGTCTTTCAAATTTAAGTCAATTGTATTATTTAAGGAGTCGAAACAATAAATTGTCATTGATAATAAGTCAATGACAATCAAAATCCAATGTGCCCTATACATAAGCAACAATCAAGTTATTAGCAAGACATTCAACAAGTTATCAATTATCAATCTAATGACAGCAGAAAAAAGAATTATCTAATGTTTAAAGGAATAAACAAAGTCTTCCCTACGAGGTATGTAGATACAAATATATTAATAAAAAAATCTACAAATTGATCATCTAAAAACTGTCAATCCCTTATACATGAACTGATCGCTTGAGTACTGACCATGCTAATTTTATTAACCAAATGTCTTTCAATTAATATTTGATGGATGTGGCTGATAAATTAAAAAAAAACTTAATTAGAATGTATGTACCATCATCATATTTATGAAATTTAGATAAATAAAAGAAACTTCAAAGTATCTTACCATTGAAGAGAGCGAGCACAAAATGGAGTTTCCCTCTTGGGTGAGGCTCACGTCCGAAAATAATCTTTTTCAATCATTCTCCCTCTATCCTTCAAAGCAATGCTCAACTATGGGAGAAAGAGAAAGGGCCTCTCCCCACCCTTTCACGAACGAATGTATTCGGTTGCTAGTGGCGAGATCATATCAGTCCCTCCCCCAGCCCTTCCCTCTGGCCTCCTAGTGAATGATTGAATTAGGGGGGAAGGGAGATAGAAAGGCAAGGGTGGGCGACGCCTGGCGGGAGGGTCACTATTTTAGGTTGATTGTGTCAAGCACTATGATGACACATCTTGTACTTCACAAACCAAAGATACATCGAGGAAGTCAATTTGAATCATCTCTGGTGCGCCAAATACTTCTGACCCCATAGTAATTCTAATGGATATGGAAGATGGGTCGTGTGCACGCATATGATCATAAAATTTGGAGATGAAAGTAAAATTGTCAACTTCACTTCGATCATGTACCTATAATCAAAATTAGAGTTATAATTAATATGTAAATATATTAAATCACGTAGATTGTCAAAATTGACAAATGTTTACATGATGATCATTTGTGGACAGCACCCATACTCTAGGCCATGCCACGATGCTACCAACTACATCTCCCACTGTAGTAAACACATCACGAATCGGTATTGGGAGTTCAACTTCCGGCACTATGGATACTTTTATCGACACGAGAAAATAATCAAGTCCCAATGAAATAAAGTACACCATTTGGTTAGGTGCACTATCCAAAATGACCCCCTCAGCAATAATGTTGTGAGGGATATGTAGTGTCAGCCTTCATGGCTTTCCCCTAACCATACCAGGATATTCCTGGGTCTCTAATGCCATTGTCAGTACATCATTACTTCCCTCAATGGATAGGGACCCCTCTTCAACTTGTCTTCTTAAATTATCTTATAAAAATATATGTAAATCAAAATTAATAATTCTGATAACTTATTAAATGTAATTCACGAGGCGAATTATTTTATGAGGCAACATACAATTTTGACTGCCCCGACGGCATCGTCTACATACTATCCATCATTAGTTTGATGAGTCATCTTCCATAACTCGCTTCGATCCACCTCTTCGGAGTAACTTAATTGTTTCTGTTATAAAATAAACAATTTACATCGGTACTTATAAATTTAGAAATTATATAATTACAATAATTCTATAATTATAACAATTCTATAATTACAACTATCAACTAACCAACTCTTCATCCAGATTGGCATAAGACTTTCTGCCCAAACGATTTCCTTTTGGGCTTCACGATATGCCCTCCCCTCTTTTGATATTCTTAAAGCTATAAAAGCTTCCCAATCTGCATGGTCAATGTAGTCGAACTTAAGTGGCTTCATATTAAGCAGTTTTGGCTCCGATAAGGAACTACATGATCTGCTTTCAACTTTGTCTTGAAATCCTTCCATCTTGTACCAATGAGGGACAATTTGTGGCACTTGCTTCTTGGTCCAACACAAAATGCTCCTGCAAGTTAATTAAGAGTTAATAATATCAGATGATGACAAGTGAGATTTTGAAACATCATTTCTAACTAATTTTAATTTACCTGAACACATGTCCATAATTTTTCTTTCAATTCAATTGGCACATCTTTCCAAACTGCATGCCTAATGAGAATCATTTGACGCACAATAAGACCAGCGTATGTGGACAAGGTTGCTCCAACCTCTCCTATTGGTACCCTGTCTTCATTGTATTTCACAACTAACTTCTCACTCTGCTTTAACAATTGTTGTAGCTTTGTAGTACATCGGCTTTTCTTCTTTACAGATGCATCACCTGTGTGGGCTCCATACTAAAAAATACCCAGAATAGTTAGTATAGTGATACATGAAATAACAAATATAAAGTCGATACGTAAAGAAGCTAGCTAGTGATACATAAAAAAGAAGAAATATAAAGAACAAAGATATGGAAAGCCAATATATATTTCATTAATAAATATAATCCAATACATGAGGAGGGGGCATCCAAGCTTACCCCTATCCCACAATTTAAAAAAAACCCAATTATGATTTTCTAAGATCAATCCAAATTCCTTCAAAATTATCTTGTCGCACATAAGACTTATCAGACTCTTCAATGTCATCATCAATTGGTAATACATTAGTAACAGGCTGATGTTCATTACAAACATCAATAAATTCATCATCATAGTCATTTTCAGGATTCTCTCTCGTAGGAGCTGAGAGAACAATTGACATTTTAAGATCAAGTTGGTCTTCTACGTAAAAAACTTACTTTGCCTAGGAAGCCAAAATAAAAGAATCAGATTTGTGATCTACTCTACCGAGCTCAACTAATGTGAAACCAAGCTCATCTTTGAATATGCCATTCTTGCTGTCAAACCAATCACATTTAAATACTGAAATCTTGAACACGTGGTAATCAAACAGCCATATCTCGTTAATAACACCGTAAAAACACATTTGCCCAATGATCGGATTCTTATCCTTTGCGCTTGCGATTTGTAGTATTTCGGCTACTACGTTCACTCCACTATTTTTGGTTCACTCGTGAATTATCCCGATTTGAAGTGTGATAACGACAACCATTAATGATGTAGCCAGGACATTTAATTACGTTATGACTAGGTCCTTGTGTTATCCACCTCAATGTGTTCGAGATGTTATTTTGACCGCTTAATTCATCTTTAACCTATAAAGTTTTAAATATTTAGACATGTCTATTTATGACTTACAAGAAATACAAACATCTATAAATTAGTTTACCCTTTGTCGTACCCAGGCTAGTTGTAACCACTTTTGATTTTTTGATTGATGCCGATAATTTGCCTTCAAGTAAGACATATGCTCACTGTTAATATACAAATGATACAACACAGAGTTAAAATGTAGTCCTTAAGCAATGGAATGAAGATAAATTTACTGAAAATAGAGATAAAAATGTCTTTACGTGATGTAAGGTTGAACATCATTCATGTTTTCCAACACATAACGATGCGCCTGCTCTCAAGACTCGTTATCAACTTGGACGACATTGCCTCCTAGCAAACGCTTGCCATCAAATAGCAACTTCCCATATTCGGTACTACTAGTTGCTTTATTTTTATCACAATGAATCCTAATTGCTTCCAAATTAGATAAGTTTTTCGTGCAAAACTCAATCGCTTCCTCTACAATATAACATTTAGCAATGCAGCCTCCTGGACAGTTTTGATTGCGTACATGACCTTTTAAAACCTTCATGAACCTAGAATATATAGAAAAAGAACTACTATATCAACAATGACACTAACTTACGTGAAAAATGATAAAGTACTAGTGTATAGTTTTTCATAATATACCTTTTAAAGTGGTACATCCATCGAAAGTGAACTGGTCCACATAATCGAACCTCTCTGACAAGATGCACCGTTAGATGAACAATTATGTCAAAGAACGATGGTGGAAAGTACTTTTCAAATAAACACAATGTAAGTACAAGATTATCTTGCACATTAATTAATCTTTCCACATCCACTGCTTTGTTACAGAGAGCATTAAAGAAGAAATAGAATCTACTGATAGCCACCCTTACTAGTTTTGGCAACAACGAACGTATTGACACTAGCAGTAGTTGTTGCATCAGTATATAACAGTCATAAGACTTAAGACCATACAATTTCAAATCTTCCATTGAGACACAATTTTTAAAATTTGAAGAGTATCCTTCTGGGACCTTAAGTGTTTGCAATGTTTTGTAGAATATGTTCTTCTCATCTTTAGATAATGTATAACATGCTGGAGGCAAATATGTTTACTCTCTCTGACTTGCGATTCTAATTGCTTTCTCAAACCCATATCTACAAGGTCCAACTGAGAATTAATACCATCATTTATTTTTTCAAGTATATTCAATAATGTTCCAACAATGCTCTTGCACACATTCTTTCCAATGTGCATAACATCCAAATTATGTTGCACAAGCAAAAAATTCTAATATTCAAGCTCAAAGAATATAGACTTCATCTTCCAACAAGTTGAGGATTCAACTGTCTTCTTCTTTCCCATGAGTATTTGATCCATTCTATCTTCTTTAGTATTTGCTCTCCACTTAATGGTTTTGGAGCTGAACCCAACTCTTGTGTACCATCAAACGCTTTCTTCTATTTTCGGTATGGATGATTCAGTGTAAAAAATCTTCTATGACCAGTATATATATTCTTCTTTCCATGTTTTAGTTTATGAGAATGAGTTCTTTACTGCATAGTGGACAAGCATAATATACTTTGACGTTTAACCATTCAAGATGTCATATGCAGAAAAATCATTGATTCTTCATAATAACACAACGTAAAACGTAAAGGATTCCTGTCGATATGCATCATACACTTTAATGCTTTCCTCCCATAAAATTTTTAGATCCTCAATCAATGGTGCCAAGTAAACATCAATGTCGTTGCCAGGCTATTTTGGACTTGATATTAACATTGTCAACATCATAAATTTTCTCTTCATACACAACCATGGTGGAAGGTTGTAGATTACCATTAAGACCAGCCAACAATTATGCCTGCTAGATTGCATACTATGTGGATTTATTACATCCGCTGAAATAACTACTCGAAGGTTTTTTGGTTCTTTGACAAACTTTGGATACCTGCCGTTTACTAACTTCTATGCTAGGGAGTCTGCTGGATGACACATTTGACCATCAACTTCTATTCTTTCGTGATAATGCCATGTTAAGTCTTTTGCCATCTGTTTGGAATGAAACATCCTTTGAAACCTCGGGATATGTGGAAAATACCACATTTCATTCGTAGGCACCCCTTTATTTTTTTTTGTCTCATTCTTGTTTACTTTCCACCTTGACGTTCCACAAATGGGACATGCCGTTGCATCCTTGTACTTCTTTCTATATAGTATACAATCATTGGGACATGCATGGATCTTCTCATATGACATTCCCAATATAAACAATGTCTTCTTTGCCTAATAGATGGATAAAGGGCAGTTCATTATCGTTTGTGAGCATATCTTCTAACAATTGTAGTAGCTCTAAAAAACCTTTATCAGACCACCCATTCTTACCTTTTAAGTTCCACAGTCTGATCAATGCCGATAATTTTGTAAACTTTGAGCAACCTAGATATAAGGGCTTCTCGGCATCTTCAAGCAATTTTTGAAATATTTCAGGATCACTCGTGATGTCATCGTATGCGGCCTGAACCATTTCTATTGCATCGCTAGCATCATCTGGAGTTGTCCCTCCTATCTCTTGATTGTTGAAATCTTGTACATTACCACTTGACTCTACTTCACTCGGAATTTATTCTCCATGCCAAACCCACGTCTTATAATTTTGATCGATACCATTAAAAAACAAATGTCCCTTTATCTCTTTAAGAGTATGTTTAGTAAGATTCTCGCACTTTCTATATGGACATCTTATAGAATTGGGGTCACTCACATTGTTTCCGACAAACTTCAGAAATCGATCAACCCCATATCTATATTCTCGTGATCTTCTATCATTGATCATCCAAGATTTATCCATTATCTTGGACCTAAACAAGCATTGCATGATTCTTGAAATATATTGTGCACATTGAAATAAATTGAGATAAAGAACAATATGCAAGTGTTTGGACGCTTATCCTTATTTTATTTTCAGTCTCTATCTAACTTTGTTAACTCTAAATTTTTTTAACCCATTCAAGAATTAATATTTCTTCTTATTGATTATATATATGTAGTGTCCATATTAGTTTAAAATTCGGCAGTATTTTCCCGCACTTCTCCCTATATACGTTTATTTTATTTTGATTTTCATGTCAATCTAACTAGCAAAGTAGTCGAGACATGAAAATCAATAGAAAATAGTATATAAGAAGAAGATTTGGGAAAATGGTACCAAATTTTAAACTAACACGGAGACTACATATATATAATCAATAAAAAGCAATATCAGTTCTCAAACTGTTCACACTGGACAATTCAATGATCACAATTTGAATAAGAGCCATATTCATACAAATAATGATCCTTGAACAGGGGCACAATTCTAAGTTAACCCATGTAAAAAATTAAAGATTGGATCTCAGATAAGATTATATGTTGTATGAAACCTCTTATCTTTGATGGAGTCTTCAAGATCTCATGCTTATTATGTTAGTGCTTTGTGCAAATGTGAATTAATATCAAGTAGCATTTTAACTTTATAAGCTAGCTACAACTAAAACTTGGATAGGTACAAACACACTCAATGTAGTCATCCAACATCAATCATACAAATCCAATATGCACAATTATGTAGCTAAAGACCGAAGATATTCTTATTGATTAGAAAATTAAAACAAGAAAAATTGATTGAGAATATATACATGTACAGTTCAATATAACTAAAAAATTAAATCTATGCATATACTTGTTAATGCACCTAAAAAAGAATCATAATATACTGCAAGTACAATGCTAATGGTGTGTATGTAATTCAAGTCTATTTTAAGTTAAGTCATTCACTATTAAACTAGGTCAATTGGCTAATCTTATAGTTAATCCGTAGGAATTTGAGCATTATTTTCCATTATTTGGATACAAAGATCCAATGGTTTGAAATCACCAATAATGCTCAAATTCACACAGTTAAAATCAGCCCGTGAAAAATGGCTCCAACCCAACACTTAGAAATCACTAATTAGGTTCATTTTTTATTTGTAGGACCACTTAGGGATTGACCAAACATCGATACGGTCTGCATCGTCTACAAATGTGCCATGTGACTCTTATTGTTGGCAGTCATTATCGTGGAGGATCAGTGAAGTTTTACTCCTAGATGGACATACATACCAAAAAATATAGCCTTTAGTAATTTCTAAGTATTGGATCTAAGTAATTTTAATGGATTGATTTTTAACTGTATTATTTGGGTTACAAAGATCCAAAAGCTTGAAATCACTAATCAGGTTGATTTTTGGTTTGTACGTCCACTTAAGGATTGGTAAAACATCCAAGCCCTTGCAAATTTTGGTGTACCTACATGGAAGATATATCAATGGCTGATATTTGGTGAGGTTGATTTCCTCACCATATAGATCACCCCTACAAAATATCAGCCCATTTTGAAATTTCTAACACCATCAAATGTGGCTGATATCTGGTGAGGTTGATCTCCTCACCATATAGATCACCCCTACAAAAATTCAGCCCATTCTAAAATTTCTAACATCATCAAATGTGGCTGATATTTGGTGACATTGATCTCCTCACCATATAGATTACCCCAACAAAAAATCAGCCCATTCTGAAATTTCTAATACCATCAAATGTGGGTTTCAAGTTAACGGTAAAAATAGACGGTCCATAATTCTTCAACTTGTAAACCATGCTATGAATATCAGAATGATTTAAATTTTGTGAGGGTGATCTCCTCGCCCATACAGACCATCCTCACCAGAAATCATCCCATTCCAAAACTTCTACTTTATATATTGGCCCCGATGATTTTTTAGGGTTAAAATATGTTGAATCCTTAAGAAAATGGATTCAAGCATGTGCAGCCCAAAAAATGTGGTAAGTGATTGCAATGCAATGGGCGAGAGACTCACTTGAGTAGTTGAGAGGGCGAGCTAGCATTGGGCGACGGCGACAGCAGCAGACCAGAGAAGGCGGGGCGGCAGACGGGAGTAGCAGTGGACAGCCGACGGAGGGGCAGATAGGGCTTGGAGAGGAGAGGGAAAGCTAAGGCTTGGAGAGGAGAAGAAGTTTTGGCGCGCAGGGGAGTTTAGGCGCCCGACATTAGCTTATATATCTTGATATATAGCGTCGGTTGTTGGAAAAACCAACGCAAATTATTTTTTTTATTAGATTGCGTCGGTTTTTCCAAAAACCGACGGGAAGCTCCGAAACGCGCCGATGCCGAAACCAATTCATCTAGTAGTGCCCTTACATTTTGAAATCACCTGCATTTGTATTATATGATATTTTTCTTCCAAGATGTACGGATCTCACTATCAATATTGCTCCTCATGTTACATTAACTTCATTCAATGTGTATTCAAGGACTACATTTACTAATTATGTTTGTCTATCTAGATATCAATCCATCTCCCAATACATAAAAGATAAGGAAACAAACAAAAACAGCTCCTAAAGAACACACAGGTATAGTAATGAGGGTGCTTTCATGTTTCAACCGACTGAGGTAAAGGGACAGGGGCATGGGGGAACAGAAACTTCAACATCTCCTTCTAGCATCTGTGTGACCTTCTTCATCGTAGGCCTTAGCGATGGCTCCTCTTGAATACACCAAATTGCTATCATCACTAACATTTCCAGCCTTCTCATGTCTTTCATTGCCTCCTCATCATTCTCAACCAAATCATTCAGTTTCCCTTCTATAAAGCAATCGTAAGACCAATCTGTTAGTATTGCTCTCCCTTCGTCCTCCAAGTCCAACTCCATACTCTTCCTACAACATATGATCTCTAGTAACATGACACCAAAACTATAAACATCGACCTTCGTTGTAATTGGTATGTTCCTGAACCATTCGGGTGCGACATACCCTCTAGTTCCTCTGATAACTGTACGAGTTTGACTCTGGTCAGACATCAAAAGCTTTGCCAGTCCAAAATCAGAAATCTTTGCCTTAAAACAATCATCAAGAAGGATGTTCTGAGGCTTTATATCACAATGGATGATCTGGGTGCTGCACTCCTCGTGTAAGTACATGAGCCCTCTTGCGATGCCGAATGCAATCTCTGTTCTTTGGTTCCAATCAGGCTTCGAAATTCCAAAGAGGAAACTTGCTAAAGAGCCATTGCTCATGAACTCGTATACCAGAAGCCGGTTTGGACCTTCCTCACAGAATCCAAGCAATCGGACCAGATTCTTATGATGGGTCTGGCCAATCACACTCACTTCTGTTTTGAATTCCTTCTCACGTTCTTCAACCATATTGTCTAACTTCTTGACCGCGACAAATTTTTTTGAACTTAATGCTAAAACCCCTTTATAAACAACTCCAAAAGCACCCTTGCCCAGTTCCTCCTTGAACCCATCTGTAGCTTCTTGGAGTTCTTTGTAAGTGAAAGAAGGTAGATTTGTTTCTAAAAGACTTGCATCTGGGTTAGTTTTGTTCAATTTC
This sequence comes from Euptelea pleiosperma, assembly GCA_035048495.1. NCBI lineage: Eukaryota > Viridiplantae > Streptophyta > Magnoliopsida > Ranunculales > Eupteleaceae > Euptelea > Euptelea pleiosperma. The sequence goes on from CM068549.1 coordinate 12,746,532, forward strand.
TTGTGGTACGTGAAGAAGACAACCATAGTAACAATGGACAGCAATACGAAGTTGAAAGAAGCAGAGATATCTAAAAGGATTAACTTCGCTTGATCATTCTTGCCTTGGCCTGAAATTGGAGGACGAGGATCTTCTTGAAGAGAATCAGCTTTCCTTACTTTTATGAGAGCCAGTGCTCCTCTTTCCCTCCTGCCGTTTGATAGGGGTAGCTTCTTCTTCCAACATTTTGTTCCAAAAATGGCAACTGCACAGAAACAATCATGCAAGCAAGATTTTTTGCAGTCCTCTTCATTATAAGATTCAAATTTGTGGTAGTCTCCCATTGGAAAATTCAAGTTCTCCATCACCCGCATATCAAATAGATCCTCGGGGGTTCTTGACCCATCTTCCGGACATCCTTGTGAGAATTTTGGCTGGCAATCGCTGAAGTTGTTATTTGGATCAACGAAGGAGTAGTCAGGTAGGCATTGACAATAAGGTCTCCTATCGGATGTAAGGGTGCAGTAGCTATTAAACCCACAAGCACCGCTGCCCAATTTAACAGCAGGAATCGCAGCACAAATATCATCGGGCATGAACCACACATTGAACCAGCGTCTGTTGTCACCAGCGGTGTTCCTTGGGTGAGCGTATTGCGTGAAAACTCCATCAAAATCCAGCGTCGCTCTGTAGTAGAAGTCTGTGATTGGAACTATGTTCGTCGATGTAAGGTTGAATCTGTTTCCATTCTTTCTCACAATATAAATGTAGCCGGACTCATTGAAGACAACTCGATGTCCGGAATAGTTTCTATCGGCCTCATAAGTGTTACTGATATAATAAGCATCATAAGCAGTTTCAGTTGGCAAGCCTATTGAATTAAGTACAAGATTTCCGTCTGGGAGTAGACGAAGCTGGAATCTTCCCTTCGAGTAGTTGGCCTCCTTCTGTCGAGAAGAAAGCTTGTCACCAATTTCCAATATCTGTGAAGGCAATATGGTGTCGGTAGGTTTCTTAAAGCTTTCCCACACAGAACGAGAATCATAACCTGCAAGCACAAAGTTCCCGGTGTTGAGCATCGCACCGTAAGCGACTCCATCAGTACTGTTTAATTCTGCTTTCCATATCTCTTTGCCTTGAGGATCATTGAGCACAAGTTGGCCACCACTCGTAAGCACGACTTTCGATCCTCTTGGAGCCAGATTATCTCCATTTGCGTACCATACAATGGTTTTGTCAGGTATTTTGTCGAACCAGATGGCAAGCAAGAAGCTATCGACGTCATTCATTTGGCGACGGAATCCAAAGGCGTAATCGCCAGAAGGTGAAAGCCATGAGGAGTTGTCATCAGCAGAGAGAGATGAGCCCAAGATTATTTCGTATTGAGCAACAGCCAAGAGCGGCAGAAGAAAACCAAGCAAGAGGGGGAGAAAATGACAGAGCACAAAAGCCATTGCAGGAACTATTTGGAATGTTCACACCTTTACAAGAGAGAAACTGAGAGTTTTTATAACCGGAGATGGTTTGAACTTTGAAGTCTAAACTCTCAACTAATCTCATTTACTTTTCCTGCATAATTTGATCCATCGCACCTATAGTTAAGTGCCACCTATCCTGGCCCTTCACTGTAGTTGCTTTTTCTCCACTGCTAGGGGTGGCACTTAATTATAGGTTCCAGAACACCATGGATCAAAATAGATTGCTTTAGTGCACGAGGAACTCTCAGCTTGAGAGAAGGAGAGAGAGAAAGAGAGGGCCATCGTATCAAGAGATATCTCGCCGTTATAAATCGATTTACAACCTTTGGATCATTGCACCCAAATAACGCTCAATAATACTCAAAACTCCTACCGTTAAAGTCAACCCACGAAAATAACTTCAATCGAATCGCTTAGTAATCACTAATCAAGCTCATTTTTGGTTTAGAGGTCCACCGAGGGACTGGTCAAACATCCATACGGTAAGCGTCCACTAAGAGTGTGCCACATGGCCTGTATTCTGCGTTGTAGCAGAAGTTTTAATTACTTGGGACCAGGGGACTAATTGATGGTTTCGATCAAATGGTCATATTTATAGGCTTTCTCCCCTTGGTCGGTCGACCTATGCTAGTGATTTCTCGCCATTGTATTCGAATTCAATAAGGGTAATATTTGGTTTGATCTAAATTTAGTGTCCAAGAAAATATTTAGTGTGAAGAGCTTCTTCTAGCTAGAGATAACCAATCAGGCCGATTGGTGGTGTGTAGGTCCATCACATGGTGGGCCAATCATTATGGTTTAGTAGGCCCGAGTGCCCACATGAAATTTTTTTACGCGCTATTCCTCATGAAAAAATTTTGACATTGAAGTCGAAGTCTTTTGACAGTCACATCTCTCTTCTACAGTGACTCAACTTGTCCGTCCATCATGACTCAATGTGGGCCCTAAGAATGAATAATTCCCCATGCAACAAATGGTCCTCAACTTGTCCGTCCATCATAACTCAATGTGGGCCCTAAGAATGAATAATTCACATGCAACAAATGGTCCTGTTGACTCAACTTGTCCAAAGGTTGGAGTTGGAGTTGGAGTTGGAGTTGAAAGGTCAAACCATAAAAGTCCCTCTAATTTTAATTTGATTTATACCAATGTAGAAGTAACAACGACATGTTAATGTTATTTTCATGCACAAATACGAACTCTACAAATATGGTCTGAATAAAATTTCCACATCAGAGAAATATCCAGAAAGACGATAGTTGGCATCCACTGGATTCACTCACGGTGGTTGTAACTTGTAAGCAAGGATTTAAAGACGAAGTTTTAAGGATATAACGGACTAGGGCGTAACCGTTAAAACCATTAAAAACGAAATTTCAAATTTTCAAAAACGAAGAAACTGTAAAATAACGGATTTTAGCAGAAATAACATCAATTTTTTTTTTCAATTTATTCCAGAATATAATGTCCGTTATTTTCATTTTAACAGAAGTTATTTTCTACTTGTTCGGCATCAACCTAAGCTAGTGTTTTCTCACCGTTATATTCGAATTCCATAAGGGTAATATTTGGTTTGATCTAAAGAGAGCCAAGTTTAGTGTCCAAGAAAAAATATAGTGTGTGGAGCTTTTTGTAGCTAGAGATAACCAATCAGGATGATTGGTGGTCAGGTCCATCACGTGGTGGGATCATTATGGTTTAGTGGGCCTGAGTGTCCCAGATGGCATTTTTTTAAGGAGATGTTCCCCATGAAAAATGTTGGCATTGAAGTCAAAGTCTTTCGAGTGTCACATCTCTCTTCTACCGTGACTCAACTTGTCCGTCCATCATAACTCAATGTGGGCCCTAAGAATGAATTATTCCCATGCAACAAATGGTCCTGTTGACTCAACTTGTCCATAAGTTGGAGTTGGAGTTGGAGTTGGAGTTGAAAGGTCAAACCATAGAAGTCCCTCCACTTTTAATTTGATCTATATCAATGTGGAAGTAATAACGACATGTTAATGTTATTTCCATGCACAAATACAAATTCTGCAAATATAATCTGAATAAAATTTCAACATCAGAGAAATAGCCAGAAAGACAATAGATGGCATCCACTGGAAAGCAAGGTTTAAAAGAGGAAGTTTTAACGGTATAACGGATTGGGGGTGGAAATGTTAAAAAAATTAAAAACGAATTTCAAATTTTCAAAAACGAAGAAATCGAAAAATAACGGATTTTAACATAAATAACAACAGTTTTTTTTTTACAATTTTTTTAAGAATACAATGTCCGTTAATTTCATTTTAACGGACGGTATTTTCTACTTGTTCTAGATCAACCTATGCTAGTTATTTTCTATTTGTTCTACATTAACCTATGCCAGAGATTTCATGCCGTTATATTCGAATTCAATGAGGGTAATATTTGATTTGATCAAAAGAGAGCCAAGTTTAGTGTCCAAGAAAAAATATAGTGCATAGAGCTTTTTCTAACTAGAGATAACCAATCAGGCTGATTGGTGGTGTGTAGGTCCATCACATGGTGGGCCAATCACTATGGTTTAGTGGACCCGAGTGTCCCAGATAGCATTTTTTTTACGCGTTGTTCCTCCTGAAAAAAATGTCGACATTGAAGTCAAAGTCCTTTGACTGTCACATCTCTCTTCTACTGTGACTCAACATGTCCGTCCATCATAACTCAATGTGGGCCCTAAGAATGAATTATTCCCATGCAACAAATGGTCCCGTTGACTCAACTTGTCCAAAAGTTGGAGTTGGAGTTGAAAGGTCAAACCATAAAAGTACCTCCACTTTTAATTTGATTTATATCAATGTAGAAGTAATAACGACATTCCAATGTTATTTCCATGCACAGATATGAATTCTGCAAATATAGTCTGAATAAAATTTCCACATCAGAGAAATAACCAGACAAACGATAAATGGCATCCACTGGATTCACTCACAATGGTTATAACTTGTAAGCAAGGTTTAACAGAGGCAGTTTTAACGGTATAACGGATTGGGGCGGAACTGTTAAAATTATTAAAAATGAATTTTAAATTTTCAAAAACGAACAAACTGAAAAGTAATGGAATTTAACAACAATTTTTTTTTTACAATTTTTTCAGAATAAGTTGTTCGTTATTTTCATTTTAATGGGCATTATTTCCTACTTTTTCTAGATCCACCTTTGCTAGTAATTTTCTACTTGTTCTACATCAACCTATTCTAGTGATTTCTTGCCGTTATATTCGAATTCAATAAGGATAATATTTGGTTTGATCAAAATAGAGCCAATCTGTGGTCAAATCTTGGAGAAGTCATCTTTACGACTACCCTTCCTTAGAAGCATGGAATATATTTCCTTTAGGACATTTTAAGGATATCAAGACCTTGGAGCTGCTATTAATGATTCATACCCAAGATTCCAAAATCAAAGCCGAGATGAACAATTTTGTCACTACCAGTAATAATGATGGCATCACAGTGATCAATTATTAGAAGATTTTGAGATAGCCTTGGGGATTTGGAAGGAAAGAAATCAAAGAATCTTTGAAGATAAATGTGAAGATCGATCCAGCCTCGATCATTCTCAATATAAAAGGGATGCTTTTCCTATGGTCTAAAGGGTTTGTTGATTGTAGAGGAATTTTCTTTGAAGACTTTGTATTTCGCTGGAACATTCTTTGCTCTAAGGATGTTTGTAGCTAGATTTTATGATTTTTATCTGTTTGCTTTGCTTTTGAATGTTTCCATCTAGTATCTATCTATTGTAGGTTATCTCAACCTCCTTAGTAGATCTGTGTATTTTGTTTGGCTATAGCCTCTTTAATGAAATTTTTACTTATCAAAAAAACATTAGAAGATATTAAATCCCTTAACAGGGTCTCCAGTGATAATAAACAAATGCCAAACCTCCATATAATTTGATATTTCAATTCCTGCACATCAAAGCCCCTTAGATTGTGTGGTGTTTTTCTACACTTCTCGTTTTTTCCTTATCACAGGTGATGAAATTACTGTCATGTGAAACAAATGCAACATTAATCCTATTTCACCATTTGACTCTATTTAAAGAAAGGGGTGCAACACGGACTTCCAAGGAGGTTACCCATCCTAGCACAACTCTCACCCAAGCACACTTAACTGCTAAGTTCTGAGAGAATCCAATGCATAATCGCTAGTACATAAAGTTGGATTAAACTTGTAATGCCCACTATTAGGACCATATCCGAAATGAATAAGTGGCAATGATTAGCTTACGCCATTAAAATGGTGAAAAGAGAGCAGCAGCATTTCCCAGAATATGATCAATTAAAGTGGAGGGATGCAAATAGCACAAAAACTCCATTAGGAGGTAACCAATCATAGAAAAAAAATCCATTAGAAAATTGAATGTGCAACAATATTTCTTGCTTGAGATTGATTAGAATGGGGAGATACAATGGCAGCATTCTAATTCAATGACAAAATTGAATGTTGATGTTACAGAGTTGAATCACCAATCTTCATGAAGGTGGATAAACCACCAAACCCTTTTCTCACAAGGATGATATATATTGAACTGATTCATCCACCACCTTTTTATCCCATGCCTTCATTTAAAAAAAAAAAAAAAAAAAAAAGGGGAACACCCATCAGTAACTAATGGTTGTATGGCCTAAAAAATAAAAAAAGGTTGGTATGTCAGGGCACTTGCCTGTTCCGAGGCTTGAAGTTTTTAAGTAATACATGCGTCCGACTTTATCCTAAGGCCTTTACCATAAGCAGCAATGAGAAGAGCCTCAGCTCGACCTACAAATATTAGTAAAGCAAAGGGTAAATTAAGGCTAAAGGAGGGATCTCTGGGGAAGAGCAAGATATGAAAAAACACCATATTCTTTGAGATATAATTTGAAATTAAGGCAAAAACAGATTAATTGGCTATAATGGGAATTGTGTTAGTGGGGGGTAGCCGAGCCAATCGGTATTGGCTTAATATAGGTTTTTCCATGATACCCATATGAATCAACACATTTCAGATACAGCTCAATATCACCAACAAAATCAAATAGATACCGTGATCCTTCTTCCTTGTCAATTGGGAACTCAAAGATGGAAATAATGTGGATGCAGCCTTCCTGCTATCATCCTATCAAAACCCAACATACAATAGATATAGTCAACCGCAAATTAAAAAATTAAAATACATTGCACTAGAATTTAAAAGTAAAATCAGCCAATGTGAGTGGAATGAGAAAACCCAGTGTATAATGGTCTTTATGGCAACAAGATATGTAGTCACTAAAAAGTCAAAAATTATGAAAGAGGAAAAGAGGGCTAGTTTAAAATGCCAATGCAGTGAAATTTGGGAAAGAGAACATTTATCCAACATGACTTTTTTTATGTTCTTGGAATTTGTGACGGGGTAATTTGAAAAAATGTGGGTTTATGTCGGTATAAATCAAGATATGTGAGGACCAATGGTAACCTAAGTATCGGATAGACCTTGCTTGAGCGGCTTCCAGAGAGCTCAAAGTGGTTCTTCCATAGGATAGATGACACAGGAACAACAGAAAATCCAGAGGCAACTAAGATCCCAATCCACAACCCATATCCAAATCCTCCGCTCCACCATCCCTTTTTTGCACAAAAGAAAACATCTTCAGCAAGAACTACGATAAAAGCGTAATAAGAGATAATATACCTCATCAGTGTGATTGAACATGAAACTAATATCTCCACAATGAAGTGCACTTCAAAAACATTTGTTCATACCAGAAAGTGGGACAAAGATGCTTGGAAAATTAATGTAGAACAGCACTCAAAACCAAATAATAGGTACATGACATGATTCCATGGCTCGCAAGTTAGTGAAAGATGTTAGTTTATATTAGAAAATTCTTAGGCAGTCAGATCTCTCAATCAATCTGCTGGATGTCTAATGTTCAAATTTTAGAAACCATCCAGTCTGACAACCTAAATACTAGATTCTATCCAACCACCCTTGAATAGACATTTTGGATGAAAAAGATGATCGAAGATGCAAGAGGGTTATGTCCCACTCTGGTGATTTGATGGAAAAATATTTGATATTTCTAGAAATTGTGCATATGCAACCAAACAGTTCTCGTCATTAGCACAAAATATTTCCCATTAGTTGAACCCTGGTAAGAGATACAAGCAATGCTGAGGCTTACATAATCCAACCCACAGTGAAGTTGTAATTGGTCTCGTTAAGAATACATGCAAGGCACGTAGCACTGACAGAAATATCAAATAATGAGTTTGTAGTGTAGTTTGTCTAACACCAACATCCCAACACACACCCAAATCAACCAAAAAAGAGGAAAAAAAATTAGCTATCATGCAGTCTTCAAGTTTACTAGTCTTACTTCCAACTGTCAAGGTACGGTAGAGCACAGTAGGATATGATTACTCAAAGAAACATGACCCATCTTCCAACAACTCGTAAAAAAGGTGCATGGTCAAAAGGCCCATAAGGCATAGAGCCACACATGAAATCCTCAAAAGCTTTGATAATCATGACAGGTGCTTATCAAGTATAGAAGATTCCATGGGCACAAACATGAGATACTTGTAAGAAAATTTTCAGAAGGGAAACTGCAACTTAACTTATAAATAAAGAAATAAATAAAAGGAAATGTTGGTTCGATGACAAGAAAGGCAGAATAGAATGAGATGCAGAAAAGAATAAATGGAAGGCTGAAGAGCACATGCAGTTCTCTCCCTTTTATCCTTTAAAGTGGTTGAGCTGAAAGATAATAACTCATAAAAGGCGATTCCAACACAGATGCAAGAAGCGAGAAGGAAAATGAGATATCAGGCTACAAACAAGATTTGAAGCAAACTTCGCCATGGCAGAATCTCGTACTATGATACATGACAATAGGTCAATAACAGTAAGATTTATAGTTTAGTCAAAAAGTTAAAGATTCTTTTTCTTTTATCAAGAAACACAACTCCCTAGCAAAGAGAAAAGCATGCATGTAAGCATAGGCTGTGGGTACAAGAGACGTGAAAAAACAACATTACAACCCTGAAGCATGGTTATTCCATGTATAAAAGTAAAAACGACACAAAAGACAGATAATACTAATTCAAGATAACAATTGAAGGATACAGATGAAATTTTTTATTTTATTGGAGTTTACACCTAACCTGTTTCCCATCTTGTGGAAAAGGGCTCGATTGCTCTATATATGCAGTAGTTCCTGGAGTAAAGAAAGTTCTCTTAAGTAAATAAGATGTTCAACATTGAAGCTAGTTCAAGAAAACTAAGTTAAAATAGCGTTTCCCATGTAATGATTAACTCATAAAAGGGATAATCGTTCAAAAGAGAAGCAAAAAGGACTGCTTGAGAGGCATTTTATGCTGGCTTGGAAGTTGCAAGCAATGTAGTCAAAAGCGTTAGGCGACAAGGGTCCCAAGGGCAAGGCAACGCCTAAGCGAAGTCTACGGCGAATCAGCGATAATTAAAATTTTAATTTTTTTTTTTTTTTTTTAAGAGTTAAAAATATAAAGTTAATATTTTTAAAAATTTATAGGAAGAAAGCAATAAAGCACATAACCAGATAGTACTGAAGCAGAAATGAAAGAGCAAAGCTAATTGAGGAGTACTAAACAACTAAATGCGAAATAAACACAAAAAACTGAAATAGTATAGTGGCTTACGGGCCGTTTGGCAACACAAAAAAAAAGTTGTTCTTTTGCTTTCAAAAGCAAAAAAATAAAATAAAATAAAATAAACAAGTTCATTTGAATGTCATTTAAGAAGTTGATTCTGAGAGGAGCCAAATTGTTTTGGTTCAATTTAAGAACATGTTGAATTGAAAACTTCAGTAAAACTTACGTAATACCATGCTTGCCCCTCTAATCCTTTAAGACAAATTATAAATGACCAATTTAGCATTTTTAATGACAAAATTATCCCTCAAAGCCTTTAATACAAATTATAAATAATCATTTCGTCCTTCTGTACTAGATAAGCTACTTTTTATCATTCCAAACAAACTTTTGATTTCAGATCCTTGCTTTTAAAATCAGCAACTTAGTTTAGAAGTTACTTTTATTTCCACTGTTGCCAAACGGGCCCTTTAACAACACATCTAATAGTTCAAAACCAAAACACTTTAGTGACTTAGTGCCACAGCCTACATTTAATAGTTCAAAACCAGCACATAAATGTTCAAACTTGAAACAAAGTCAAAGTCTCAGACCCCAAATCCCTAGAGTTGCACTACTCAACATCTTGACAATCAATCTTTAAAAAGCAAGAGTAGGAGGGCTACTTTCTCCCCTTGTTAGAGTTTACAGAATGGTTCGTTTATAACGTTTATACATATATACATTTGGGTTTGTCTGATATGTAAAGTACATATAACATTGACTGTATACGTATGATGAACTTTTAATATATAAAGCACATATTACATCTATCTTACTTACATATGGCCTAGGAGGACATTTTTAATGACTAGTGCCGGCGTGCCTAGGCAAGCGCTTTTGTACTAGAGTCTGACTATGCTCCGTTTTAGCACTAAGGTCCCAGCCAGGCGAAGTACTTGCTGGGCGAAGGTTTGACTACACTGCTTGCAAGTTGACCAACTCTTCAAAAACCATACAGGTATCATTTTCCAAATATCAAAATTGAGGAAAACAGATTCAGAAAATTAGGATTATGTAAACATGTAAAGCTGAGAGAGGTATAAATAAAAGGTACACATTGTTACACCATTTTTTTTTTGTAAGCAAGCATAATATTATAAAGAAAAAAACGAAACATTAGGAGTGGCTATTACTCTCATCCAACAGAATGGCTGCCATGAGCCAAGAAGGGGGAGTAAAGGACCACTCCCTTAGCATCAGTCCAGAATTTTGCCCTGGAGGCAATAACATGAGAAGCAGAGTTAGACCCTCTAGGAGTATACAAAAAAGAGAGAGGATAAGGAGGAGGTAAGTTAAATAATTGGTAGTGTTACAACTACAAAGACTAGTGACATCGAGTTTGCATTTGTGTCAATGCATGCGTTTCCACAAAATAATGTTTCTGTGGGGCTTATGTTACCCGGATACACCAAAGACATGGCGCTAATATGGCAAAGATAAAGTGTTTACACTTTCATGTATCCAAACAGACACAGAACCCATTTTGAGGTATTCGGGTAACATAGTCTGTCGTTGAACCAGTTTGGGCTTAGCAGTGCCATCCGAGCTCCGGTGACTTGGTTGCCTGAAGCTTTTATCCTAGGAACCACTACCGCCTTGAAATCTCACTCATGTTCTTGCTCCTACCTTGAGAAATCTTCCTCCCACAATTGGTGATCATTACCATAACTCTTTTAATCCACATTTAACACTAACAATTTTGCAATTACCATATTTTTTAGTTGTTTTAATGTTCTACATGTTAAAATCTTGATTTGTAGTTAGAAAATTAGTGAATAGGCTGGTTAGAGACAACTAATGTAAAAGTTCTACATAGCATTGAATTGATGCTTTCTAGACATTCCCACTTTCTAGACTATTTTGAGAAGGAAACGAGAACATATGTGGGTCAAACAGTTGCCACATTTCAGAAGTTATGTCCATGTCCCAACGGCCAGCATGAACTAGTATGAAACCATGAATCTCGGAGGAGCATTTCACCAAAGTTCAATGCACTAGTCAACTGATGATCCAAAAACTGTCAAAACAGAAAAGCTAGAAAGCTATGTAAGTTGGAGAAACTGCTTCATACCAAGTGGGGCGTCAAAGCTCCTCACCAACTGAATGATAGACTTTGCATCTAAACGTCTTCGAATCCTTTTACCAACCAATACTTGCAAATGAGGAGCGTCAAAAACCTATAAGATCAAAGGAGATTGTCAACCTTAAAAAGCTTAGTTGGTGAAATCTTTCCTATCTCATGGTAACAGAAACCAATTCTACTATCACGCATATACAACTGTAATCTCCCGAAAGGAAAAATTAAGCCGCAAATGCAAAACATTGGTTGCTCCAATGTACCAACTTCAGTTGGCAAAAAAGCTTCAAATGTAAAGACAAAAATCCCTGGAACATAATATACTAAAAACTATACATACACAGATACACTTTAGGAACTTGAGGCTTTGATCTCTATGATTGTAGTTCATAAAATCTCTAACCAAGAACAATTTGATAATTCTAACCAAATATAAATCAACCAAACTGCCTCAATTAACTTCTTTCAGATGAAATAACAAACCATCACATATCATAAAACAACAAGTTTGCATTTTAATTGAAACCCAATCAAATTCAGACAATACCCAACAAACTACAGTTTTTACAACATCACAACCACATTACTCTACTTAATAAACTTATCCAAAAGTCCAAAACATCTACAACAATAACATTCAAAACTATACAAATGTAACTAAATACATACTAAAGAGAAGAAAGCATACATAATTAACTCATTACCTGTGCAGAACAACACGAATCACTTTTTAAGAGTGCCAAAGCTCCTGAAACATCTGGGTCAATCCCAATTATCCATTTCGAACCAACATCGTTACTCGTGAGATCGATACTCGAGTCCCCAGCCTTCTCAGGGAAAGGACAAGAGAGAGAGGCTAACCAATTTTCTTTAAGCTGAGCATCAGAAACCTTAACTCTAACCCTAAAACTATCCCTTGAAACCCTCTTTCTGCAACTTCCACCATGAACCAGCTCATTGGTATTCTTCAAATCAAGAGAAGCACATAATCCCCTAAATTTAGTTGAACTGAAGCAGCTTTTTGCTCTAAAGTTAGCAAAGATTGTGCTCATGGGAAACGTTGGTGCAGTCAGTCTTTGTGGATGGATTTGGAGGTTTTCCATTTAAAAATGGGAGTTGAAGTAGAAATGCTGGTAATTAAAAGATGAGATTCTAAAGAACAATTTTAAATAGATATCGAGATTTCTTCATCTTTATTGAATTTTCTTCGTGAACAACAATGAAATTCAAACGAGGGTCTATTAGTGAAGGAATCCAACTGTTCTTGCTACGGTGCGCCTAAGAGGTAATGGTTATTTAACCTATACCTGCGAGAAAAATGAGATTCAAATTAGTGTAAGAATAGAAAAAAAAAAAAAAATATATATATATATATATATATATATATATATTTGTAGCCTTGTGAAAAGTAGATTGCAAATTGAAATATTTTGGACCATCCATTTTCACCGTTAAATTTAGGTCCGTATTTGGTAGGGTAAGAAATTTTAAAAATTACTGATTTTTGGTGAGGGTGATCTCCATGGTGAAGAGATCATCCTCACCAAAAATCATCCCTTAACTCATCCCCATGTGGGCCCCACATCCATTAGTAAGAATTCCATTAGTCGTTCTATATATATATATATTTATTTATTTATTTGAGAAGACATATGACATAATACTTAGACGCACTGTATAATGATGCTTCCTACAACCCATAATCTATATGTGGCCCATTGAATCACATCCGGATTGTTATTTGGTAGACCACCTCATTCACTTATAGTGTTTATATCTCGTTAACAATGGAAAAATCCCAAAGAAAACAGCTAAGTCGAAACTGACGCTGGACGGGAGAACCGACCTACGATTTGAAAAGAGATCTTCGGCTACGGACCGAATTAGCTTGGCTTCGCACCAAGATAGAGTGATTTCGCACCATGTGAGAGTTCCTCTAAGAGAAAATCAATACCAAATTTCATTAATCAAAGTCATCCTAAAATCAAAGCTTACAACCCTATTTATAAAACCATCTACTGACAGACTTCGGTAAAATTCTTTTCACCCGAATACATGTCCCGCATTGTTTCCCATATTTCATTTGCTGTATCAAGGAACATAACATTGACGCTAATTTGTGGATCCATACTATTACACAACCAGGTCATAATTTGAGCATTTGCAGGCATGGGCTGCCTCAACCGGGTTGGATCATGGATTGAGTGAGTGGGTTGTGTGTATGGATCGGATTGTGGATCGGGTATGAACTTAAGTGGGTTGTACTTGGGATTAAGTGAGTCGGCTTGGGCTTAAGTGGGTGGGACTCAAAAAAATCGGGCCATAAGTATGAACTATGAAGTCCACAAGTCAAAGAGTTGGGCTCGAGCCATAAGTGGGTGGGGCTTAAGAGCTCATGGGCTGATGGACCAATTAATAGGGCCTTATATGAGGGATGTGTCATAAAAGAGGCTATAAAACCCTGGAAAAAAAAAAGAATAAAAGGGTATTTTGGTTCTGTTTAATTTGAAGTGTTGGAACTCATTTTAGTATTTCTCTTTATCAAATGACATAGTTTAATTGTTAGAAAAATTCACTCAAAATTTTGGCAAATTCTAAGATAAATTAATTTTTAAGGTTTTTATAGTCTTTTCCTGCGGGCCTAATGGTTCAATGGACCAATGCATTCTTGAATTGTTTTAATTCCCATAACATTTATCTATCACCAATAGAGTTAATTTGATTATTCTACATGTTTTAACTTAAGTTCTTATTTAATATACATATAGGTGTGCATTATACATGATACATATCCATAAGCCTTAATTAAATAATAAAGTAGAGATCTTAATGCCTAAGAAATTAACTTACCTCATTTTCATGTGTAAAGACTTTACATTTACAACAAACATTGCTTTAATAATTATAAAGTCACATTTTCACATAAGGAACATTCAATTTCTTCATTAAATACTACATGCTTTTGAACCAAAACTTCTCCATATATTTAATTGTTTGTTTTCTTAAACCAAAATCTCTTCATGCAACCATAGTACATCCCGCTTCACCTTAATGTTTTTTTTATTATTTTCTTGTAACCTATTTTCATTAGACTTATAACCAAACCAACCATAAATGGCAAACCTATGAAACATTTTCACCCATTATTCACCATTGAAGAGAAGCAACATCCCTCCCCATATTATAAGCCTACACTCTTAATCTTCCCTAATGTCATCTGTAAAATCCCATCGATTTCTATTAACCATTGTTAATCTTTAATTAGTCATCCAACATATTTTCAAGTCCAAATCATAGGCATTAAAGTGGTTAGAAATTCTAATTTTGAGCTACGAAGAAAAAACAAGAAGTGAAGATCCAAATTCCAATAAAGGCGAAATCTCAAAAAGAAATCAAAGGTAGGTACACAACCTATTGGATGATTGCTATGTGTTTTTTTATGGTTTAAGTTTATATTATATTTTGAAGAATAATAGGTCATGTTTATTTAATTTACATGTTCTTTTCCATATTGATGATTGTAAAATTTGTATATATATGAGTTGTTGATTCTTATGAAGATTGAGATATCATGATGAAGATGATCTATAAATTTTGATGAAATTGACCTTGTAAGAATCATGTTATTATATTATTCTATTAACCTATGTTGTTATGGAATAACGACGCATGATTAAACATGTATATACATTCATTCAAATTATTTTTGAGTTCCGATCGACCTGAAAGTTTGTAATCAGATGGATCTATTCCTATGATTAAACAAATACAAATTTCAGATCGATCCGACATCTGGATCTTGAGATACAAATTTGATCGAACTCCTTTAAAAGTCTGATCGACTCGAAAGTTTGTTAACAGATGAATCTATACATGGGATATGATATACAGAAATTTCAGATCAATCCGACAGCTAGATCGTGGGATACTAATTTGTTTAGGATCTTCTTAAAATCTTATCAACCAGAAATTTTGCGAGCATTTATCTTTATATCTCTGATCTGACATAGTAAAATTACAAATCGATCGGACAGCTAAATATCAAGATACTAAATTGTTTGGGTCCTTATCGAAGTCCGATCGACCTGCAAATTTCGTAGTAAAATTATTTATGTCTCTGATAGAACATACTAAAATTTCAGAATGATCGGACAACTAGATCTTGAGATACTAATTTATTGAGACTCTTTTCAAAGTCCGATGGATCTGAAAATTTTTAGGCGGATTACTCTCTGTCTCTGGATTGATATACTGAAATATCTGATTGATCTGATGTTTATATCTTGATAAATGAATCTTGATTTAGTGTTCAGAGTTGAAAAATTATACCGATCTAAAATCTAAGAATTGATTTATTATGCTGCATTTTGAAGAGTCTTATGCATAGTACGAATATGAAGTGTTTTTAGTCGATGTTCTTCACTTGGTTTGCGGAGAGATCAAGTTGAATTGAACTAGACTCCTTTTCACTTAGTTTGCAAAGGACCCAAGTTGAATTGGACTAAACTTATTTTCACTTGGTTTGCGGACGGCCCAAGTTGAATCAAACTAGACTCCTCTTCACTTGGTTTGCGGACGGCCCAAGTTGAAGTCAGACTAGTTTTTCCCCAGGAAGAGCTTCGGAGGGAAGTTACGCTCCGGAGGGGAGCAGGAGGAGACCCTCATGGGTTAAGCATTAGGGTTAGCGTATCATAACGCACTTATCACTGCTTTATATCTGCGATCTAGGAATTAATTGTCTTGTTGCATCTATATTTAATTCTTCATTGATATTTGATGTATGTCTGATTTAGTAAAATTTTAGTGTTATTCTCTATACATAATTGTATGTTTAACTTGTAAGCAGTATAGTACTTTACTACTGAGCGTCATTGCTCACGGCCTTTTATGCCACGAAATTCCAGATGTCATGAATCAAGACCACTTAAAGAACGATCCCCAATGGAATGTCGAGGATTACTTAGAGGACGACCTTCAGTGGGGCAATGGGTATCATGAGATGGAATAGGCGGATGAACAGATCTCGTTAAATTTTTATTTTAATTTAGTTATTAATGATGTAATCAAACCATTTACGATTTAAAGTTTTAGTATGAACTTTTAAGGAATTAATTGTTTTTTTTTGTTTTGATAACATTGAATAATTATCCTGACTAGACTACGAGACATCATAATTAAATTTTTATCTTTATCACACCCTAGATCTTAGGTAAATGGGTCGACCCATGGGTATTCGGGTCGGGTCATAGAACCCAAAATTCGGAGCGTGACAGAGGCTTTATATGTGGATCACTTATGTGGGGTGGACTTGTGGGCCAAAACCCAAAGCCCACAAACAAAAAAAGGGTGGCCCGACATATATTGGAGCTCGTCTCCTTCGAAGGCGGCAATGATGACGGCGACAAACTCCGATGGCGGTGCGACACAGGTACGAGACTTCTTCTCAGGAGGACCAAAGATGCAAGGGGGGGCATCTTCCTTGAGGAAATCATAATCCACTGGAGTGCAGATCACCGCAAGGTTCATAATCAGATCTACCATCTTGATGAGTCCCTCCAGCCTGAAATCACGCTTGATGTTGATCTGATGTAACTGGGTCCTATTGGCCCACGCCAGAGTGTTGGGTTCTAACAGGTGCTTGATCCTGTCATTTTAAACATCAACAGTCAAGACCATGTGAGGTGTCTTCGTCATCAACTTCTCACAAAGATGGGACCCAAAGAACCCTCTCTTTATGTTGGACCTCCTGCTCTTGTGTCTTGGCGGATTGTTCGGCAATTTTTGACTTTGCTTTCCAAATAACACAACAGGAACGAATGCTTTGAGATCAGGTGGGCATTCATAGAAAGCCCTGGAATCTTCGTTGTCCCACAAAGGTTCAAGAACAGAAGATTCTTTTCCAGCAGCCAGAGATGATGCATCCTCTCCAGTTGTAAATCTAGTTGTGTGACCATCTTCGAGCATTACAGGAGGTTGCATATCAAGTGTTTATGCTAAACTTGCGACCGAAGGGAGGGTGTTGGGTTGGGAAAACCCTAATCTAATTTCATGATGAGCCATAGCAGTCTTCTTTTCCTGTCTTTGTTCCTTCTGCTCGACTACGGTTTCTAGTTCCTTTGCTAGGGTTTCAAAAGCTATTGGTGTTGGAGCTCCATCAGAGGAAACCATGGCTGCAAAAACCTCTTCGTGTTCGGTTTCTGCACTTTGTTTGTAATCAAAACCTTCCAATAAATCACCCGAAAGAGGTGGGAAAGTCGGCGGTGGTGGCGACGACGATCCAAGACAATTGCAGCGAAGATCCTCGCCTCCAGTTTGCTCTCAATACGATTTATCTTGTCGTTATTGACATTCCATTAGCTCTCCAAATGAGTTATCACATCATTTAGTTTGGCTAACATAGTTGCCAACGATCGAGAACCAATCTGAGACATCTTTTAGGAATTTTGAACTTGCTCTAATACCAAATTTGACCCAAGACGGGAGAACCGCCCTATGATTTGAGAAAGGATCCTCGGTTTCGCACCGAATTAGCTTGGCTTCGCAGCAAGATAAAGCGATTTTGCACCACAAGAGAGTTCCTCAAAGCGAAAATCAATATCAAATTTCATTAATCAAGGCTTACAACCCCATTATCTAACCTGACTTTCCTAATTCTAATCAAACTTAAAAATAAGAAATTCCTAATACACGTCAACCTCTGTAGTCAAAGCGCACTAAGGTGCGCGCCTGAGGCGCACCTAAGGCGCCTTGAAATGGTCAAGGCGCGCGCCTCACTAAAATACCTAATTTTTTTTAAAAAATGTTAAAAATCAAAAAATCCTTGTTCCTTATATGGCCCCAAAATTCCTTAAAACTTACAAACATTGCTTCTTTTATTTTTTGAATTTTTTTTTTACTTTATAGGGGTGTTTTGGTCATTCAACATTTCAACTTGTGAAAGAAAAAATTTGATGGTGTACATCATAAAAGTTGATAACGAACCAATAGCGTGAGCCACGTGGCATACTATTAGAGGCTACTGACCGTATGGATGTTTGGCCTATCCCTAGATGGGCTTACACGACAAAAATGGAATTGATTATTGATTCCTAACCTTTGAATCTGAGTACCCCAATAATGCTAGAAATCCACGGTTGAAAATAATCCATAAAAAAGACTAATACAAAGGACATAAATTACTAATCAAAACGAATTTTGGTATGTAGGTCCAACTAGGGATAAGCAAATTGTACAGCTTTTTGAAAAAATATGTAGGTCCAACCAGGTGTGTCTTTTTCATGTAAAATTTTGAAAAAAATAGAAAAAATGATAAGTTCTTTATATTATATATATATGGCCTAATGATTACTTGTTTTGTTATTTTATGATGTTATTTTTCTTAATTTTTTAATATTTCTTATATTTATTATTATAATTTTTAATATTGTACCTCGCTTCAGTTAGGTGCGTGCCTCGCCTTGCGCCTCAGGCGCCAGGGGCCCTAGTGCGTTAAGTGCACCTTGCGCCCTTAACTACCTTACGTCAACTACTGCAATCAATAATAAAAGTCTAATTAGAAACAAAATCTAACTTTAATTAGAAAAATCCTAATTAAACTAAAAAATAAATTCGAGCAAATCTTCATGGGGTCCACTTGCTTGACCGGGCATAGATTCGGTGTAACGCAGACCACTATCGTAGAATGCTCCCGCATCAAAAACTAACTCCTTAAGGAGAAAATTCCCCAAGTAATTCATCCCATCTATATACAAAGTTCCCCAAGTATTGGCTCACTCATGACAATCTTATTCTTGTATTTAATAGTGTTCATGTATTTAATGGCATTTTTCAGTATAAAGCTCAGACCTTTAGGCTCAAATGATCTTTGGTCAACTACTACTTAAAATCAATGGAATTTGACTAGAAGGCTTCCCTTGTTAATGACACCATAATTCACACTTGAAACAATTTGAATTCGGAGACCAGATTTTGTCTAAAATAATGAAGATATAGAAGACATTCAGTGGTACCCTAGAATAAATTAGCAAGTTTTCCTATGAAAATTATTCATTTGAATGGATGGATCATTGTTTCACTTTATTCTCAATAAAGCCTCAATCACATTTATGTTGAGGATTGTTAGTCAGTTGGATTTCCTTAAAACATTCCAAAAGGAACTAAATGATGAAAGGAGCACTTCACATGGTTTTAAAATTCGACAAAATTCGGTGAAATTAGCCGAATTAATTCCGAATTTTGAATGACCGAATTACAGTGTACATGTATTAAAAAATTTACAAAATTCCGCCAAATTTCTCGAAGTAAAAATTCAGCTAATTTCTCAAAGTTTAGCATTTTTTAGTAAAAAAATTCGCCAAATTAATTCGAAGTAAACAATAAACTTAGAGAAGTTTGAAAATTTTTTGCCAAAACGTTGGTAAAACACACTGATTTTCAGGATGTGATAAAACACTTATAACTCATTATATCATAAAAAAATCTATATTTTGAGCAACCTAAGTAAGATTAATATCGTTTCACTCATTTTGGCAAAAATTCTCCAAACTTCTCGAAGTTAGCGAATTTTTACAGAAATTCTCTAAATCGAATTGAACTTCCCCGAATTAATTCCGAATTTTAACTGACCGAAGTTTAAGGCCAAGTCGAACTTTAGAACCTTGGCGCTTCATTCGAAAACAACTGGAGGGAGAAGTTCTCTTACATGTGTTTCCGTTCACAGTAGATAAGAATTTTCATAGTATTTTAGCAGTAGAATATAGTTGAGGCCTTAAGTTCTTCAGTTCCTGAAACAACCAATAGCAAAAAGGATCAAACCAAAAGAACCAATAATATTTGTAGTTCAATGGATCAAGCATGACTACAACGACACATTTGACTATGGGTAGACATTGATATAAGTATAAGGTTTGTCTTTCTAACTTGTACTGGTTAAAGTTTGAGGCTCCACACCAATTTCAATCGATGATAAAGCGGAATTTAATAACAGATGAAAGTCATCCATAAACCACACAGCTTTTATGAATTATGATACCTATTTTCTAGGCACCACATGTATTTTCCTTATAAAGTCGCCACGCAAATTAGGACCATCTCATGATTTCACTTCAGATAAGCCTTAGGTGATATTTAGTCTTTTAAAAGGTTAAAGGGTTGATTTATGACTTTAATGAATAACATGATTATAGTTATATTTGTTTCTATGTTTTTTTCCTATGTCAGCCAACTCATTAGGCTAGTGGAAAGGCAATTTTGTTAGCAATGGGTGCTCACTACTCACAAATTCAGCTTGAACCATTTTAAAATAGTTTTCAAGTCATCTCAAAGGGAAGTGCTAGCATCGTTCCAAGTGGTCGTCGCCCGTATCATCGTCCAAGGTCCATTGATGGAAATCAAGATTCCCACCACACGAATTTTGAAGACCACCCAATGGTTTGAAATTTGAACATACAGACATGATCCTATAGCCAATTATATCACGGGGGAGTGGGGACGATCTATATCTACATATGAACTGCATCCCCTCCTCCTCCCTTCTCCAAACACATGACCACCAATGAAAATTGTTATAAAAAGAGAAAAGAGAGGGGGAGAGAGAGAGAGAGAGAGAGCTTACTAGTGAATAGTGATGGATATCTGATGTCGATCGTTGGGGATGACCGACAGATAGACAAGGATGGAGATTGCATGTTAGGGTTTGTGAGATGAGATTTGGGAGGATAGGGAAAGAAACGAAAACTAAAGTCGATTGAGGTTTTTTTTTTTTTTTTTTGCTACTAAGACCTTATATTAGAAAAAGACCTTATATTAGAAATCATGTTTATAGTTTTGCCCTGGAAAATTTTAAAAAGAAAATGATAGGAGTCATTTACCAGACAGGTATAATCGAATTAGACCCAATTTCAACCGTGTTCAAACAGATAAAACCAAAATAAACGCGATTTTTATTTGTTCCCAAAAAATAAGGATCCAAAACCAGGACAATCAGGGCTAAGTCATATCAGGGGAAAAATCTATGATACAGAATCAATTTTTTTTTTTTTTTTAGATAAGTTTTCTGCATCAAAACTTTGATACAGATGTCCCTCAAATTGCCACGTGGAACATATGGCAACTTTGATAAATTGCACTACGTGGCAAGTTGAGGGGCTTCTGTATCAAAATGTTGATACAGACTTCAGTATTGTAGAATGGCTCTGTATCAAGTATCAGTTAATCGGGTGCCCAATGACACCCTTAGCAAGCAATAAGTTCCAAAGCCAAGTCACAAAAAACTCTGATTTTTTTAAAAAATCTCCAAAGAATTCATGAATCAATTGCCAATTAATCGGCAAAATCTCCAATTAATCAAAAAACTCGGCGATTAATCAGTGATTTTGCCGATTAATCGACTGAGACCCATTTTTTCCCCTTTTGATTTCGATTTTGCCGATTTTGGAATTATGAATGATATATCATGCTTATGAGTTATGACTTATTACTATGGAATTATTAGATGTGCTTTTCATAATATAAATGTGTTTTAAAAACAACATTTCTAACTTGAAAAATGCCATGATATATATTTTTTATTTTTGCCGATTTTTACCGAATTTATCCGAATTGATCCCTTGTCGATTTATTACCGAATCCGGATTTTGTGACTATGTTCCAAAGCCTATTTATTCAAATCGTTATTCTGATAACCTTATTCAAATCACATTAGGCATTCCTATTATGAGCTAACAAACATGGAAATATATCCAAAACCAGACCCTGTTAACATTTGGGGATTAGAATGGACTTGAAAGATCAGGTATGCAAATAATGGATCGTGTATATCCAGACTTAACTAACAAATATGGATTTAACACAAATAAAGTCAAAGGAGAAATCTGGTTATGGGAAATTTAAAACGAGGGGAAAGAGAGGTCATGCTGCTTTAAGATTGACGTCCCAACCAAGGATGACAATAGGTTACTTGAGGATATATTTAGATAGTTATCCATTTGGGAAGAAGTATCACAAATGCGAATGTCGGGTGAAGTATATTCAGACCTGACCTTGGTCATCCATCAAGACTTCAAGCCTACCAGAGCTGGGTGTATCAGGTTTTCAAATATTCGATCGAGCAGGTATTTAAATGCCAGGATGCCCAGAAATCTGAACAGATTATTAATGGCGGCCAAAAGGATGGATCTGAAACCAATTATATTGGGTAGGAAATGTGATTACCTGGGGAAAGGTTCGTATTTCCATGCAATGGCATGGAAACATGTGTATCCCATGTTCTTGCATATTCCCCTAAAATATTTTAATCCACCACAGAAAGATATACTTCTTTTTTATTCCCCCCCATGAGAAGAACATATCCATAGTTTATGCTCTGCCCTTTCTCCGTCGGCTTTTTCATAGAAAAAGACTAGCAAAAGGCATGTGCGAGGCACGCGCATTTGACAATGTAAATGCTTGGACACTGTGAAAGACGTAAACATAATTAAAGCATGCAAATCTATGAACTACTACTCTATTTCATTCATAAATAACTATGACAAAGGAACTACAGAGAATATGACAAACATCTAGATCATATTAAATTTTAAAATCTCACGAAATGACCAAAATATTCTCCGAGCTTAACATGTTTATACAGATATTGTTATTTAACTTGCTTTGAATTTGGTGTGTTACCAAGAGAATAAATTTAAGTTTTCAAGAGAGTAGTAAAGTTGGTTTCAAGAGAAGTTGCAATTTCTGTGCTCAAAACTACATAGTCCTACTGCTACAACAATATATCACCAGAAACATCAACTAACAAATTCATAAAGAATTGTAAATTGTAACCAAACCACGAGAGCAGATGCCCAAAGAACAGCAACAAAGCAATAAATTCAAACAGGAGCACTGAATTGAATTTGCATAATATTACCAAATTCAGAAAACTAAGCAATGGAAAATCAGCAAAAAAAAAAACCCAAAAAGGACCTAACTTTTGAACAACAGAAACATCAACTTGTTTGCATCAAATCCATCTAGGTACCAGACAGGTCACTCTAACTCAATGATGCTTCTTCCATGTATCGAGAACTCTACTACCAATCGAGAACTAAATCTCTAAGCACCCCAGAGCAATGCTGTGTCCACCTTCTTGAACTAAGGGACATGCGCCAGTTTAAAGTACTTTTCCATATCCACCCCACAGACAATGTTGAACCCCGGAGCAGGTTCGGGCCCATCTAGCTCACAGCTTGTTATGGCTTCGTTTCTCTTTTTACTGGTTTTACTACAATGACAGCTAAGAAGCGACCAAGATCAACAAGACCCACCTTTAGTAATAAGATCAAACAGAGAAACAAATAAGCTCTCTTGACTACGACATTTTAACAAACATGTTGTGCGCAGTGCACCACCCCTACTTCAATGGACCTTGACAGCTTCGCGTATCGCCGCGGTTTCCTTCTTCAATAAACTGTTGTAGCGAAAAAGAAGGAAAAAAAAAACCACTTTAATGCCTCAGCACAGATTCAAAAGAAACATGAATCAAAACCCTAATTTACAAAAATATACGGGAATGTGTACCGCTTCAACCTCTTGTCAGCTTGGTAGGGCCCAATAGCCTGTAAATTCAAAGTTTAGAGCTCAATCGCTCTGCTGAAGCAACAGAACCCGACGCCTTCATCTCTAAGGTATCCCTCAGCCTCTCATCAACGGCAAGCTCTGTCTAAAGATATGGAGAGCCGTGGTTTGTGAGGGGTGAAGCCGTGAAGGTGAGACGGGAAAGCGGATGGAGTTTTTTTTGGGCGGGGAGAGTGAGCGAGCGGGACAAATCTAGTATTCATCGTTTACAGAATCAGAAGTATGTAAGCGTTGCATCCACTGTTGAATGCTCCTTGAAAAGCGTGTTTTCAAATAACACGTTTTTCAATGTACATCCAACAGTGATGACAATGTTTGCATACTTCAAGTCTATGGTACTATGTCCCTAAAATTGCCACGTGGCACACTCTTTCGATCCCACTAATGGCTAGAAATATCCCTAAAATATCCACGTGGCATACTCAAATCTAATGGCTAGAAATCACCAAACAAGTTGACATTTCGTTGTAGGTCAACCAAACAGAAGTCCCTCAAGTGCCACGTAGATTCTTTTGGAACCATCGTGACTCATGAATGTTTTGGACCTACAACCACTTTTTCATCATGGGCTTAGAACCAAGACATAGGCCAGTTCAGGAAGCCCATGGTGAAAACGTGCTAAAATTTAACGGTTAGAAGTTACCAATCACGCTGGATTTTGGCGTGTAGGTCCACCAAGTGTGGGCCAAACATTCATAGGTCGGTATGCCCAAAGAGCGTGCCACGTGGCATGTTGGCAGATTCTGTACATAAATCTGCATCATTTATGTTTTCATCAAATCTCTCAAAAGAAGATCTTGCTTTGGGCTAATAATAAGACATAGTTTTTATGTGTTTGTCATCTCATAAAAATCTTCTCCTCTGCAATGGATCGTGATGTAAGGCGTAAGGCATCAGGTCCATTTTGTTATTCACTGCTACCATCTGGGCCCACTGACCTCATGGATGTTTAGCTCACCCCTTGGTAGACCTTCATACAAAAAATCAACTTTTTAGTTGCTTCAACAGTTTTGGTCTTGGTCTGTATATCCACCAAGGAGTGGGATAAACATCCATGCGGTCAGTGGGCCCAAATGACAGGGGTGACTACCAGAAATGCCGCTTCCGCAAATGTAACAGTTTTAGGCATACCTTGTTACATATTTTTCCTTTTATTTATTGAGGGGTCCCTTACTTTCCACCAAGCAGACTACTTTTGTCCTTCCCATCGTCGACAAATATCAGCCCGATAATCCCTAGGTGGACCCACAAACAAAAAATCAGCCCGATTAGTGATTTTCTAGGCGTTGGATTGGAATTATTTTCATGGGTTGATTTTAACCGTTTGAATCTAGTATTATATATTGACCATTATTTAGGTACAAAGATCTAAAGGTTTTAAATTACTAATCAAGTTGATTTTTGGTTTGTAGGTCCACCTAGGGATTGGAAAAACATCCATATAGTCAGTGTCCTCAAGAGTGAGCCACGTGTCTCATATGTGCCTGTCATCGGCTTTGATGACAGGGCCTTGTCATCAAAGTTTTACTCCCCATCCAGCTTCTCTCTCCTTGGTACTGTCAAAACAACTGCAACATCCTCCGGGTGCACGTCATCTTTCAATCAACGTGCGACGCCAATTCTTACGGTAAGGCTCAAAAATCTGCCATGTGGCTTCGCACCTATCCCAATTACTTCATACCCTACCCTCCATACTACCAACACCATGTACATACTATCCCTGCACAGACCTTCTACTCCACCTCCCTCGCTATTCACCTCCCGCCAATCTTGCTTCGAAGCCCCATATCCTCTCCTTCTCCAAACAAAAATGAAACCACCAAGCAACACCCCCAACCCATCAATGGACGCCCTCAGTGAAAACTTAACTTGCCAACTCAAAATGGATTGCCGCGCTGGACCGGTCGTCCTCCCGCGAATAGAAGTGGCAACCAAAGGTCAACATGATTGGAGATTTGCGGTAATAGGTAAGCTCTTGGCTGACACTATCATCAAACCGTCCAAAGTGCAGCTCAGTGTTAGCATTGAGAAGTCCGAAAATTCCACTGCGTAGATATGGGGGGAAATTACTTTGGATTCTTGTTTCTACATCGATCAGAGAGACCAAGACTGGGTTCTTGAGGAAGGTCCATCGACGGTCCATACTCACCTACTTCTGCTTCAAAAAAGGCCTGAACCAATCCACCCCGAAGACATGATCTTCTGGTTTTGCCCCTTCTGGGTGCAAGCGCACGAAGTTCCCCCCGTGTTGTTCGATCCCAAAACAGCGAAAGACTTAGCACGTCGTGTTGGGTCTGTGATCAAGCTTGAACGATATGAAGACGAATCTTTCCGCAAATGTAAATTCCTACGCTTCCGACTGTTTCAGTTAATCTTCGAAAAAGTCTCAAACCGGGCGCATGGATACCTTTCAATGGCTACTGGTACTGGATAACGTTCAAATACAAAAGACTTCCTTATTTTTTCTATAAGTGTGGAAGGGTCGGTCACACGGAAACAAAATGCAAAGAAGATATGGCCGTTGTTGACCTAGAAACAACGGATGATCAATGGCAAGACCCCTACTCTAAGCAATATGGGACCTGGCTTAGGGCAGAAGCGAAAACCGAAGAAGAAAATAAGATGCGTCGTGAACTTTCCAGTATCCCATCGTACATCCTCCAGCAAGTCCATAGTCCAAGAGAACCCCTCAAAGATTTCAAGATCATGGAACAACTACCCATACGACAAACTCAATTCCCCATCACGGATGGTGTTCCAACAAATCTTCTCAAAGTCCCCAGCAAGAAACCAACTGAGCAGCCCCCTTTACTCACTGAATGCCCTTCTTCCAGTACTCATCCCACCCCTGCTCAATCTGTATTCCATGCAAGCCCATCTCAACCACACATCACCATTTCTCCTCTGCCATCCCCAACCAACACAATAAACAAAAACTCCCTAATTGTGAACCAAGACGAGAGGAGTACAAGAACTGTTGAAAATGTCGTAACCATGATACCTGCCAAGAAACGAGGAATTTCATCTGAAGACGAGGTAATCTGTCATGGTCACGACCTTCCAATCCAGGATACTGGTCAGGCAAGTGATGTCCAGCAATCACACCTTCTACGGGTACGCTCCTTAACTTTCATAGTTTTGTTATGTGATGAAGTGCTTAATTTATTGAATACACTGTGGTTCATAGTTTCTCCTTCATGGGCGTGGGTGACGGGCCCTTATCCATCCCCAAGGGCCAGATGTTGATCATGGCCTGGAATTGTCGAGGGAGTGGGAAACTCTCGACAATTCGGGCATTACAAACCCACATTCGTGAATGAGATCTACACATTGTATTCCTTTTTGAAACAAGAGCCAATGCGGAAAAAAGTGGCCGGTTAGTTAAAAGACTTGGTTTTGTTAAGTTCATATTTGTTGAAGTAACTAGTTGGAGTGGGGGTTTATTAGCTATCTGAAAATCTGGCATTCAGTTGGATGTTCTTTGTAAAAACCAGAGGGGGATTCACCTAACTAATCGTTTCGAACCCAAATTTTCCCCTTGGCTTCTATCCCTCATTTATGGGGACCCTCAATCAACATACCGTCATATTTTATGGAGGGATCTTACCTCCCACGCACACAATCACCAGGGGCCTTGGGTGATTCTTGGGGATTTCAATGAGCTATCCGCTGATTGGGAGAAACGAGCTAGCTCTTCCAAACCTATCCATACCAATCAGCATCATCTAGAATTCCTCCACCAATTTGATTTCACTGATCTGGGTTTTGTTGGTAATCCGTTTACGTGGTCCAATAAACGAGCAGGTCTAGCCAACATCTGGGAACGATTGAACAAAGCTTTTGCCAATTCCAAATGGAGATTTTTATTTCCAGATTCCCGTGTCACACGATCACTTCTCATACCTCTGACCATTGTCCAATCCTTCTCAATACCAACCCTGACCTGGAAAAGCTTCCTCGTCCATTCCATTTCTTTTCAATGTGGGCAGATGATAAAAAAATGTTGTCAAATCATTGAAGAATCATGGCCCAAAACTTTTCAAGGAACTTCCCCCTATCGGATCCATCGCAAACTTGGGTACACAAAAATTCGGATCAAGAAATGGAACTCCCTAAATAGGTGTCCGCTAAAGCAAGTCATCCAACATCTTCAATCAAATCGGGCCTAGCTATCTCCAATCTAGCCCACCCACGCAAGAAAATATACAAAAGGAGCGGAGTCTCACAAAATAGATAGATACTACTATGGCCAGTGAAGAAAAATTATGACGCAACAAATCCAGAGAAAATTGGTTAAAAGATGGGGATCGCAATACCAAATTTTTCCACATCTCCACTTTGGTCAAACGGAGGAAGAATCGAATTGAATGGATCAAAGACACCACAGGAAATCATTGCCACACAAGAAAGGCGATTGGAGATACTTTTGTTCAATACTTCAAGGATCTATTCACCACATCCAACCCACAAGATTGCTCATTCATTCAAAATCTCAACATCCCAACTCTTTCTACGGATGACAATCTAATGCTGACCAGACCAACAACCATGGAGGAGGTAAAAGAAGCGGTTTTCGCTTTGAGTCCCACCAAAGCCCCAGGGCCAAATGGCTTCACAGCACTTTTTTATCAGAAATTTTGGCATCTTATCCAGGATGACATTTTCAGGCTGGTTACTAAGGTTATGGTTTCGGAATGCTCATTATAGGTGCTCAACCAAACTTCTATCGCTCTTATACCAAAAGTCTAGGCTCCTGAAACTCCCCACCAATTCCGGCCTATCAGTCTTTGTAACACGAGTTACAAGATTATCTCTAAAATTCTGTCAGCTCGACTTAGAACTATCCTACCCAAACTGATCTCAGTTCATCAAATAGCCTTCATCAAAGGTAAGCAAATCTCAGATAACATAATTTTGGCCCAAGAGACCATGAAGGTAATCCTTCGGAAGAAGAAAGGGAAGTCTGAGTATATGGCGATTAAACTTGACATGTCTAAGGCCTACGATCGAGTAGAATGGTCCTTCCTTCAACAAGTAATGCACGTCATGGGCTTTGACGCACAATGGATTTCCCTTATTAACCGATGCATTATGTCTACATCCTTTTCCATTAAGCTCAACGGATCGGCCTTTGGATATTTCCACCCAACCCGAGGCTTACGCCAAGGAGATCCCATCTCTCCTCTCCTCTTTCTGTTGTGCATGAATGTTCTATCTTATATTCTGATTTAGGAAGAGTCCAAACGACACTTACATGGACTGAAAATTGGCCGTGCCTGCCCCCCATCTCCCATCTGCTTTTTGCGGATGACTGTATGCTTTTTTGTCGAGCAAATTTGGTTGAAGCCCGAATTCTTAAGGACTGCATAGATCTATTCTGCTCTATATCGGGTCAAAAGGTCAGCTTTGACAAATCAGGAATCACTTTCAGCTAGAATCTCCACCAACGCCAACGGAAGATCCTTTCCCATATTCTTCAGATCAGAAACCTCCAAATTGCGGAAGGGTACTTGGGTACCCTCTTATTCATTTGCAGATCTAAATCCAAAGCTCTTCAAGCATGCCTCTCACGTATTACGTCTTTAGCTGATGGCTGGCATAAAAAATTTCTCTCTCAAGCGAGGAAATCGGTCTTGATCAAATCTATCGCAAATTCCACTCCTACATACCTGATGCAGACTTTTCTCTTCCCTATGAAAACATGCGCCCAAATGGACTCAACTATAAATCAATTCTGGTGGGGAGGAGAAAATCCCAAATTCACCATATGCCTGACCAACTGGAGTTCATTATGTAAGGCAACAAACATTGGTGGTCTGGGCTTTCGGCGATTTCGGCAAGCTAATATAGCACTCCTGTTTAAGACAATCTGGCGGCTTATCCAACAGCCTGATAATTTTTTGGCATCCCAACTGCTCAAGAAATATTGTCCAAAGTCGAATATTCTGTCAGCCACAAAAAATCCATCTACCTCCTGGTGTTGGAATAGCCTAATGGAAGCATAAGATCAATGCAAACATCTATGCCGATGGGTTGTTCGATAAGGGGACAATATAAATATTTGGAGTAATAGCTGGATTCCAGGACCCCCAGATCATCTATTTCCCCCTCCTCGTCCCCCAGACTACCCTTTGCTGAAAGTTCAAGAGCTAATTCTTCCATCGCGTCAATGGAACCAGACATTGCTAAATGACCTTTTTCCTCCATCCTCCGTGACGACGATAAAGGCCATCCCTCTTAGTCGTACATCATTCCCCGATTGTATCATTTGGACTCCTCATAAGAATGGTACCTTCACAACAAGATCAGCGTACCACTCCCTTACCACCGTCCCTTCCACTTCAAATCAAAGTCCCTTCCCGAATCCACCTTGGAAAAATATATGGAATTTCAATATTCCTCATCGTGCTCAGTTCTTCATATGGCACATGCTACGTGACATCCTTCCTACTAAGGATCTTCACACTCGAATTCCTAGCATCCAGTCGCTATGCCCTCGATGTCAGCACCAATTAGAGATTGTCCTACTGTAGACACCCAATTTTGGCATGATCTTCTAACTTGGCGATTGACGGTCTTGATCTTCATCTTTATTGGTCGATGGATTACTTAACTCATCTCAACCCTTCGGATATTTTTAACTAATCGTAGAACCCCATTTAGAACCATCAACCATCTTTAGATAATACTTTTAGAACCCAAAACCATCATTAGAAAGCCCCATCTTAAGCTATAAGAATTTAATTAAAGTTTGACTTTTGTTGATAAATGGTCAAAAATTGCTTATATGTTTGATTTTACCGTTAGATTCGATCAAAACTAAAAGTATTTGTTTCTAATTCATTCATCTTTTAAAAGAGAAACAGTTTCATTAAAATCTAATGGCTCGATTATAAGATCAAGGCTTTTGTTTGGCTAATTCTTAAATGCTCTCAATTTTTGACAACTTGTGTGCTAATGAGATGTCCACCTTTGAAAAGTACTTTGAATGATCTTTCAAAATATTTTTGTCTTGTCAATTTTGGATTTAAAATGAGCATTTTAACAATGATTGATCAAAACTTTTGATGTATGGTTTTGATGTGTGTAAATGTACCAAGGTTCATACATCACAACACACTTTGATGATATTACTCAAGCTTATCCATCCAACTCACCAAACTCCAATACTTTCTTATTTTATCTACACATTTTTTGTTTATTCTTCACACATAAATTTCCTACAACTTTTTAACTTTCTAAATTGCCCAACTTTTTCCTAACAAATTAAAAAATTTCTTAACATATCCATATAGGACAAACTCCATTTTATTTTTTTACTCCCAAAAGACTAAACTATCATTTTCTTTATTCCCAGACTACCCTAAACCCTTACTTTTCACCTATAAATACTACATTCCTCCTTTTAGAAAATAATCCTTAAAACTCTCTCTTTAGGCCTAGAAAAACTCTTGCAAAATAATTTCTTAGCTTTCTAAAAATCCTTAAAAACCTCTAAAAAATCCTCCAAAGACCCCGTAGAACTATAATGAGCAGACAGTGGTAGTTGAAAGAAGAGCAGATGAAGGGGAATGCCATAGATTGGTAATATGACGAGGTCACGACGGTGTTTCAAACCAACAAATCTAAGGAATGAAGGAGAAAAAGGGAAAGATAAGGAAACGATGGATAATCATAATGATGATAGTGCATTCTACAAAGCCCTGAAGAAATCAGAGTACAATGTTGTCGAACAACTTGGGAAAGTGCCTGCTCAGATTTCAATATTGGGGTTGATGCTAACCTCAGAACATCATAGAGTTCAAATGCTAGAAGTATTGGAGAAGGCTCATGTTATGGCTAACATCACACCTGAGAGACTGGCAAAGTTGGTGGGAATGATCATGGCCCCTCGGGTGATAACATTTTCTGATGATGAGATCCCTGGAAAAGGAACAGGACACTTGAGGCCCTTATATATCACAGTGACATGTCGGAATCAGAAAATGCCTGCGGTCCTGATCGACATTGCTCGGGCCTAAATGTATGCTCTTTGAATACTATTGGGCCATAGGACTTGGCCTCTCTGACATCAGAAGGAGACCCATGACAATTAGGGCTTTTGATAATTCTATCAAACAAAATGTTGGAGAAATAGATCTTGATATAATCATAGGCCCGTATTCATTCAAGATTAACTTTCAAGTGTTAGACATGGAGGCATCCTTCACTTTTCTCCTTAGTAGGCCATGGTTACATTCAGCCGGGGTAGTCCCATCTTCCTTACTCAAAAGGTGAAATTTGTTGTTGAGTGACCGGTGATGAAGAGCTTCATATCCCACCGGGGCAACACATATATGCAGTCCAACACATGGAAACTGAATAAAAAATCTTCTCTTATCAATTTGAAACAGTGAGTTGCATGTCCATGAAAAGAGATGAAGTCGTTGAGCCATGTTGGAGGATGATGTACAACATGAACTTCCACCCTCACAAGGGATCAGGAGTGAATGAACAAGGGATGCTGGAACCAGTAAAGAAGACAAAGTACCAGCCAAGATTTGGTAATGGGTACAGACCGCGCGTTGAGGACTACATCAGACAAGCACAATTGAGAAAAAAAACTCAGTTACAAGAAGAAATGGAGTTGACCTCATCGAGGATCTGCCAAAGTCCATTCCTCTCCTCAATGCAACTTTTCCTGTAGGAATCTTTCGTGATAAAGATTATAACCCTCTAAATCCTAAATCTCCATCTTTTTCAAAATCTGCTAAGACTCCTTCAAAGCTAAGCCATTCTCCATCTGTGGTGTCAAAAGATTCGAAGGTTGAGCACGAGCTCGATATTCCTGATATCTCAATCTTATTCTTAGGCGGGGAATGTTAGTATGCTTTGATTTTAGAGTTTGGGTCCAGCAAGTCAACAGGCGCGATGGTCAATGGGATAACAAAGTCCAAAGATGATTTCAAGTCAGACCAAGCCGTATAGATACCATATGGAGAGCAAGATGGAGGCAAAATGATGTATATCGATTGGAAAGCAGTTCAGATCCAGAAGAATTTACAAGAAGAGCTCACGATCCCACTGCAAGAAGCAAGCATGTTTGATGAGGAGGAGATAGAGATGGAATATGAAGATGTCATGATGATCTACACCAACAAAAGGAAGATTGATCCAACCAATCTGATTCATCAGTCAGAAGGAAAATTGTTGAATTGGGAATCTGTCCCACTAACTGTTGCGGTTAGCCAAATTGTAACAAGGCCAATGACCCCTTTTAAAAAGGTCTGTTGTAGCAAGTTGACTAATTAATGAAATCCTTCACCTTTGGGTGTTGTTTTGTCAAAAAATTTAGTTTTTTTTAATAAATGACCCCCTCATTTGTTTTTGCAAAATTATTCTTTTTTGTCTTCTCTAATTCAATCAAGGTTAATTAGCAGGAAGAGTTTGATAGTGAGCTTGAACCATATGATTTAAATTTGGAATTAGACTTTGAGCTCATGGGGATAAAATCACTACACGAAAATATGATATTTGCAACGCAATAATTTTAGAGTTTGCAACGGTCTGAAACCGTTTCAAATTTACAACGGCTTAGAACCGTTTCAAATCTTTACAATGGACTTAAACCGTTTCAAACTCATTGAATCGTTCTTATTTATTCATTTATATGTAAAAGGCATGCGCGAATATGCTTCCGTTGCACAAAATTAAAACACTTTTCGTGCGCGCTTAATCCATTTCACGAATCCTTCGAATGAGGTAACCCACTTACCCCGACTCTCCATTTCTCCTCTCCTCTTCACTCTATCTCTCTCCCTCTCTCTCGCGAAAAAATGAAGAGGAACCGCACTCTCTCTATGCTAAGGAGGCGTCAATAAAGTGCAGGTTGTGCAGCGCTGAGGTATACTTCTGCTTTACCTTCCCTTTCCAACCCTCACCCCCTCTAAGCCCTCCAACCCCCGAAATCCTTATCCATTTTCATTTCAACGTCTCCAACCCCTGAAACCCTAACCCATTTTTCATTTCTCAAAGTCGGATTTGAGGGTTTTAGGCATTGGATTTGAGCTCCTCTAAACGCCTGAAACCCTAAGCCATTTTAGTGGTTGCTCATGTGGGATTTGAGTTTTTCCTCAAAGTTTCATTCCTTACATTCTACAAAGGCTTTAAGCTTTGGATTTAGGCACAGGGCCACACAAAACGAAAGTTGGTGGGAAATGAGATGAGTCTTTTATAAACACCTTCCCTGTTTCTCACTTTTCTCTCTACGAATTTGAAGAAGAACCGAGCTGATAGGCTTTTTCTTATGGGTTCGTTTGCTCTGTAAGTTTTCTTCTTTTCTTCTTATGAGAGATCATTTTCAGCTTCTCTGTTATTCCTTTTATTCTGTGTTTGAGCTTTTACAGCTATGGATCGATGAGTTTATCAATGGTTTTAGCTTCAATCTGATGAATGTGGATGCTTTGATTTGATTCTAGTTTGCAGGTTGGTTTTTGAGTTGTAATTTTTAGTTTTTTCGCTTTTTATGGAGATCTTTGACAATCTTTGTTCATTTAGGTGAGCTGCTGAAGTTGTTTCATTTAGGTGGGTTGCTGAAGTTGTTTGATAGATGGAAGGAAATACTATTTATATGTTTCCCCATTGCTGACAAATAAAACATTTTAAAAAGACGAGAAGGCCCGTCAATCTTATATGAACAAAAAGACAAAAAGATCAAATTCAGAGTTTGTGAAAACCTCAAAAAAAAAAAACAATAGACTGAGAAACACAACTAAGAAATGTCTTATCAAAAGTCTCAAGAACATTCAAGAAAAACTTATATAAGCTTATATTCCAAAACCCATTTCAGTGGAGCCCTCATACACCAAAACCCATTTGAGGATGAACCTTTACAATAAAACAGATTTGCAAACACAAAATCACCATTGTAGTTCTTTAATTGCTTGCGAAATTATAACTATGTTTTTTTATAGGTCAAAACAATTACATTAAAAGGAGATTGAGGTTCCATTAGGAATTTATTGTGGTTCATTTGTGAATATAACAGGGAGGGCATTATTGCTAGTGGAGCCGCTGATGGTATGGCTGTGCATGTGCTACTTAGATCTATTAGCTTTGAGTATTTTACATTATGCAGTAACAAGTCCAATTGGATATACCACAAAATGCAATTTATGGGTCACTTGTGTTTTTTATGGAAAAATTGTAGTCTGTGAAGCAAAATTGCTTGGGGCTGATCCATTAATGATTGGCCCACTCCTTGATGGACCTCTATAGCAACAATTTGTCTGATTGAGAACATTAACGAGCACATTGTATGATCTGCTTGCTTAGGTAGCTTTCCAGACGACTATACCTCCAGTCAGTGCAATGCATGCATGCTTGCATCTCCATGTACATGGGGTATTTTGCTCACATGAGTTACAATTTGTGAAGCTTTCTGTTAGGACCATGTTGATTGTTTTGTATATAGTAATTTTCATTCATTCGCCACCTTCGATTATATATTTTGCATTTGAGTCAAGTGATCCTACCAATGGTGGTATAGGTTGTTATTTAAATTAACTAAAACAATGCAGGGATGGTTATTACCTCCATTTTATTGAAGTCTTTTACTGCTTCGAGTAGTTTATAAATTTCTCCTTGATTTTTTCCTGTAAAGTAAGTTAAAGCCTTTAACCTACTTGGCTTTGGGCGATTTTATGGATTTTTCTCCTTTCCATGTACATGAGGGTATTTTCTGCTGGAGTTTGCTCATAGTTTCTGATTTTTGGTTACAAATGACCTCTAAATAAGGTTGGCCCTGCTTTGGCATATTTCCTATGAAATAGTTGTTCTCTTTTTATTTAAGATGGGATTAAGTAAAGGGATTGCATGGAACTGAACAAGAATACAGAAGATATTAATAGCAATGCAAGGCTTATTAGAATCACATGATTCTTAGAGGCCTTGTGACATTCTTAAAAGCCTAATAATAGAGATAAGTTTATGTATTTTTTTGTACTGATCAGTTATTGTGAGCATCTTTGGAACTTTTTAGTCCTTTCTTGTAATGTTTGTGTTAAGTTGCTTATTTCTTCCTAGATGTTTTGAATCCACTCATCAAAAATTATTTAACATCTACAGAAGTTTAGGCATATCGTGAAGGAGCTACAGGGGGCTATAATTATATTTTCAACATTTCAAGCTATACTAGGATATAGTGGACTGATGTCATTTTTTTAAGGTATGCTTCTCATCAACTTCATAGATGTATATGGTTGAGCAAAACTCATGGAATGATTCCAATGCCAATTACCATTGCCTTGAATAGTTCACAAAGTACGGCATTTCAAATTTTGAAGCCTGCCTGTTTTAGGTTATCTAAAAGATTGTTTAATTTTATCAGGATTTTCAGTGTTAATCTAAGATTGTTTAATTTTTGTTCTACTTGTAGACCCATAGGTAAAGTTAATTATTTTGGACAACTATACCATCTTAATCTGGTGAAGTTGATGGGTATTGCTAAGATTGTTTAATTATTTAAAACAGTTATACCGTCCTAAATTGTTAATTTCCCACTTTGTATGCCTAGATTTAAATGTGTTTGTAGGTGTATGGAACATGTAGATGGGTGAAATTCAGCAAGGCACCTTTCCCATTGAAACCCTTGTTCAATTCTCGATTCTTAAATTTAATGCAGGATTAAGCTATGAGGATTTAAAGCTGCTTTTTTTTTATTAAATTTTAAAAACTTTGCAACAGTTGTATCCGGTCCAAGATTTACAACGGTTCAAAACCGTTTCAGAACAGGGTTTAGCAACGGTTACTAACCGTTTCATAACTTAAGCAGCTATTGTGGAAAGCACAATTGGATCAACAACGATTCCTAACCATAACAAAACATAATTAAGAAATGGTTTTCAAGCATTTCCAATATATTATTTGAAACGGTTATGAACCATTGCTAAGTTCTGATTTGAATCAGTTTTGAACCGTTTCTAGTTAGCAACGGTTCATAACCGTTGCAAAATTGTTTTCCCATGCGTTAAATGCAGCATAGAAAGGAACAGTTGTTAAGGTCGTTTGCAACGGCTTTGAACCGTTGCCAAACAATTTGAAATGTCACTTTTTGCAACGGTCCAAAACTGTTGCAAATTGACAATTATGGTGTAATGAATGTGATGAGGAACAGAGGCTCACACAGAGTTTCTCGATCTTCTCAAGCATCATGAAAAGGGGGTTCAACCTAACATTGAAGATACCGAGACCATAAATCTTGGTACAGAAGAAGATTCAAAGAAGTGAAGATTGGTGCATCTGTTTTCCCATATGAGAGACTTAAAATGGTCAGATTCCTTCAGAATTATAAAGATGTATTCGCTTGGTCCTATGAAGACATGCCCGGGCTAGACATAGATCTAGTTGTCCATCATTTGCCCTTAATACCTGGGGCAACCCCCGTTAAGCAGAAGCTTCGAAGATTGCGTTCGGAATGGGCTTTGAAGATCAAAGAAGAAGTGGTAAAGCAGTACAAAACTAGTTTTCTGATGGTTTCATCATATTCAGAGTGACTTGCAAATATAGTACCTGTGCCAAAAAATGATGGGAAAGTAAGGATATGCATGGACTTTCGGAACTTGAATAAGGCTATCCCCAAGGACGACTTTCCATTGCCTCATATAGTCGTCTTGGTGGATAATACTGTAGGCCATGAATTGTTGTCATTCATGGATGGATTCTCGGGATATAACCAAATTAAAATGGCAGAGGAAGATAGAGAAAAGACTGCGTTCATCACACCTTGGGGCACCTTTTGTTATAAAGTTATGCCATTTGAATTAAAAATGTATGAGCAATGTATCAGCGGGCTATGACAACACTATTCCATGGAAATGGAAGTGTATGTGGATGACATGATCGCCAAATCATGGAAGGCTGAAGACCATCTCACCATCTTAAAGAAACTATTTGAAAGACTCCATAAATTTAAGCTTCGTCTCAAACCTGCAAAATGTGTTTTCGATGCAACATCTGGGAAGCTGTTTGGATTTATTGTCAGCAGGAGAGGAATTGGAATT
Source organism: Euptelea pleiosperma (assembly GCA_035048495.1). Lineage (NCBI taxonomy): Eukaryota > Viridiplantae > Streptophyta > Magnoliopsida > Ranunculales > Eupteleaceae > Euptelea > Euptelea pleiosperma. The sequence goes on from CM068549.1 coordinate 12,784,372, forward strand.
GATCCAGCCAAAGCCAAGGCAATGATTGATATGCCTCCCCCGAAGACGGAGAAAGAAATCAGAGGTTTCCTTGGGCGTTTGCAGTACATCAGCAGATTCGTGGCACAACTCACTCCCATTTGTGAACCCATTTTCAAGTTGCTTCGAAAGAACAGTCCTAAGGAATGGACCGATGATTGTCAAGTTGCTTTCGATAAAATAAAAAGGTACCTCCTAAATCCTCCAGTCCTAGTGCCACCTAAGCCAGGACGTCCTCTTTTATTGTACCTATCAATAACTGAGACCTCTATGGGTTGTGTATTGGGGCAACATGATGAATCAGGTAGGAAAGAGCGTGCAATTTATTACTTACGCAAGAAATTCACTGACTATGAGACTCATTACACGTCTCTAGAAAAAACTTGTCTTGCTTTAGTATGGGCTACACAACGTTTGCGCCATTACTTATTGTCTTATTCTGTGTTGTTAATATCTCGCATGGATCCGGTGAAGTATTTGTTAGAGAAGCCTGCTATTTCTGGAAGAATGGCTCGTTGGCAGATGTTATTATTAGAGTTTGACATCACCTATGTCACACAAAAGTCAGTTAAATGTCAGGCAATTGCAGAGCACTTAGCAGAAAATCCACTGCCTGATTATGAACCCATGAGGACAGATTTCCCAGATGAAGCCATAATGACAATTGAAGAAGATGCAGTTGAGTCGACAAGATGGAAAATGTAATTTGACAGGGCAGTCAACCAGAAGGGATGGGGAATTGGAACAGTAATTATATCACCGAAAGGTTCTCACATTCCAGTTTTCGTTAAAATACAATTCGGATGCACAAATAATGAAGCAGAATATGAAGCTTGCATTGTTGGACTACGAGCAGCTTTGGATATAGAGATCAAAGAAATGGATGTGTTTGGAGACTCATCTCTAGTCATATGCCAGACAAATGGTAGTTGGGATACGAAAGATGAAAAATTAATCCATTACCATGAATATCTAGAAGGGCTCACTTCAAAGTTTGAAAGGATCACGTTCACCTACATGCCGAGGACCAAGAATCAATTTGCTGATGCACTTGCCACTCTTGCCTCAATGATCGAGATTCTAGATGGGACAGATATAAGGCCGATTGAGGTTGCGTAAAGTTTTGAGCCAGCCTATTGCAACACCATAAATGGAGATGCACTAAATCAAATGCCATGGTATACAAATATAAAGAAATTTCTTGAAGAACAAACATTTCCTCCGGATGCCACCATTAATGATCGACGAATGATTCAGCGGTTAGCCTCACAATTTGTTATAATTGGCAATGTATTATACAAACGATCACCTAATCAAATTCTTGTGAGATGTGTTGATGAAAAAGAAACAAAAGAAGTCATGGAAGAAGTCCATGAAGGAGGTTGCGGTCCACACACGAATGGACACATGTTGGCAAAGAAAATTTTGCGACTTGGATATTACTGGTCAACTCTTGATTTAGTTTGTTGCAAGTACGTCCAAAAATGCCATCAGTGCCAAATCTATGTTAACAAGATCAATGTGCCACCATCAGAGCTGCATAACATGATCACACCATGGCCATTTTCTGTTTGGGGAATCGACATGTTTGGCCCTATTACTCTAAAGGCATCAAATAATCATTGGTATATATTGGTGGCAATAGATTATTTCACCAAGTGGGTAGAGGCAACTTCATACACCACTATTACAGCCGCACAAGAAAATTTATTCGGAAGGAAATCATTCGTCGGTATGGTGTGTCTAGTGAAATGATCTCAGATAATGGGTCGATTTTCAAAGAAAATGAGAAGAAAAAGTTGTTGGCTCAATTCAAAATCAAGCATCATTTTTCTTCTCCTTATCGCCCTCAGACAAATAGAGCAGTTGAGGCAGCTAACAAGAACATCAAGCACATCATCGAGAAAATGACAGACAATTATTCAGCATTGCATGAGATGTTGCCCGATGCTCTTCTTGCCTACCAAACATCGATCAAGATTTCAGTTGGAGCTACACCATATGCCCTTACATATGGGATAAAGGCAGTTCTCCCTATTGAAGTCGAGATCCCGTCTCTACGTGTTCTTATGGAAGCAGAGCTGGATGAAGCTGAGTGGTTACAAGCACGATATGTGCATTTGAATTTGATCGAAGAAAAGAGACTGAGAGCAATCTGTTATGCTCAAGCATACCAACGTCGCATGGCCAGAGCCTATGCAAAGAAAGTCAAACCTCGAGAATTTAAGGTTGGTGTGCAACAATGGACCCAGCCCTGGTGAAAATCCTTATGGGCATCAGGGGCAAAAAAAGGAAAAAAATAAAAGAAAAAAAAAACGCATACACACACACGGGGGCAAGTCGTGGAAACATTTATAGAAAATTGGATTACCATTCAGAGTCCATGCATGAGCAAGTCATGAGCGAAGATTTGAACCTGACATGATGCTTGAGCAAGATTACTTGCACCCTATCACTTGCTATCCTTAGAAGAAATTCATGATTGATTTTCCTATGATTGAATCTTTTTTTTTTTTTTAAAAAAAAGAGAAAGTACACACTTGTAGGAATGAAGGCCCTTTTGCATTTCTTGTTTTTCTAGTTCACTCACTAAGATAGGCTGATTAAAAGGGGGAAAAGGCTGCAATCTTAGCAAGCATTATAATGGTGTCATCCACTCCAATGAACTACGAAGAAGGAACGAAGTCCAATACCCTCAAGGTCGCAGGCTTCGAAAGAATGATGAGGATGACGTCTTTCCATTTTAAAAAAAAATTTATCTTTAGTCTATCATCTCCCGCTGTAAATATTTTATACCCTTTTAGAATCATTTCACTATATTTTCTTTGTAGAATCACCTTTTAACCCTTCGTAAAAATTTAAAAAAAGAAAATCATCATACATTTTGCATTCGTATTTACATTTATACATTCGTGGCCTACTTTTGTGCATGAGTAGCCTAATGTGCTAATTGGTTCCTCATACCTCTTAGTAGAATACCGTGCAAGATTAAGGTAAGTCTGATTACTGTTTATTGGTCAGATGTTTGTATGAGCTCTTATGAAGCAATCTAATCCATGTTGTCATTTATAAGACCCACATTGTGTCTTGTTAATGTTCCTAGAATCGTATATAGATCAAATTATACTTAAATATCAAGATTAAAAACCTTTTAGTTAAATGAAGAATCATAAAGTAATGTTTAAAGAATCTCAAAAGATGGACATCTTTAATCATCCCATCATAAGCTGATTATTTTGAAAGTTTAAACTTGCAAACAAGATTCAATTCTAGGTCGCTAAAGAATTGCGATTAAACTAGGGGCCTCAATTAAAGTTAAAATTTTCTGTATGACTAGTGACCTTGTAAGTACCCAAAATGGGCTAAGACTCTAATCATACAATTGCACTGAATTTTTCTAAATTTGAGAGGACTCAAACGAAGCCTAAGGATTCCTAAAGAAGCTAGTAGAGATAGTCTCAATGTTTAATCATTATTTGGTATATATAGGCTTCTTCGTGCCAAAATATTTTTTTTTGTCTAAAAGATCTTTGTCGTTCATTGGTCAACCAATTTCGCCAAAGAGGGGCAGCTGTAGACACCCCATTTTGGCATGATCTTCTAACTTAGTGATCGACAGCCTTGAGCTTCTTCTTTATTGGTCGATAAATTTCTCAACTCATCTCAACCCTTCAGAATTTTTAACCAATCGTAGAACCCCATTTAGAACCATCAACCATCTTTAGATAACACTTTTAGAACCCAAAACCATCATTAGAAAACGCCATCTTAAGCTATAAGAATTTAATTAAAGGTTTGACTTTTGTTGATAAATGGTCAAAAATTGCTTATATGTTTGATTTTACCATTAGATTGATCAAAACTAAAAATATTTGTTTCTAGCTCATTCATCTTTTAAAAGAGAAGCAGTTTAACTAAAATCTAAGGGCTCGATTATAAGATCAAGGCTTTTGTTTGGCTAATTCTTAAATGATCTCAATTTTTGACAACTTGTGTGTTAATGAAATGTCCACCTTTGAAAAGTACTTTGAATGATCTTTCAAAATATTTTTGTCTTGTCAATTTTGGACTTAAAATTTGCATTTTATCAATAATTGATCAAAACTCTTGATGTATATGGTCTTGATGTATGTAAATGTACCAAGGTTCATACATCACGACACACTTTGATAATATTACTGAAGCTTATCCATCCAACTCACCAAATTCTCATACTTTTCCATTTTATCCACAAATTTTTTGTTTATTCTTCACACATAAATTTTCTACAACTTTTTAACTTTCTAGATTGACCAACTTTTTCCTAATAAATTAAAAAATTCCTTAACATATCCATATAGGACAAACTCTCTTTTACTTTTTTTACCCTCAAATGACTAAACTAATATTTTTTTTATTCCCAAACTATCCTAAACCCTTACTTTTCACCTATAAATACCCTATTCCTCCTTTTAGAAAATAATCCTTCAAGCCCTCTCTTTAGTCCTAGAAAAACTCTTGCAAAATAGTTTCTTAACTTTCTAAAAACCCTTAGAAACCTATAAAAAATCCTCGAAAGATCCTTCTTGTTTTAAGAGATTAATGAAATTCCACCGGTCCGTTCTCTTTAACTCAATATACCTAGAAGGGGGGGGGGTTGATTAGGTATTTAAAATTAATAATACCTACACAGTTTTACTGGTCGATGGTAAGAAGATAAAATCTCAGGCCTTGGTTGTTTGAAAAAAGATTATCACAACCGACTCAAATCAAATATACCTCTGTGGTATATTGTCTTTTTGTCGTTTGATCTAATTAGGATAGATTGCGGAATAAAAACAAACAATCACATAAGACAAGATATTTTTATGTGGAAACCTTAGCCAATGAAAAATCATGGGACCACGTCCAGACGAAAAGTATCACTAACTGAAAAGTTAAACAAAACAAAGGTTACTTACGCAGATCTGTTGCAAATACAGCTTCCAACCTTAGCCAAGGCCCACTGCCGATGCGTCCACGTCCTCTGAATCAACGTCATGAATCCATGCGCGCCCTTCCAGCCAAGAAGCCTTATCCGCTTGTTCAATTTGGTACACCCCAAACCTACCTTCGACTAGATCCTCCGATCTTAATTCTCAACACTTCCGTCATTGCAGAAGGTCAAGGATTCAGTACACCTTGAACCTTAAGTTGGTCAAATGGTGTTGAGTCACACTGGTACTCTCAGGCTTACTAGGTTGAATATAGAAGTGGAAAATCTAGGCTGAGTAAAGATCAAGCTCTTGGCTTTGATCAAGAAGATAACAAGCTCACAAGATGTGAATGAAAACAAACTTCTTGCTCTTCGAATGGACACTCTAATAAATATAGCATTTGCTTCTCTCTCTTGAAGATTGAGTCACTCTGTGTCTCTGTGTGTATTTAGAGAAGGCATAGAAGGGTTCTATTTATAGAATACCAAGACCCTCAGTCGTGTGGATCGTGGGATAATGGAACCATGAATTTCGGATCTGAGAAAACTGATTCTATTCAAAGTCCAATCGATTGTACACTATACATGTCCAATCGATTGGACTATCCCACTAGTCAATAAAATTAACTTTGATCGGGTTTGTCCAATGACTAAATTTGACCATTATATTTTGTTTATTTTAACCACTCCTATGGCCACTAAGTCACATACCTTCCTAATTGAGCATACACGATCGTTAACTGACAAATCAGTAGTTACTCAGATGACTCCTGTCGTCAACCGTCTGATTCTTGTTGTCTCTGTCTTTTAGTCTTCACGTAGTTGGCGAAGTATGTATACCACGACATCTTCACACCACACTAGTGCTCGTAGGAACGGTTACAAGAATGTTTTTTTGTCAAACAGAATCTTTACCAAATTAAATATGAAAATATTCCTTACAATTAAGTCGAAGTTTGTTCTTCCTCACTTCATTTTTTCTTTTTTCGAGAATAAGAAGAAAGGAAAGAAGAAGAAAAGGCCAAGGAAAGAAGAATAACCATTTGCAAGGTACAATACAAACAACATAAGTTCTTTCTCTCTTTAACAATGTAACCACATAGGAAGGCTAAGCCACCCAACTTTATTTGTTCTTTTTCTTTTCTATCTAACTTTTATTATATGCTTTGTTAGTTCTTTATTTTATTTCTTTTTTCTTATTTTTTTTATCATTGTCTTTTTTACTTTCTCTCTCTAGCAATGTAACCACATGGAAAGGCTATGTCACCCTATTCTTTTTTCTTTCTTTATTTGTCTTTTATTCTATTTACTTAGCTTTAGATTATTGTATGAATAGTTAATTTTTTACTTTAGTTTATCTTTCTTGCTTACCTCATGTTGTCTTTTTTTACTTTCTCTCTCTAGTAATATAACCACAAGGCTATGCCATCTTTTTTTTTTTTCTTTCTTTATTTATCTTTTATTCTATTTACGTAACTTTAGATTATTGTATAATTAGATAGTTATTTACTTTAGTTTATCTTTCTTGCTTCCATTATGTTGTCTTTTTTTACTTTCTCTCTATAGTATATGTAGAGAACCCGAAATGCTTGCATAGTAGGGTATTCCTGCATTTTTACTTATGTTCTCTTTTTTTCTCCCTACTATATATGGAGAACCTGAAATGCTTGCATAGTAGGGTATTCTCACATTTTTATTTTATGTTCTTTTACATGTAGATTCTTATTTTTCTTAAACGGTAACTTGAGAAGATGATTGAGGGTACAAGAGTAGGTAACTGTTTAAATCCGGGTAAGTTGGGATGGAGATGCCCGATATTAAGTCACCCATGCCTAAACCCGATTTTCTTCATACTCCCCTTATGGCTCTAAAAGAAGATAAAGTGCCGGTTGCTTTGCCCATTGTGGATGTTTTCACGAATGTTGCCCTCCGATTTGCCAAACGTTGTCGTGAGTTTGAAGAAGAACGAGGAAAAACACATGAAAAGATGATCATACAAGTAAGAAAGAAAATGATGTACATCGCCAAAAACAAGTACTTGAAGAAGAAGATTGTCAAGCTTGAAGAAGAGAACATTTACCTCAATGAGTTAGAAGAGCGGTGCAAGCATGTTGAAGAACTTAATGAGCAATGTAAATTCCTTAAAGAGGTTCATTACCGATGTGATGAAGATCGTCATAGCGCCATTGTAAATCGGGATGCTATGTTGGGGGAATTGGATCATGTGGAAAGAAATCATAAAGATAAAGCAGTCATTTATGATCAAACGGTTAAATGGCTTGATGCATATAATATTGCCTTAGAGAGGCAAATTATGTCACTTGGCTATAAATCGATTATGGCCCCGCCTCCTCCCTATAAGAGTTCTTAGTTGAAAAAAAAAAGAGGCCACTTTTGTATTTTGTGATTACAAGTCAATGAAATCTCTACTTTCTTCATGAAAGCTTATGGTTTATTGTTTTTTCTTTAACTTTCAAAAACTTAGGATGTTCATCTTGTAGTTTGGATTTCTCTTGAGGAACCATTGCCATTTTCAAAATCAATTGGGTTTCCTTTAAGGTAACAAACAATCACACAAGACAAGAGATTTTTATGTAGAAACCTTAGCCAAGGAAAACCACGGGACCACATCCAGACAGAAAGTATTAGTAACTGAAAAGTTAAACGAAACAAAGGTTACCTATGCAACGCCGTTGCAAATACAGCTTCCAACCTTAGCCAAGGCCTATTGTCGATGCATCAACGTCCTCTAAATCAATGCTACGAGTCCACGCGCGCCCTCCTAGCTAAGAAGCCTTGTCCGCTTGTTTAGTTTAGTACACCCCAAACCTACCTTGATCAGCCACTCCGATCTTAATTCTCAATACTCCAGCCTTTGCCAAAAGCGAAAGATTCAATACACCCTGAACCCTAGGTTGCTCAATAGGTTTTGAGTCACACTGGTACACTCAGGCTACTAGGTAAAATATTTATGTGGAAGACCTAAGCTGAGTAATTGATCAAGCTCTTGGCTTTGATCTAGAAGAGGAAAAAGCTCACAAGATATTTATGAGAACTAAAAAGCTTATTGCTCTTCGAATGGACAGTAATAAATAAATATTTTTTCTCTCTATTCAATGTCTATAGAAGTGTGTTTAGAGAAGACATATAAGGGTTGTATTTATAGAATTCGTATCCCTGAGCCTTTTAGAATGTAGAAGAGTGGAAACTAGAATTTTGGATTTGAGAAAGACTCAATTCGCGTGAAGTCCAATCGATTGGGTTTTGGGTCCAATCGATTGGCCTTGTATTGATGGGTTTTTTCCTTCTTAAATCCAATCGATTGTTCATAGTCGAATCGATCAGACTTAAATAAGATTCTGTCCCATAAGCTCCAATCGATTTAATAGTGGTTTCCAATCGATTTGGGCTTTGATCAAGTTTTGGCTTGTAAACTCCAATCGATTTGATAGAGGTCTCCAATCGATTGGGCATTGATTAAGTTCTGTCTCGTAAACTCCAATTGATTTAATAGAGGTCTCCAATCAATTGGGCTTTGTCCAATCGATTGGAGTTTCCCAGAAGTCAATAATATTGACTTAGACTCGGGTCTGTCCAATGACTAGGTTTGAACATTATATTTTATTCATTTAAACATATTCTTATGGCTACTAAGTCACTTACCTTCCTAAGCGAGCGTACACGATCTATAACCGACAAATGGGCAGTTACTCAGATGACTCCTATCATCAACCGTTTGATCATTGCTGTCTCTGTCTTCTAGTCTTCACGTAGTCGACGAAGTATGTGTACCACGACATCTTCAACACTACACTAGTGCTCGTAGGAACGGTTACAAAATATTTTGTGTCACACTGAATCTTTGCTAAACTAGAATATGAAATTATTCTTTACAATTTCCCCCTTTGGCAATTCTGTGATAAAAACATTTAATCATAAAGAAGGTAAACACAAAAGAATTACAATCCCACCCTCTTACGTGATTCACGCACTATCTCACAATCTCTCGGAGATAATCGAACAGATAATAGAATAGTAGCTTTTGATCTGTTCCCTGCACATTCTACCAACACATACCATGTAATATCATCGGCAAAAAAATCAATAAACCAATAATAAAATGCAGTGAGTTAATTATGTACATCACAGGTAGAGAAATAGATAAAATAATGTACAATTTTACTCTCCCTAAATTTCTCTCCCCCTATCTCATGCAACTACTTGTTTACCTCATATGATTTTTCTCTCCCACTTTTTGTCATAGAATGACAAAGGTACAGAAAATAAATAGATAAATAATATGCATAATATATTATCATGAATCACAAGTGCATCAGTGCAACATGATAACAAGTATAAAAGCCAAAAGAAAGCATGACACATAGTTGTGGGGGATAAAAACTGTGTAACATTGTTGACACGTGGACATATGATATTGTGACGCGTGTCACACTGTTCGGCTGACATGTGGCATTCCCTTTAAAACTTGGAGCTGGAAAAACTCACTTTGGAACCTCGGCACCTCGGGTGCCATTATCAGAAGCACCTCGGGTGCCTCGGGTGCCTCGGGTACCATTATCTCGGGTACCTCGGGCACCTCGGATACCTCGGGTACAAGTACCTTGGGACCTTGGGTACCTCAGGTGCCTTTCTTTTAGGCACCTCGGATACCTCGGGTACCTCGGGTGCTATTACCTTGGAACCTCGGAGCGTCGGGTGACATATTGGGGTTTTTGCGAACCTTGAAGCAACGAGCAAACTGTTCCCAGTATTATGCTCAGGAAATTTGGAGATCTTAGGCACCTTATTCGAGAACCTTGAGAGTCTCGGATATAATATTCGGGAACCTCGGAATTACCTTTATACTTGAAGAATATTATTAAAAGGCACATGGTGAATTCTTATTGGTTCATATAAAATATCTGCATAAATATTTAGCTTTGAATGCTATAAATAGTAACATTTGTTACAGTAAAAAGGATGCAATCTTGGAGATTTAAACTTGAAAACTGACTTAAGCATCGGAAGCTCATTTGGTGGAATTCCACCATATTGAGTTATTTGCAGGATCGTCCAGTGGCCCCGGAATCTTTATCTCGGACACCTCGGAACTTGACTTCGGATACATCGGAATCTAATCTCGGATACCTCGGAATCTGATCTTGGACACCTCGGAACCAACTTCGGACACCTCGGAATCGGATTTCAGAATTTGTCTTGGGACCTCGGATCCAACAGCACGTGAAAAATATCAATCAAGTCCGTGGAAAAGCGTGTATTTTGAAGGTGTGTGGATTTATTCCCTACAATAGTCTAAATACATCAATGGTTTAAATTTCGGTGAAACCATCTAACCAATCATAAATCTTTTTCAAATGAATTTTAAATTTTTAAATCATCTCTGAAAAGATTTACAACTCACAGAACTCAAATCAGATCAATCTAAATTAATTCGAATAAAAATATCAAATCTAAAGTATGCTAGAATACATGAAAAGTCAAGTTAAATGCAATGCATAATGAGTTTCAATGTGATAGGCACTAACAAATACCAAACTTAGGATTTTAGACTTAACTACTCAGTTTAATCTTGAATAGTTCAAATGCAGTTCATCTAGGCCATTCATCAGAGCCAGTCAATCAAACTAGTTCACTTTAGTTGAATTTTCAATTTCTTTTACTTGGGTGTACTGTGATCTGACTTTCCACATTGTAGGGTACAAGATAGATGTTAGTAAAAATCTAAATACTTTACTAAAAATTTGGAAGTATCATGTATCCAATCATGAAATCCTCATTAGAGCTAATAGGTTCTCACTTAACTCACTATTTTTAAGTGTATTGCCAATGTGATTTCACATTATTTTTGTAGCAAATATGGCTATTTTTTACTCAATTGTTTTACCAGAATTTCAATTTTCAAATTCTCATCTATTGACACTTGGTCGATATAGTAGCTTTCACACTCGGTCGATATGGTATCCTCTGCAGCATTATATAATCGAATTTTTATATATATTAGGGTCATACAGATTTTACCACATCCACTTGAGGCTGCTCTTTCCATGGAGAACTATCACACTGGGAGGCCAACAGTCGATTACATAAGCATCTAAAGTGAACTGAAGGAAGGAACACAACTAATTTGAAGTCATGAAAAGTAGAAGTTTATTCTTGATTTCTATAGAGTACTAGATTTGTTATCTCTATCAAATTCAGTCCCAACCACTGTCAGTCAGTGTGCATGTGAATAACAAGTTAAAACTTATGAACATCCACTAACTGAGAATTAGTAAAATAAACTAATCTTCTAAATTTCTTAGAATTTTCTACAATGATCTAGTCTAAATTTACCTTGTGTCAAGTCCTAGTTCTAGAATTTTCTAGAGTTAATGCCCATCATATTAAAAACAATTATGCGATGCACAACTCTAAAACAAAATCCTAAACAAGACACAAAATAATTTTTGATTTTTAAATTTTTTATTTTTGTTTTTGATTAGATGAACTTAAAACAATGCAAATAAGCGAAGATCTAAAACAAATAGAAAACTATAAAGAAAATAAAATCCTAAAACAAAACTGTACACCCAATTCACAAAAGATATAAAATAATAAACTAGAGAAGAGTATAAAGAACCACACTTATTCAATCAATGGAACAAGTGCCACTGGACTTCATAAGGAATTCATTCCAAATAGAATAGATTTATTGATCCTTCATTTCTCACCCATATGATCTTATACCTTTTAGGTGAGCTCTTTTTTTTCGCCATTTGTATAAGCGGTGATGGAGGATTGACATTTCTCTTTTTATTTGTCCTCTTCTTCTGCGCCCTTTGAGTTTGGGTGCCATTGAATTTCATAAGATTTGCAATCTCTCTACTCAAGGCATTCGACTTTTGATGCAAGGCTGTCATTTTATGGAGTAGATCTCCTTGGTTCCCATATGATTTTCTCTTGAGGGGAACCATAGTATCTCTCCTTTTTTGGAAGCAATTCTTACTCAGGTGACCTATACCCCTACAGTAATTATACACGACCGCATGAATAACTGATCTGGGTCTAGGTTGATCCACATGTGGTGTGAAAGAAACTTTGGCTTTTACAAATTTAGTTCCTGAAGACAATGAGGTATTAACATTATCAACATATCAAATTCTCCGTTTGTCTCCATATCGTTGTCCCACACTTAGAATCTCATTTAATTTTTCAGTCCTTTGAGAAATATACGGCAAATCATTTTTCAGTTGAACTAGATCAAGTTCTCTAGACATTCTTGATAATCAGTTTCAAGAAATTTAACTTTGTCTTGGAAGCTAGCTTTCTCTTCTTCATGCTGTCTAAAAATAGTTTCATATTTTTCATGCTCACTTTCAAAAGACATTTTAGCATCCGTACAAGTTTAGAACTCGCATTCCAAGAACTTGTTTCTCTCTTGAAGGGATTTCTTATCTTCTCTAAGCTGACCAACTAGCATAGATAATTCATTATTGCCTTGTTTGCAAGCAGGATTGTCAGAATCAAGAAATTCAACTCTATTAGTCAATTTCTTATTTGATTTGGTCAATCTAAGACTTTCTTTATATAGCTCTTGATAAGCAGGATAAATATCACATTGATCTTCACTATCTGAGTCACTACAACTATTCACAATGAACCCTTCTTTCGGCATCTTTATAGTTAAAAGAATGAACAGGTCTTCTTGGAATCTAAATTCAGGTGAATAAACCTCTTATAGAGTAACCTGCTCTGATACCAATTGAAAAACAACCGATCCGTTCTCTTTAATCAGAAATACCTAGAAGGGGGGGAGAGGTTGATTAGGTATTTAAAATTAATTAATCATAAACAGTTTTACTGGTCTATGGTAGGAAAATAAAATCGCATGTCTTAGTTGTTTGATAAAGGATTATCATAACCGATTCAAATCGAATATATCTCCGTGGTATATTTTCTTTTCGTCGTTTGATCTAATCAATATAGATAGCGGAATACAAACAAATAATCACACAAGACAAAAGATTTTTACGTTGAAACCTTAGCCAAGGAAAACCACGGGACCATGTCCAGATGGAAAGTATCACTAACTGGAAAGCTAAACGAAACAAAGGTTATCTACGCAGCACCGTTGCAAATACAGCTTTCAACCTTAACCAAGGCCTACTATCGATGCGTTCACGTCCTCTGAATCAATGTTACGAGTCCACCCGCACCCTCCCAGCCAAGAAGCCTTGTCCGCTTGTTCAGTTTGGTACACCCCAAACCTACCATTGATTAGCCACTCCGATCTTAATTCTCAATACTCCAGCCTTTGCTGAAGGTGAATGTTTCAGTACACCCTGAGCCCTAGGTTGCTCAATAGGTGTTGAGTCACACTAGTACACTCAGGCTACTAAGTCAAATAGCTATGTGGAAGACTTAAGCTGAGTAATAGATCAAGCTCATGGCTTTGATCTAGAAGAGGAAAAAGCTCACAAGATATTTATGAGAACTAAAAAGTTTCTTGCTCTTCGAATGGATACTCTAATAAATAAACATTTCTTCTCTCTATGCAATGCGTATAGAAGTGGATACTACACTATGATAGAAAATTCTCCTATCTCTTGAAAATCTAAAAAGCGCACAGCCAATGGTTTCTCGTTCTTCGGCTGAAGCGGAATATCGTTCCATGGCCACAACATGTTTTGAGATCACTTGGCTATTTTCTCTCTTTCGGGATTTAAATGTACATCATCCACAACCTGCTTTGTTATTTTGTGATAACAAAGCGGGCATCCACATTGCTACAAATCCAGTTTTCCACGAAAGAACAAAACACATCGAAATCGATTGTCATGTGGTTCATTAAAAAATACAATTAGGCTTAATTCATACTGAATATATATCCACGGATCAACAACCAAAATATGTTTTTACCGAACCCCTTGGGTCATCTCAATTTCATAAGTTGGTTTGCAAGTTGGGTATCCTTGACATACACACGCCAACTTGAGGGGGAGTATTGAAGATTGTGTATCCAGACGATGTTCTCTAGTTGACTCATTCAAAATAGTCCAGTTGTTCTTTTGTTGTAACTGTCTTGCATTGTTGGACGACTTATCTCTTATTTGAATGTCAAACTCGCTAGAATCAAGGGATTAAATCTGATCCTTGATTCTTAGCTTCTTAATGTATTGCACGGTGAAATAATATATTTCTTCTTTAAGAATTTTGTTGTCAAGGAGACAAGATCTTTTTTTTTTATAAGTCAAAGCTATATTAAAGAGAAGGAGATCGAGGCGATCTCAAAGTACAAGGAGAGAAGGAAAAGAAAAAAAGTTAACACAAAATTTGTTCCATCCTAAATACCAAATCACAAAAGAAAGTGCCTCAGAGGGTTTCTCTTCTTCAACAGACTTCTAGCAAGAGATTCGTAGAGGGCTTCTCTTCTTGTTTTTATCCCCGGACAGCCAAAGGAGTTCCTTTCAAATGGGAATTGGAGCCCCACCAGATCTCTGAGAATTAAAGATTGGAGGAGGTGATCTCGTGCCTTTCAACACTAAAGCAACTCTTTGTTGCAGATCTAGAGCAGACTCGGAGAAGAGACGGGATCACGGTTGGCTGTGTTTGATCCCAAACTTTAGGGTTTGGGACGAAAACGGCAAAAAAAAAAAACCTCCAAATTCTATTTATACTCATTTATGACTGGTTTGACTCGCCAGATCGAATCGGCCAACTCGGTTGGATCGATCGCCCGATCCGGGGTGATCGATCTGCACATGGGGTTTTCGTCTCGGTAGTGACCGATCCTGATCCGGATCGCCGGATGCAGAACAGGATCGGCCGAGACCTTGAACCACTGTACATGCATTTATGTCCAGTTTTTTACATAAAAAACGTTGACATTCACAGGCAAAAATGCCTTATGGCACACTTTTTGTGGCTAACTAACCGCCTGAATATTTGACCGACCTGGTAGTCAACCTATACACAAAAAATCAGCCTGATTGGTTATTTATAGCTATTTGATTGTGTACCTCAAAAAATGCAATAATCCTATGGCTAGAAATCACCCAACATATAAATCACCGGATTGGGATGATTTTTGGTTTGTAGGTCCGGTAATCATGTGGTCAATGGGCTCAAAAGAGTGTGATACGTGGCATTTTGTTCTATGGGTGCACATCAAAGCCTTCCTCCATTGGATGTAATTTACTTACAAACATGAATCGGAGTCCAGTTTTTCTCCCGAACATCTTAGCACATGGACAATCACCAGCGTTCATATCAGCCACCTTGCACAATCTTAAAGACCATTGACCATATGGATGTTTGAAAGGACCAAAAATCAGCCTGATAGGTGATTTTTAGCTGGAAGAAAATTAAACCAAAAAAAAAGACAAAATCCAACAGTTAGAAGTCGCCAATCAAGCTGATTTTTGGTCTGTAGGTCCACCTAGGTATGGCCAAACATCTTTACGGTCAGTTGTCTCTAAGAATGTGCCACATGTCTCGTACAGACGTTGGTGATAGTGTGTGATCAAAGATGTTTGTGAGCAAATCTGGACTCGATGAATCATATCCGTTGTCTGTACAGACCCAATACATTTCACCTCGATACGGCAAAAAAAAAAAAAATTATCCTGGGCGTTGGTGGTGGAAGGAGTGTGCGCCATCGCACTATTGGACCCCCTTTGGTCAAAGCAAATTATATTCTTTTGGGAATTTTTGACACCCATGTTTTCTGGTGCACGGATTTTCGGATTTGAGCGGGAATGTAGGCTTTTTGGATTTTGATTTTCTCAGGAAGAAGTGAAAGTTGATTTTTTTCTTTTTGATGGTTCGGAAACTGAATCAAGAGAGGTAACCGATGAGAATAGCAAATCCGGGTTTAAACAGAACCACAACATTATGCTAGCTCATAGTTTTAAGGGCGTGTTTGATTGCCAAGTGCATTTTCCTTGGGAAAACACAACTGTCCATTGTTAGATAGCGATTTTAAATCTGTACAATTTTCCTCACAAAGCCAATTAAATCTGAATAATTTTCCCTACTAAGCCCGGAACTCATTTCCCTCTTCACATGATTGAAAACTGTTCTCAGTTGCAATCAATCAGCCATTTAAGGCATTTCTAAATGTATTTTCTCAGAAAATTTTTCAGTACAATCAAACACGCCCTAAGTGTTTCTATTGTAACAGTGATACACGCTAGGCTTGAAGCACTTGCAGACCTATCCCATGAATATTTGTCTTCTCCTCTCGTTGCTCAAGGAGAAGACAAAAATATTCCTCTTTCTTTATACCTCAAATACTGATGAAAACAAATCGAATCGAACACCTAGAAATCAATAATCAGGGGATTGGTGAAACATCCATACAGTCAGAGTCCTCTAAGAGTATGCCACGTGGCTCATGTTGTGTCCTTAAGGGGAGCCGGTCACTGGAGTCCGACCTTTTTTTTATATGGTATATATACAGTAAATCATAACTGGGTGACCTTATTGCACACAAAACCTAAAAGAGCAACATCTGCGAGTGACCAAACAGGGGTTGGGGCACACAACAGGCACACGCAACTGCCCAATAGGAAGAAAAAAAGACAAAAAAAAGAACTAAAAGACGGTACATTTTAGAAAAAAAAATTTTAAAATCAACTCCTAAAGATGACTCCAATCGAATGCTTAGAAAACACTAATCGGGCTGATTTTTTGCATGTAGGTCAATTTATTGATGGGCCAACCATCCATGCGTCATCGCAACGTGGCGTTCCCCTAGTCAAATTAATGCAACATGGATTGTCGCACAATGTGGATGAAACAAACACCCCAAGTGCCCAAAGTTACATGACAATGCATGTTGTGCGCCAAGACCCGTCAGCAAGGCCCATCGTCGGAACCCTACAATAGGTCCCACTTAGATATCCTCCGCCAAAAGTTCTTTGATGGCTAATCAGAACCAATCATTTGATCCATATATTTTATATGGACAGTTTGCTCTTATGATCAATTGGATGTGTCACAATCATCCAATCAGGTCAAGTTATGGAACAGGAGATCATAAGTTGGGTCCTGTCCCCACAAATGTATATCGTGTATGGAACAAGAAGGGCAGTTGCTACAACCATCATCCAGAGAAACGTAGTAAATTAATCCACTGCCACCATACCTGAAAGGAAATTACAAGATAATTCTGAGGACAAACCTTGCTTGAACAGAGATCACGCCAACAGAGAACTCTAACCGAGTATGCGCCAGCTACAATGCATTTCTTTTGATTGTCACCACAGAGGTTGGAAACAATATAATTTGACAAGAAGCTTATAAAAAGGTCGAAACAAGATGTCCTCTTGAGAGTGGATACTTTGAGCTTGTCGAAAGCGGAAAATCTTCATAAAAACCCCCTGCTCATTTCATTTGATGGACCAAGGTTTTCCTTCGTCTTTCAAACCGTCTCTTCTTCGTTCCCAAACTGTTACACTCCAATTCTGAAAACCAGCTCCAAGCTGCCAACTTGTACTTGGCAAGCCTTGAACATATGACCCCTCCCCCCTCTTTAATATCCAAGCAACAGTTCCAACTTCAATTTCATTCTGGAGAAGCAAAGGTGCTTCAAGGTCATTCCCCTCATTTCCCCTTTTTCCTCCTATCCCTGTCCTCTCTGCCTTTATCCCTATCATGATCGTCCCTCTCTTTGCTTCCACTCTTCTCACGATCCCTTCTCCTTTCACTTTCCAGCTCATGAATTCTGTCTCTATCACGGTACCTGTCCCGATCCCTGTCCACGTCATTTTCCCTTGCCCTGTCTTTGGTTGATGACTTGTGTTGGGGGCTCCGGCTTCTACTCTGGCTGCGATGTCGTTTCCTTGAGGAATCACGGAAATCGCCTCGTCTGTCCTTCCTCTCCAGAGACGACCTCTCTGCAGTTTCAAAGCCTTTAAGAGTAAATCCTTGAGCATGCACATAATATGCAAAACTGATTATTCAGAAAAATAAAGCTAATAATACTGCAGTCTTTATGATTTACCACACGGATTTCATGAAGAAAAAACCTCAGGAGAAACCAATAAAAAATTAGTCAAAGGCCAGCCATTTTTACGTGGATGCAGATGTGACTCGGACACGGAAATGGATATAGCATGCATGACATGACACATCAGAAATATCTGCTAATAGATCCATCATAATGGCATATATGGGTTGAAAACAGACATGCCAACATATGGCTAGTGAGAACCCGCAGACTTCCATACGTATGAGGATATAGATAACTGTTGGATTAAGATCTTGTGTCTTAAGCAAATTTTGTTATCATATAAGGTCTGAAGAAACCCAAGCTATACCTATCTGACAGACCATAAAGACAGTTTACAACAGCATAGATGTGCACATAGAATACATGCATGGCAGTGGAACCAAGGATTTAGGGACCCGGGGAGCATGTTTGAAAAGGGGGTGTGCAGGGGTCAGTTTTAGGTGGAGCTCCATTTCTGCCTTGAACCTTGCTTGATAAATGCATTGGTCCAGGGATTTGGGCAACAGTTGGTTGGCCCAAAACCCTGCTTTCAGCACCCTTTTTTAAAGAAGTCTCATGGGGAACTGTCTGAGTTCTAAAGAGAAACGAACAAGGACATGAATAGAAATCCAAGCACACCCAATGTTTCCATGTGACAGGGCCAAGACCAAAACCAATTCAAGCCAATAACAACTCAACTAAGTCGCTAAGTTGGCTGCAGGCCACATCAGCCCTACGGAAACCCTAAGTTGTTTAGACGCTAATTTTAGCCTGCGAGGCTAAAAACCTAGGGTTCCCCAGTGTCTGATGTTGCATGCAACCAAGCCAAGCCTGTTCTTTTGGGACCCAGTCTACTTCCAAAACAGTTTTCCTTTCTTATGATAGAGAACAATTACAATTGAACCTTTCAATGATACTTGAGACTCTAGAAGGCCTCATTATTAGCCTAAGTGATGACAACTCACTAGTCAATCAGGACAAAAATATTTAATATTTTACATGGGAGCTTTTCTATCTCCTATCTCCTATCTCCGTCTTCCACCACGAGCTTGTTGCACTTCTAAAAATATGGGATCCAGTGATTGAAAGAGTGGGAAGAAGATTGGTATCTTGGAAGAAAAGCAACCTTTCTTTTGGACCACGTAACAACCACAAAGCAGTTTTAGGGTTTTTTGCCAACTCAATCGCATCATAACACGTACAGAGGTGTCACTTTTTTAATAATTATTCTTACTAGTACTATTAACATTATTATTATTATAAAAATTGATTTCAAAAGGGCTTGTGTGTTTCATCCCCCATACACAATTTTATTAAGTTATTAAACACAAACAATAATTGTTTGATAGTCTTCCCTCCAATAAATCAAGTTATATTAATTAAGTTCAAGGTCTCAAGTTTCAGTCGATATCAAGACTATTGCCCGATATGTCCTGATCTATGTCACAATGAAATGGACACGTGTGTCAGCGTTTGATAAGGATACGAGGTGTCTAACATGGCATGGCACGTTTAAGAAGCCCGATTCACGGACACGTCCACATACATGTATTATAACATAATATATTAGCCATATTTAAACCAAATTTTTTTTTTAAAATAAAAATAAGAAAAGAAATATAGGAAAAGTAAAGAAAATAATTTATAAACTGTTGACAATCACTTTACTCTAAAAGCTTAAGCTATTAGAGCAAAGTTGTTGTCAACATGGTATCAAAAAGGGAGGTCTTGGGTTCAATCCCTGGGGGGCGTATGCGCTGTGTTGTGCCGTTTGTGGCGTACACATGCAGGGGGGCGTTGTTACTTTCGCGTGTGACTCATGCGGTCCATGTGTGTGCCGGGGACCCTTTGATATACATAGTTACGCCTCCCTCCAACAGCTTAAGCTTTTAGAGCAAAGTGGTTGTCGACATAAACCATCTAACAAAATATTAAATATAAGTAGATTTATAATAAGGAAAACTATAAAAACAATTATAGCTATGTTTAACAACTTAGAAAAAAAAAGTATTGTATGGAGGATGGAACACACCAACCCTACTTTAGAAATCAATTTTATTTTAAAATAAAATTGACATGGCCGTACTTGTCCAGATGTGTCAACACGCGATTGTGTGTCAACATGTCCAACACAGCCAAACACTCAAAAGTGTCGTGTTCATGTTCCATAGGTCTTGATATAGGTAGGAACTGAGGAATGATTCACAAATGATCACCATTGGTAGGACGTGTCTCATCTGTATAGCCCGGGTAGGACGTGTCTCATTTGTATGGCCTAGTATGTATCGGGCCATTCAAATGCATTAAAAGCTCGTGAAACAAAAGGAGTGGGGGGCACCGACCCTCTTTTTTCCCTCTAAAATAGCTTCTATGTTTTTCCAAATGTAGTAAAACTTAAAGTAACTCTATTTCTCACTATTATCCAATTCAAAATCAAACAAAAAAAAATGAACAATGTAGAAGATATTTTATTCATCATCAATCATCCTTTTCTCTTTTTTTAATTTAATTTTTCAGATTTTGTTTCTGAAATGGGTTGTGAATGTGGTGAAGTAGAAGGCCAATGTGTTTTTTGATTTTTTTTTTGTAAAATGGGTTCATGTTCTCAGATGATTTTTTTTTTTTTTTTTTTTGTGAAATGGGTTGTTCTTGTTTTCTAATTTTTCTAAAATGGGTCACCCATGTCTTCTGATTTTCTTCTTTACTTTTTTTTTTGTGTGAAATGGTTTGTTCATGTTGTTTGATTTAGAATTTTGTCTGTGTTAGATCATTTTTTAGAATTTTTCTGACTTCGGTCATCTTTGTGTAATTCTTGATAAATCTAGAAATTTGTTGTTCGACTCATTTTAGTTTAATCTTCCTCATTTTCTTCTTCTCTCCCTCTCCCTCTCCACTTCAGCATATACAATAGGGCATAACCAAACAATATGGAAACAAAAACTAGATCAAGGTTGACAATAACCTAACCAATCCCAGCCATGAACTAGAATAGGACTGGACAAGGTCAGAAAAACATTTGCTTTCCAAACAGGCCCTTAGACTAATAAGAATTTTCTTATAAATGTGGTAATTTCAATTTTATGTAGCTATGTTACTAGGATACTTCAAAATGGGTTCCATGCCCATGTTTGATACTTCAATTTTAGTGTAAAGTCATCTTTGTGCTGTGTTGGGGCTGTATCCCTAGTGTATATGGGTAAAACATAGCAAAATTAGTACATGTCTATATAACAATGAGACGCCACTTTTAGGTTTTGTGCCATATCGACATATCTGGCACATGTCCTGACACGTACAACAATGCTAATAATTGTTTGTAAAAAAAATATTTCTAGGAGAGGGCCGGAGTGTTCCATCCTTCCATACGCTACTTTATCAAGTTGTTGAGCATAATATAATTCTTGGATAGTCTTCCTTATAAACTTATACTAGTGGATGGCACGTGACGTAATTAACATGCAAATTATCAAGATGTATATAGGCTGTATTGTATTTAATAGTTAACTGAAACATGGTTTTTTTGTTAATCTTGATTTAGGTAGTGTATATGGGACTATTTTGGAAAGATATGGAAAGATATTAAGTCGTTAAAAGAGTTATTTTAAAAGTATGGATAAAATGGCACAGTAGGTGATTATGAAGGGGATGATGTATTGAAAATATAATTAACGGCATGGAAAGTAATTAAGTAGTTAAATAGGGCTGTTTTTCAATGACTGGTAAGTTTTTGAAATCAAAATATTTGCTTCAAATTCAATAATGCGGGAGTACGGTGAAGGAGCATTTAATGAACTAATAGATGCTAAATGAACGTCGTGTGGTGTGGTACCCAAGTTTTGGCTTTAAAATAGTATAGTAATTTATGAAGTTATTGACTAGTCTATGGTGTATGGAAACAAGTGGAGGAGTTCCTAATAGACACCTCACAGATGGGATATTGCAATGAAACTTTTCATAAGTTTGATTTAACATGTACTAATTTCCAGATCATTTCCTAGAATTCAAAGAATGTAAGAAACCAGATTTTTCCAAGCCCATTAGTTCTACTATTCTCCTCAAATCAACAGTTCGAACTAAATTGGAGTAACATTCACAAGTATAGCAAAGAGAGTTACGAAAGCAATTAATATTTTTGGAATTGTCAATATTTATTACCCAACCATTACAGATGGGTATAGCTAATTAAGTGATTTGATATTTTATAATTCCCAAAGTATGACTTGTTTGTACTTACGAGATAAGTGATCACTGTCCCCCGAAACATCTTTGTTAATATCTGATAATCCAAATTCGGATTCTAGCCGTCTCCGGTGGATTGCGACCTTCCTCTCAATTTCCTCAGAACTTCTGATTCCCCGCTCTTCAAGATATTCGCGGTATTCGATCACAGATACCTCCAGCTGCCTAAGCTTTTTCCTGAAGAACATAAGCACATTCAAGCACCTATTTTACAGACTACCATGTTATAGCAACGTATCTTATAAAATGAAACCAAAACAAACATTTCAGAGTGGAAGTAAAATACAACCTCTGTTCTTCATTCATGTCACTGTCAGGGTGAGATGAAATGCTTCTATCTGCTGCAACATCCATTTCATCAGCCTTATCAGAACCATCACCAGCATTTTCACTTCCAGAAGATGAGTAGCTTAACCCCAGGTCCCGAGCACTTCTCTTATCTTCATCATCACTGCCGTCATCCTCTCTAGCCCATTTAGAGACTGGCAAAATGGGATCAGATTTTCCCTTCTTTGAAAAGGCTTTCAGTTCAGGCTGTGGAATAGGAAGAGTTGAGGCCAAAGGTGCAGAACCTTTGCCTTGCAATCGCATCCCATCCTCCCCATAGTTATTCCATCCTGGGGACCCCGCCGGTTCCATCCCGAGGTTGATCTCTCTACGACCACCATTATTTGCATGCCAGCTACTGTCAACCTTTGAATATCTACCTGAGTTTGAATGGCTCCGTCCATATTTAATGTCATCATCTCGGTCATGCCCCCTCTGTCGTTCTGCCTCTTCCAGACTGAGCAACCTTGCAACCATCATTTCCCTACCCCCAACAAGCGATAGCCCATTGTGTCTGCAACGTCTTTCCAACTCAGCAAGGGGAAGGTTCAACAACTCCTGCATGGCTGCTCCCTTCCCCATTGTCAATGCTGCATCTTGGTTGAGCTTACCACCCTCAGCCATATCTTCGGAGCTGGTTTTGTTTTCAATTTCTGTAGCATCCCCACATATAGAATGGAAAGGAATCACACCAGAGTTCCCAGATCGAAGAAAAGTAGCTCGCAGTCCATTCACATATGCATCTGAAAAGAGAAACCAGTCTGCCCATACTTGGAGAACCTTTGAAACTCGTTCCTGCAAGAATCCCAGTTCGGAGTGTGGTGTGAGTTCTTTAACCCATTTGGGATTTGCTATATTTTACCAATTCTATTGTGGAGCTCTTTTCAGGGTAGTCGGTGGAAGCTTTTGATTCTCATGCTCATATCATTTGGGGATTACTTCATTTTGCTATTTGCTGGGCCATTTGGAAGGAAAAAAAATTGTTGTATTTTTGAAGATAAAGTGGAGGAGAAAGCTGCTTTAATTCTGAATTAAAGCATTGTTATTTTTTTATATTTCTATCTTGGAAGATTTTAAAGGCCTTAGGTTTGAATATTTTGTACTTAGATGGGAAGAGGTCATGGAAAGCTTGAGAGAATTCCTGGGTCTGTATCTCTTGTATAGTTAGAGAGTGTGTTCCTCTGTAGCTTTTTTTTTCCTCTCTTTGTATAGGGGGATTTTCTTCCCCATTATTTCCTCTAATACAAATCTTTTACTTATCAAACGAAAAAGATCAAGTTCAAGAAATCAAACAGAAACACGCAGAACAGGAATCTAGCGGGAATTTCCAAATACAGCTTACCTTGAGGGCCTCGGCAGTGATCCTTCCCGTGATACTACGATACAAGTCATTGAAGCTCTCCATTATATCAGGTAATGTGGCTTCAAATTTAGTACGGTATGCAGATGCATTCTTTACAGGAGCACTACTGTTATGAAGGATGTCGGAGACAAGCATGAGCCTTGCAACTTTAGTTGGTATGGGGGTTTCTTTAAGCGTCAAAGATTCAGTAAGAACCTCAACTATCTGCAAATGCAAGATTGAATTATGTCTGTAAAATAGCATGGAAAGCCTTGTAGAACTGAAAATGGGAACAAGAAGCACCATTGCATAGCTTGGCCTGTTTTTTGTGGAAAATAAATGTCCTTCGGCCAACATGACAACGCCAAATTGAAGTGGTTTTGAAACAAAGATGATATTTAAACTATATAAATTAAATAATAAATGTTAAAGCTAACTTGTATTAACTCATGTAACTAGTGGAAATCAAAACTAAGCACCATAGAGCCTGGGTTTTTATTAGAACTAGGTAGTACTGCCATCCATAATGCTTTATATACAGCCAAGGAGGAAATTAATAGTTAAACTGCAATATAAGCAATTACCTCCCCAGCTGCATCAGAATTATCTAAAGCAAAGCCCATAGCTTCCTTTATCTGGCTCCTCTCCAATGTCAAACCCCGCAGCATATCCTCAAACTCATCTCTCTGTGGATCTGTTAACGTTCGTTCCAGTTCTACACGCTGAAAAAGTGGCAAAAAGGTAGAGACAAATCAGAAGAAAACTGATATTTGCAATGCATAAATATATGGAATGGGAATTCTAGATCCACTTTTTTGAATGTTACTAAAAGGATGCACAACAGAACACCCACCCTGAAAATGAAGAAAACTTACTCTGCTTCTTCCCGCTGCAAATGTGGTATCAGACTCCTTCTCGTGCTCGGGGCTCTTGATAGATGGCAGAGGAGGTGGCAGCCATCTGGATGTGGAACAGGAACAAGTATTGTTTCATATAACAGATTTTATCAAACTAAGTGATTCGAGTTTCCATGTCTTTCTTGTAATTTGTAAAGATCCTTTCCACAACAAGGGAAAAAAAACTTTGACGACATCAAGCACTTATTCGTTCAAACAGGCAGGAAAAAAGAATTACCTCCCACTCCCAGTTATCATGATGAAAGGCTCTGTTCGCCACCTCTGAAGAGTATCACCCTGCATTCGCACAATCAAAAGGAATTCATCAAATTATCATTTTTTAAATGCTATATTCTAAGGCTCAACTCTTGTACATGGCCATGAGATTTCTATAGCCTAATAAAGGTAAGAGATGCATTTTAATTAAGCATATAACAGGATGTACCTGAGCAAAGGAGTACAACCTCCACACATAGTAAGTATGCTCCTTCGACCCAAGCTCAAACAAGAAGTTAAAAAGTGATTTTCCACGACCTCTCTCCATTATAGCTTGTTCAAAAGCACATCCACCATCAAGAACATGCAGAGCCATCGTATCAATTACATGGCAGAGATGATCATCCTCAGGCGGAACAACCATTATATCAGGAACATTGGGAGTAAGAACCTAAACACCAAAGCCATCAAGAACTCATTATAGTGAGACTGACAAATCAAATTAATACGTCTGACAAAAAAAGAAATTTTAACTGAAAAATAAAATAAAATAAAGCACTCAAGGATTTCTTGCCTTCAAATATAATCATGTAACAACGCGGCATTTTTAGGGTTTTTTGTCGTGTCAACACAATATCAACACATACACGTCGACATCCTGAACATACGGCAGTGCACCCTTTACTTCAATAATTATATTATAAAAAATGATTTCTAAAGAAGGCTGCAGTATTCCATCCTCCATATACTACTTTATTAAGTTGTTAAACACAACTATAATCAAGGTAGTTAAAGGCGCAAGGTGCACTTAAGGCGTTGGGACCCTTGGCGCCTGAGGCACAAGGCACAAGGCACAAGGCACGCGCCTGACTGAAGCGAGGCACAATATTAAAAATTATAATAATAAATACTAAACAATTAAGAAAAATAACATCATAAAATAACAAAAGAAGTAATAATTAGGTCATATATATAATATAAAGAATCTATTTTTTCAAAAATTACCAAAAAATGATGCACCTAGTGCGGCATTTATTACTTAATTTTGTTTTTTAAGAAATATCAGCATATATGATGGATACGTCTGGGATACGTGTTGGTACCATGTCCCATACCCATATCTATGTTGTACCATGTCAACATGGGTACAATGGGGGTATAGGTAATTTATGTTCGTTGTATTCGAGTCTTTTTCATGGCTTATTTTCAACCCTGGATTTCTAGCATTATTGGGGTACTCAGATTCAAAGGTTATGAATCACTAATCAGACCCATTTTTGTCTTTCTAGGGATAGGCCAAACATACATATGGTTAGTAGCCTCTAATAGTATGTCACGTGGCTCACACTGTTGGTCCGTCATCAACTTTTATGATGTACACCATCATCAAATTTTTTCTTTCAGAAGTTGGAATGTTAAAATGTTGAATGACCAAAACACCCCTATAAAGTGAAAAAAAATTCAAAAAATGAAAGAAGAATGTTTGTAAATTTAAGGAATTAGAGGGTCATATTAGGAATAAGGATTTTTTGATATTAAAATAAGCATTTAGTGACGCGTGTGCCTTACTAAAGGCGCCTTAGGTGCCCCTTGCGCCTCAGGCGTGTGCCTCGACTACAGAGACTATAATTGCTTGATAGTCTTCCCTTTTGTAAAACTACTTATATTTATTAAATTATTATATAGCTCTATGGTGAATGGCAGTGTTTACTTTTACTTTTCATATATTTCTTTTATTTTTTATTTAAAAAAACCTTGTCATTAAATATAACTAAAATATTATATTATTATATATGTTTATGGGCGTGTCTTCGTTTCGGGCATCTCGAAGGCACTTTGTTAGACACCTCATATCTGTGTCAAACAGCAATACATGTTTGTGTCATTGTTACACAATATCACTTGTGCTGTGCCAACTTTAATGAAGACAGGAAACAATTTCACAGGTTCGCAAACAGACTAGGATGAGCATGGCCAAATGCCTTTCTAGGCTCACCCTGAGACCCCGAGACTTATGTCTAGGCTTGACCTGGCCCAGCCTAACTCGAACCTAAAAATCGTAAGGCCTAGGCCTAGCTTGGGACTGGATTTGGGGGCCTCAGTAAGCCCACTAGACAATTCCGACCAAATTTAAACCAGATTTGCAAACATACCAGGATGAGCATGCCCAAAGGCCTCTCTGGGTCTGGCCTGAGACCCACAGACCTATGTCCAAATCCATCCCAGCTGAACTCGTACCTAAAATCTTCAGGCCAAGGCCTTGCTCAAGACTAGATCTGGGGCCTGAGTAAGCCCACTAGACAATTCATACCATAATTAAACCACATAAAGGCCCAGTCCAATTCATCAAAGCCATTCTTCCAAACAGATAAGAAAATCACAGAAAATGCATTTACACTATTTGGTACATGCATTTCAGCCATTCTATGTTCTGGCCTAGTCAGGCCAGCCATCAACACACTAACACAGTAACAAGGTCCATCAGGCCAGCCAAGCTAGGGATGGGTCCAGCTTGATGAGTTGTCAGGCCTAAAAATCCTGGCATAAACGTCGAGATTAAGCCTGTAGAAGGATGTAATGAGTATTTTTCAATTTGTTTTACTCTTGGGTTTGGGCCCACGTAGGTGTACATGATGTATGTCAAGTCCTCTTAGCCCATTAAGGGCATTTAAGTACTTAATCCTACACAGTCAAACAAACCCAAGCTAAGGTGAGCCTCAATTCCCATCAAAGCAGTCTGTCTGGCTTGGTATACCAGCCAAGAATATCTGTCTTGCTCAGTAATAAGTGACCTCCAAGAGAGTAGGAACCGAGAAATTCTTAATATTCTGAATTAGTGCTTAGATAAGAGAATAACTTCATGTAAAACCATAGCTGAATAAACACTAACATGTAAACCATCCGAAAATCCAACCATGAGCATCTAAGCACAAGTACCTAGATTAATCTTGAGCTCAAGGAGATGACTCAATGGTACCACCATGCTAAACTGACGTGCATAGGATAACATTAAAAGTACTTCCATCTTGCCAATTTCAACCCAACTACAAGACTAGCTAGATTTATGGACCGAAAAAATGATCTTTCGAGGAAGAGAGTTATCTCCACCATGTGAAATGCATGTTATATGTTGTGTACTGTATGACCTAGTACAGAAAAGCTGCTGCAGATCACACTGCAACAAAAACCACTTTTCAAATACTGATCAAACGCAACATGACAACCATGGGATTCATCCTTGTGCATGGTTCCAGGGATGATAGGATTAAATTTTGAGGACATTTGTTTGGTTCCGAGTTAAATCTACATATAAGAATAATTAAACAGATAGCATGTTGAAGACATTTGATACAAGAAATGATATATAGATCGTTTTTGTTTTTATATCCTGAACAGCTCAGCTCAGCAGAAACCATGGTAAAACAAAGTCGACTGAAATGGAATTTATAATGTTTTTGATTAACCTACCAGCTCAGAGCTCTGATTCGTCACAGAAGTTACTAGTTGGCCATCAGGACCAGACAGGATCACAGTGCCACCCTGTCAGTCACAATATTCAACAAGCTTTAATATCGCAAAGTTGAGGAAAAACTTGATTCATTACATTCTTTATCATGTTAAGAGCATCAACAAAATGAAGGTAACAAATATTGAGGACAATTCTCCACTAAATGGAACATTCATCTCTAAGCATCCAAAATTAGAAGAAATACGCACCTACCAAAAAAATAGAGAAACACAAAGGTGTAAAAGATGAAGATCAACTGACCTCCTTACTCCTGATGGCCATCTGTCCTGGTGGAGGAGCAGGTAGTGCTTGCGATGGAAGAGAGACAGACTTACCCCATCCTATCTTCAACTCGTACTCATAAACAACAACCCCTGGAGCATAAGTTACTCCTTAATCTTGATATTTGTCCCTCACAATTCCCAATAAACATTAAATAAAGCAACTAAGATAAAGACAGATGCTATTTTAAGAAAAATCAATAAATAAGCTACTTGAATAACCAAATAGATATTCATGTGACAACATCTAACCCAATGTTGTCAAAGCCGAATCAAATCGTAAAATCATAAGGGGTAGATTTGAATCAAATCGTGAATCATAAGATTTGAAAAGATTGTGTTTCAAAATTGAGAAAAAAAAAATATTTTAAAAACCTAGATATATTAAATATTCCCAATATTTCATAACGTATCATATAACACCAATTTCTGCTCATTTGACCATCAAATATCAAAATCATACAACTGTCGTACGGAAGTTTCCTACAAAATAATAACAATCATCTTGTCAACTGAAACTCTTAACTTTATAGACCAAAAATATTCAACTCCATCAATCAAAGATATCTTCAGTATAATCAATTTCATCCAATATTGTCATTTTGGTCATCCTGATCTCTTTAATTTTTCTCTTCCTTGCCCCTAAACCCTTCCTTATTTTGTAGTTCTTTTCTATTATCCACTACATCCTTTGAATTCTTATCTCACATTGTCTGGAGATGCATCTAAGTCGCTCCATTTTGAGTTTTTAGCTGAGGCGATTTTTCATGAAAAAAAAAATTATTGTATGAATTTCCACAAGAATTTTGTAACAAATCAGATTTGGATAGGTGTGATGCACCCAAAAATAATATTCACTTTCGTCACCACTTTTGTTAAAAAATAAAAACAAAAGATATAAAAGATTATAGACTTCACAATTTCACCCACAACCTATGATACACAGATACTTCAACATGCTCAGCATACTTGTATCCGCGCAATAAGATACCGCCACTGGAACAGGATATTACATGTTTACTTCTATCTTAGAGCATCTCCAACAGCTATCCATAGCTATTTTCATGTTTGGCTAATAATCAGCCCCTTTTAACGATCGGAACTTTAACCTAAAGGTGTTACCTCAATATGCTTCTTCAAAATAGCCAAGAAATCTAATAAATGACCAAAATATAACTTTTAATAAAATTCGTGAGAGAAAACATCTTCCTCAAATCAAGTTGTCTCTTAGTTCATCCTTAGAAGAACATCTAGAGAGATTTTCTTGAAATGGGTAATCGAATTTAATTGCAAAGCATAACAACTAAGCGATTCATGATTTAAGCGGGTTCAGATCATACAGGAGTGGTGACCCGACATCTCCACGAACTCCGCAGTAAAACCCACATTTCATAACATCGCGACATTTTTCAGAGTCCACGTGACCTCAACATCTCTAGATCTCTCCTACTCTCAGCTCACAGTGGCTAGTGGGACTGTAAGCAACAATACCCATCTCTCTTTCTTGATCTCTTTTCGCTAATTCTATAGTGTTTCATGTTCTAGGTTTTCATTGATTTTGTGTATGTGGGTGTTGCAGATAAAGAAGTTTTATCAATCAAGGAAGAGCAAGAGAACGGACCCACTTCGGCAAAACAATAGTTCATACCATAGTTCACAATTAAGAGATTGTTGGGGTGTTGCAGAAAAATAACAGTTCATTCCTCTCTTATTCCAACAGAGGAATAACTATGAACTTAAAAAACAGAAATCCAACAAAAAAAGAGGAAAAACGCAACCCCTTCGGCACTTTACAGATAAATCAACGTTCTTACTACTGAACTTCTAAATTCATCGACCGAATAGCACACCCAATTGCATTTTGGACCAAATTTCTGAAACGGATGTTGTTCAACCAAGACCTAGATGAGAAAAACCGAGTTACTGAGATTATGGAACCAAAACTTGTTGATCTTCAATGAGAAACTTCGATTTTTTCTTGGCATACAAAAACTTTAACAGAGTGAGACCATGGAAGGTAGTTGGTGCCATTCAATTTCATAGATGTAATCTGAGCACCAATATTGTCCTACGCAGGAGACTTGCCATCAGCAGAAACACTCGAAGCACTCAAACTAGCCATCCGAAGGATGTATAAAACCAACTTTCACACGGGATGTCAGAAAAATCCCAAACGAGAAGCAAACAATCCCTAAAATCAATATAGGGAGGGCAGCAAGGGTAGGTAGACACGCTTGTGGTTTTCGAAAAAAATCAAAAACCCAATAAAGCTTCGGGAGAGAGAGATGGTAGAAAAAGATCAACTTTTGCTCGGAGCATCAGAAAATCCCCAAACCAGCTTCAAACAACTCATTAACAAAAGTTAGGAGGGGCTGCAAGGGTAGGAGAACACTCCACCTTCAAATATTGGAGAAACACAAAAACTCAAAAAAAATCTCTCCCAGCGAGCAAAAACTGAAAACTACACCTTAGGGTTTCAAAACCATATACGGAAGCTTCATGACCTTCAGAAACACCACCAACAACACTAAACAAACCCTAGATAACACATCTAGGTGTAAACAAAACCTCAAACAAACAATTTCTAGAGTTTGGTTTGTACCTAACCTTAGAAACATTATTCCCTCTTGAAGAAGATGAAAGAAAAAAGAAGAAAGGATGGGAAAGAAGGAAGGACTAGGGTTCTAGGATCAAATATGCTCTGATACCATGTTAGAAATAAAGTCCTAGGGTTTGAGAGAAGAAAGAGAAGAGAGAAAGAGAGAGCCACAAACTTAGATAGTTTGGCCTCCTCATTGTGATATATATACCAGTCACTTAAGTGGTGTGGGCCCTTACATTAATAGAACATATGGGCCCAACACTTTACATGAAGCCCAACTATGTAATATAAACAGAAAGGAAATAAATTAACTCTAACAAATACCAAGCAAAAACAGGGACCCCAAGTCACTAATAGTAAACAATGATTAATATCCACAGCCGATCTACAAAAGCATCAGCTCTAAGTTTTAGATAGGTAATGAATCAACATCCTAAGTCATTTTTTGATGCAAGGGAAAATTGACTTCTTATAAAACTTGAGGCATTACTGCCTCTTGATCACATATAAATCCCTAGACTCCATGTGTGCCCAAAGTAATTGGGTTGTTGCCTAGGCTAACACCTAAACCCAGAGGTGATCACCCAGGTCCAAAATGCCTAAACATGAGGCGCGTAGCCCCTGGGCATCCTTATGCAATTAGGTACCAAAGTAGCTGTCCAATAACATCACCACATAAGGAACATACATGTGAAACAAAAACTACTTGAATTATATAAGACAAGGAAGAAACTTATGAGAATCATTACTCAAGAGGAGTGTCTTTTAAATGCAATATCTAGAAAGGTTCAAACCTTGCATTTCATCCTTTGCAGCCTGTCCATCTGCTCTATTCATGAAAGCAACAAATCCACAGTTCCTTTGCCGCCTCTTTTCCTCCTCTGTCCGAGGCCACATTATCTTCACACTAGCAATAGGTCCGAATCTTCCAAAAGTCCTCAAAAGAAAATTCTCATCCACCTAGCATGATTAACGACAATGTAACAGGATCACATAAACATTTTCTTAGTCTCCATTTTTCTTCTTTGATAGGAAATGAAAGAATTCCATTACTGCCTAGAAAATATAAATTTGCATATTAAAGGCACAAATTGGAGTATTAACAAAATAAGGGAGGATCCAAAATAAAGACTGTTAACAAACTAAAGGTACAAGAGAAAGATATAAAGTTTCAAGACCATAATGTCACCTGTGGTGAGAGATTTCCAACATATAGATTTGTAGTTTGTGGGTCCCCGTCATCAAATGATCCAGGAAGCTTCCCACTTGGATCAAAATCATCTGGAAGCTCATCAAATCGGCTAAGTGGCTGCAGAAAGAAAAACGTTTAGGCATGTTAAACACTCTATATATGTGCACTAGACAAATAACAAAGGATGCACATGACATATGCACCATCATATACATAGCAAAATACTTGTCTCTTGAAGCCTTAAGAAATGTAGAAGCATAAAGCTAAAAGACTGATATACAAAACATTAAGCACAAAACAGACCCAAAGCTATAATTCAACTGCTTGAAAGACAAATATGGTAGGGAAATAGTAAACAGTAAGGACCCAGTGTCTCAATAGCAGGTGTAGGGAGAGTGACTGACCAAATTCTACGTGTCTCCTTTTTACATCGTAGAATGCAAGTTAATATAAAAAACTACTTACAGCAGAATTTTCATTATGACGTCCCTCACGCCACTGTTCACGCTCTTGATTGCGCCTCTCCCTCAGCTCCTGCTCAAGCTTCAGTTCTTCCATAAAATGATCTATGTTTCGTGACTTACCTTTTTCCTTCTCCTTTGGCCTCTCCTCCTTCTGCAAGTTGTAATGCACAAGCTTTAGGAATAAATGTCTAAGTAGACCAACAAACCAATCTATAGAACTTACAGAACGGATCAAACATAAAGTACATTTAACATAACTCCAAGCAGCAGTATTAGACCTACTGACCTTCTCAAGTTCTTTTCCTTTGGTTGCCAAAGGAGGTGGTATGAAAGATGGAACATATCTGTAGAAAGAAAAGGTTGAGTTGAACTTCCAAGTACCAAAGGATTCCTTTGGAATAACCAAAAAACCTTAAATAAATAAAGATTATAACAGAAATTTTGTTACTACTTGAAGTCAGCCAGGGGCTTGCGCTTCTAACTTCTAACTGGAACTTTGTAACTGAAGTAAGGTTCTATGGTAATATATGAGGAGTGTACATTATATAAGACCTTTAGAACACAGAAAAGGCATTCTTAGGGTTTTGCTGACAAACATGTCTTCGTTTCGGGCATCCTGAAAGCACTATGTCAGACACCAAAACATGTGCTCATCCCATTGTTTCATAGTGTAAGACGAAAAAGCAGCAGTGTGAATACAAGCATAACACAAGAAAATTTTATTAAAAGGTCCCCCATCCAGTGCATCCACAACACCACAGCAGCATCTCAATAATCAATTTTTTTAGAGAGCTTCAAGAAGATGACATTTTCTTGAACAATGTGTGCTGGACTCAGGCCTACCAATAAATAAATTGCAGAATGGACAAAACGGCCTCCTGTAGCGAAAGTTGTAATTACAGAGGCTGCTCCGACCCCTAAAGTGGAGGTTGTCGCATCAGGTGTCGAAGACAGACGGATCATTCTTGAGATGCTGCTTAGCTGGACAATTCATGAAAGCAGAACCTTCTAAAAATCAAGTCTCATCCCCACCTCATTCAAAGCACATGCATATTTTCATCTATACTTGTAATATATGTCTATTTCAATACTTCATGTAATATAGGTGTTTTGATTAGTGGTCCAATCACTCGAACCTTAGATCTTTCTTCCAAGGTGTTAGGTTTATTACAAGCAGGTAACCTATTGATGGTTCGTGTAATATAAGTGTTCGATATTTCATTAATGCATTTTTTGTCCCATTAATAGACACTCATCTGGTTTCCTCTGGAGCTCTAGAAGCATAAGGCAAGGAGACCCTCTAAGCCTCCAGTCCCCATCCTTGATAGCAGCAAAGGCTTTTAGTATTCATAAGAGGGCAAAAGAAGTGGGTTTCACTAATGGTTTTGGTCTGAATTCCACAACACTTCGATTTCACATCTCCAATGTGCAGTTTTTGTGATGTGCAGAACCTCAAAGCATTTTGCAGTGCTATGAATTTTGGTATCCAGCCCAAAAGTCATCAAAAACAAAATTACAACTTCTAAACTTGACATTTTAGGATTTTGAAATTAGCCAAACAGATGCTTGGGTTGCTAAGTCAGTAAGTTGCCACCCACTACCTCGGTCTACCAGTGAGACTAGGTACCCTTGCGAAGTCTATTTGGGACCTCTAGATGGAAAGCTTCAGCATGATGTTGACTACTTACATCTCTTGTTGGAGTAGGAACCCTTATAAATAAAGCCCTCTCAAGCATTGGTCTGTAATTTATGGCAGTGTATAAGATGCCAATGGTGATGAAAGAAATGCTGGAGATGCTTCAAAATGAATTTCTTTCGAAAAGAAGAGGAATCTCCACAAATTATAACTTAGAGCAATGGTTGGCGATCGAAAAGAAAAAAAGAGTATTGGTGTAAGAAGACCAAGAGAAACCATCCATTCTATACAAAAAATGGCTTTGGAGATTGAAATTGAATAGAGGGGCGTTGGAATCGATTCTGGGTAGCAGACATGGAAGCTTGACTAGATGTTGGTTAGCCAAGAATCCAAAAGAAGTCAAGAAAGCATGGTAAGATTATATACCCACATTTAAGTTTGTTGGAGAGGTGGGTGTATTAGATTTTGGGAGGAAGATGATGTGGGGAAATGAAAGAACAATTAATTAAGGATTCCCTTGATAAACCTTGTGATAAAGTATCTTGGGATCAGAATTTCTTTAAAGATCTAAAGAAGATGACACCATCTTATAGATTCTTTTAAGGCTATTATAAAATATTTCGTGAGTTCTACAATAATTTCTCATGGCTTCATTCAGTTTCGTCTGAAACGGACGAAACTAAACCAACCAAAAATGTCCCAAAACCCTGTGAAACCCAAAACTCCTTAGTATTTTGTCCCGCCATAGAACGAAACCAAAAATGTTTTGGGCAAAACTTTTAGGCTTCATCTGAAACTCTGATCCATGGATATGAGTAGACACCTTCGAGAAGCCCTAAAGAACATCACCCTATTCTACTCTTTGAATGAGTCTACTAAGGGCCTCCACAACTACAATGAAGAAGAACGAGATAAACAATTCCTTGGCTGAACCCAGTGGCGGAGCCAGGATTTTGTTCAAGGGAGGCACAATCAATTGACTAGAACAGCCTACAATATGAGCCACGCGCAAGGTTTAAAATTTCGTTTTGGAGGAATGTTTCGGTCAAGTGAAAAACCCAGACAAACTCCGAAACGAAACAGAACGAAACATTGAAAAAATGATGAAAAACCGAAATTTCCGAAACATTACGAAACCTTCCGAAGCATTTCAAAATATTTCCAAAATCATATTTTTTATTTTTTTGGATTATATCGGATTATCTCGGCGAAACAAACCGAAACATTTGGTTTTCTTACGAAACGAAATGAAACGTACGAAACATTCTGAAATTTTAAACCATGGCCACGTGGCATATTCTTAGAGATTTTGACTGTATGGATGTTTGGCCCAACCCTAGATGGACATACATACCAAAAATTCGCCTGATTAGTGATTTCTAACCATTGGATTGGAGTCGTTTTCATTGGTTGATTTTTAACCATGGAATTTGAGCATTATTGACCATTATTTGGGATACAATGATCCAAAGGTTTGAAATCACTAATCAAGCTGATTTTTGGTCTGTAAATCCACCTAGGGACTGCCCAAACATCCATACGGTCAGTGTCCTCTAAGAAGGGGGGCACTACACTAAAAATGAGGGGGAGGCACTAAATTAAAATAGAAAGCTAATTTCAGAATATATATATATATAAGGTTTTCAAAAATATATATAAGGTTTTCAAAGTTAAGCACATGTCCCCCCCCCCCCCCCCCCCCCCCCCCAGCCCCTGGCCGTCATTGGGTATTTTTCGAATTGAATATAAGAATATTTGTACCCAAATCTGACATTCGAATTCAATTTGAAATTCAACGAATATTTTCGAATCAATCAAATCCGACGAATATTTTGAATCAATATTCGAATTCAAATCCGATTTAGTAAATCGGATATAAAATAAATTATTATATTTAGATTTACTATATTTATATAAATAACATAATTATTTTATATACATTAAATAAAATTATTTATGTATTATATATATATATATATATAATTACATTTATTATAACAATAATTATTATATAATATAATATATTCTATATTGATTGTATTATATATGTAATAAATACAATTATTTATTTATTATATATAATTGTATTTATTATAACAATTATGTTTATTATATTAAAATAATATATCGGATCGGAAATTATCGAATCGAATATATCAATATTCGAAAAGTATTCGAATATCAAGAATTATTAGAATCTGGTATCCAAAATTTTCAGATATATATCCGATTATTCGAATAGGTATTAGAATTCCGCTTCCAATTTTCGACCATCCATTGACACTTCTACCCTTAGTATTGTCAATAAAACCAAATAGAGAACCATCAACTAGAACCTAAAAAGTAATTGTAGAAACGCAGTTATCCCTTCTCAGCATTTTATGTTAAATCTTATTCTTTCAAGCATGAATTCCATGAACCCCCAATTAACGTGATCATACGCCTTCTCCAATACATCTTACAAAGGATTCCTGGAATGCTTGCCTTCAATAAATACATTCATTGGCTATTAAGGCCATGGCCCAAAGTCTCGTTTCGCTTTGACTGAGAGTCTGAGACCAAGGTTAAGTCGCTAGAACCCCTAGCGTCTGAGGCGCAAGGTGAGGCACGCGCCTGACTGAAGGGAGGCGCAATATTAAAAATTATAAAAATAAATATAAGTAAAAAAAAATTAAAAAAAATAACAAAACAGGTAATCATTAGGCCATATATATATATATATTTCAAAAATTTACCAGAAAACAACGCACATGATGTCATTTATTTACTTAAATTTTGTTTTTTAAGAAATATCAGCATATATGATGGACACGTCCGGGATACGTGTCAGTACCATGTCCCATACCCATATCCGTGTTGGCATTGGTACAATTGTGAGGGGGGAGGGAGGTACAGGTATTCGAGTATCATAGGTTCTAGTTAACATTGTCATTATCTAAATACAAAACAAGTATTCAAAAGGCCATAAAATTTGCCCATCCCTAGTTGGGCTTACATACCAAAATACATCCTGATTAATAATTTATGTTCGTTGTATTAGTCTTTTTCAGGGCTTATTTTCAACTGTGGATTTCTAACATTATTGGGGTACTCAGATTCAAAGGTTAGGAATCACTAATCAGACCCATTTTTGTCTTGTAAGTCCATCTAGGGATGGGCTAAACATCCATAGGGTTAGTAGCCCCTAATTCCTCAGCTTTGGCTTTTTTTTCCTCGTCAATTATTTCATTTTCCTTAAATGGAGAAACACCCTCTTGTTCAATGGTTTTCATCTGATCTTCGTTGCGGACAAACCTAGGTCTTAAGGATTCCAGCGGTGCATTAACTTGCTAGAGTTGCTTTGTTTGTGCATGCTTTTGTTTTATGCTCTCAGAAACCATATTGATATTGTAATCATCTCTATCAATAACCTACAGCAATATGGGGTTGCACTACATTTGTACTCATAACCTCCCAATAGTTCGTTGGAGTGAGGTGGGAAAGATGGCGGCGATTTTCTAAGACTGTTACAACTGTGGATTGGAGTTCTGGCTGAGATTGATTCTTCCAATTGCTCTGCAGAATATTTATCCGGTCGTTTAGTCTATAGGTGCTGCTCTCAAAATGATTAACTGCATCGTTTAGTTTAACTAGTGCGATTGACAATCGTAAACTAATCTGAGACCTCTTTCCAAAAAACACTCAGGAATTTTGAACCTTGCTCTGATACCAAATTTGACACAGGACGGGAGTACTATTCCGCGATTTGAGAAGGAATGAAGAGGGAAGGTTACTATTCACGTGACACCATTCACGCTGCACTATTCACAGTGTTGTGGTATGATTTAGGTTTTCTTAGGTAAGAAATTGACAAAAAAGAAAATAGAGATGGAGAAAGAGAAAGAGAAGAGAATAAGAGAGAAAAAATAGAGAAAGAGATAGGGATAGAAAGATATATTCGGCTTCGCACCGAATTAGCTTGGCTTCGCACCAAAAGAGGATGGCTTCATACCACAAGAGAAATTTCTCGAAGAGATTTCTATTTCTTCATTCATAATGTTTCATCTTTTTAAAATCAAAGGGACATCACCTTTTATTAAACTCCCTATTGAACTCTCCTAATTCTATCTAATTGAAATTAGAAACTCCTAATACAAGTCGACTATTGCAATCAATAATAAAATCCTAATTGGAAACAAAATCTCAATTAAAAATCCTAGTTAAATTAAAATAAATCTTGGTGGGGTCCACTAAAAATAGTAAAATCAGAATTTATTATAAATAGTAAATTCGGGATTTACTATAAATAGTAATTTAGAGATTTACTATAAATAGTAAAAATGTAAATTACTATAAATAGTAAATAGGATCCACTCGATTGGGCATTGATTCAGTGTAGCGCGGATGATCGTAGTAGAATGCTCCCGCATCACTACGCCTTGTGCCTGGATTGAGGCGCGCGCCTTACTAAAGGCGCCTCGCCTTGACCACTTCAAGGTGCTTTGGGTGCACCTCAAGCTCGCGCCTTGACCACAGAGATTGAGACGTCTCGTTCTGGTAAGGTAAAGAGACAATACATTGGAGTATTTATCGTCTCTTACCAAAACTCTAACTTAAACCTTTCTTATAGTATATGTGACATTTTAATGCATATAAAAGATAAAAGAACATCTTTTAGCTTCATTTAGCAGTAAAATCATTTAACGTAATGTATATTCGTATCTTTGAGCCGTATCTTTTTTTATCCAATGTCCCATTCCATCTCTATTCAAGGGAGGCAAATCCAATTTTTTAATCCAAGGACGCAAATCTCTTTTTTTTATCCAAGGAGGCATGTCTGATATGCACCATTAACAAAGTAAATCAACAAAAAAGTACAAAGAAAAATAAAGCAAAATGAGATGTGAATATAACAATAGTTGAATAAAATATTCCACAAGGAATTACAATCATGTCCCACAAATGAGATTGAGATTTTAAACATTGATTATGACTCCATCTAGAATTTTCCTCTCTTAAACAAAAGCTCATTGGTATCGAGAAATGACAAAACCCAACACTTCCTATCTTACTTGATGACTTAATAATTTAATGATAAAAAATAAAATGGGTTTTCTGACTTGTCTCCCTCGTTAATGGCATATTTGACATGCCTCCATAGATTAAAAAAATTAGGTTTGCCAAACTTGCCCTAAGAATTTTTTTTACCAAGTGTGATATATGTGTGTATATATATATAGCTCTCCTTGGCTTCCATTACGCAGAATGACATGTTTCCGGTTAATTATCGACACTGGAATAGACCCGAAAGTACCATGCTGTCGACCTGAAGGTTGCCATGATGGCAGTGAAGGTAGAGGCAACAAGGTGGTGCTAGTGGTCATGTCATAGTTTTCTTTTTTTTTTTAAACACAGGGCCTCTTAGAGCACCCGACTAGTCCCCCGGGGCACGATAGTAACCCCTTCCACACGTGTCGGAGTGTACTGGAAGAGTTAATGTGGACTGAGCCACTTATTACCCTCTACTCTTTCTAGGGGGTGGCCCCAAGGAGAGTTGAATTCAGAACCTCCGACTTTTTGGAGTGGAGTCCTGGCCACCTGCACTCAACCCTTGGGGTCATTAGATCAAAGGAGGCAAATCTAAATTTTGACTCCAGGGAAGAATGTCTAATATGCTCCATTAACGAAGGAGGTAAGTCAACAAAATAATGCAAAGAAAAATAAAGCAACATGAGTTGAAATGGGTTGTGAATATGATAAATTGGACTAAAAAGTATTGCAAAAGGAACTACAATCATGTCTTCCCACGAAATAGAAACTACAATCATGTCTTCCCATGAAATAGAGCAAAAAATAAAACTTATTAATTTGCATAACATGAAAATGACAAAGTCGCAAAAGAATATGAAAGTTGTAGCAAATAAAAAGTTATCGTTGTTTTTTCTCCCAAATTGTGTGACCAAGCTAAGGGGTACGAGTTGTAAGGAGACTTGTGATGCTAGAAGACCAAACAAGTTCATTATATTTCAAAAATGATAAGGAGCATGTTAAGAATGATCATTTCCCAATGGGAATGTGTTTGGGGGTGGGAAGGGGACTCACACACTTCATATAGCATGACCACTTACTTGAGACCCAATACATAGGTACATACATATTCAAATGTCGTTTGGATTGGATGTGTGCGCAATGCAAAATAGAGATGGCTAATATAAATGAGTCGAAAACCCTACCAAGTGCACCTTTGTAATTTCTACAATTCTCACTCTTCTTGATTTGCAGAATAACAAGAGGGGAACTATCAAGATCAAAATCCCTTGAAACTTCCCCCACTGAGATAATACACCTAACTATAGTTCAATGGACAAAGAAATAGGGCAATGGGAAAGAAGAGAGATGAGGGGGTTCGGATCAACTCAATTTCCACAAAGTAAAGAACAATCACTCTTCAAGAGGATGTTCAGAATCAACCTAACATCCACCAGCTTCTTCCAAACAAGAGTACAGTGTTGATTACAACGTTGAACTAAAACTTAGACAAGACAACCTCCCAAATGGAGAATATATCAATACAGTTCTATTATTCCTTTCTAGGAAGTATATGCTAACGATCTATTGAAAAGTAAAGTTGCAGAAATAATCCAAAAATTTCATATAAATTTTCCAACATTGAATGTGATGGGTAGAGTGGTAGACAATGTAATAAACTTTTTAAGCCCAACTATTCATCAACTCCACAACTTGAAACCATGCATCAACGTGATCCAATTCTCTTATGAGAGAAAGGGGTAGTAGGATCACTTCGGGATGCATAGCATTGCAAAGTTTTTGACAGATTGGTCTCTCTCTGAGAGGGGCCACGTACACTTGGTTGAACAACCAAGAAAATCCATCTATGAGAAAATTAGACAGGTTTTTGGTGTCGCCTTCCTAGCAAGCCCATTGTTTTCCAAATGTGTCTCAAGTAGCTATTCCCAAACTAGCCTCTGACCACACGCTAATCCTATTTGGATACGGCATCCGGCCCCATTCAAGTTCAAAAATATGTGGTCGGAGATTCTAGGCTTTGTGGACTTAGTGGACTCGTGGTAGAAATCTTTTTCGTTTCAAGGAAAGGTCGACTTTGTTTTTTGAAAGAAGTTGAAAGCGTTGAAGGAAGAAATCAAGAAGTGGAATAAGGATAACATTGGAAGGGTGGACAAAAAAAAGATTAAGGTTATGGAGGAATTAGCGAGGTATGGTGTACTGGAGGAAAGGAGCAAACTATCAGGGAAGGACAAGCTTAAGAGAAGTGCGGCAAAGGAAGAATTTCTCTCCATAACTCATATGAAGGAAATCAATTGGAGGCAAAAGTCAAGGGTTCAATGGCTCAAGATAGGAAGGGGATAAGAATACAAAATGGCCAACGCATGGAGGGTCAATACCATATCTCACTTGATCGAGGGGGACAAGTTGATTGAAGAAGAGAAAATCCGATAAGCAATTGTTAGGTGCCACTCCAAACTTAATGTACTAAGTTTAAGCCAAAGTTGGAGGTATTACACTTCGACCATATTTTAGATAAATCCAAGGATTGATTGGAGAGTCCTTTCGAGGAAGAGATTCATAAGTTAGTCTCTAAAATGAGTGGAGACAAGGCAAGGCTCGGGGCCGCCCTGATGTCTGCTCAATTATTTTCTACAAAAAAAATTGTTGGAAGACTATAAGGCATGATTTTATGAAAGTGACAATGGAATTTCAGAAGACTGGGTCTTTTACATGAAGCATTAATGTCATTTTATGTCTTTGATCCCCAAGAAAGGAGCAGTGGAGCTCAAAGACTATGCCAATATGCTTGGTTGGGAGCATGTATAAAATTTTGGCCAAAGTCATCTATGAGGTTGAGATTAGTCTTGGACGATATTATATCTCCATTTCAAAAAGCCTTTGTTCGAGGGAGGAAAATTTTAGATGAGACACTTATAGCAAACAAGTACATTGATTCTAGAATCAGGAACAAAGTAGGTATTCTTTGCAAATTGGCATAGAGGACAATTGTGTCAATTAGGGTTTTCTAGATTACGCTCAAAGGAATATGGGTTCTAGCATCAAGTGGAGAAGATGGATGCAGCAAATGTGTATATTGAGGGCTTCCTTTTCAATTTTGGTGAATGGAAACCCAGTGATGCGGACATCTTGCCGCCATACAGAGTTTATTATAGGCACGGAAAGAAGAACAAGGCCCACATCGCATTATGGGTTGGTTACGGGTGTTTTTGAAGACCCACGCGCACATGTGGCACATCAAAGAAGACCCTACACCGGGAGGATGTGCACGTGGGTTATGTTGTTACGTTCGGGAGAGGTCGTGGGTACACATGGAGAGTATGGTGGAGCATATTGAGTTTGGGCCCATCCTCTTGGGTCCGAGCCCATTCTTTATGAGGGATAGAATAATCGTAGTTACTTGATTGTTTGTGGGTTATTTGGCCATTTGAGTTGAAAGACAATTTTAAGTATACATCTCCACCCTTGTTTTAATTGAAGGGTCGAGATTAGAATATGGTTTGCTTCTTTTTGTTTAAGTACTTTGATGGAACTTGAATTTTTTTTGTAATGGTTTACTATGAATGAATAAAGAGAAGGAGGCTGAGGTATTGCTTTCTTAGAATCTTCTTCCCTGAATGGGTTTGGTGTGAGGCCAATGGTTGAATGCTCACCCGTTCCAAGTATTTCTCTTGACTCTCTCTTTGTCTTGGATGTAATTCCTTCTCTCCTCTACCAAACCACCTACCACCAATATACTTGCTGTCACGACCTTGGTTGATTGGAACTCCATCGCCACCACCTGCTACGCACTCCAATACCTGTGGGATGCATGGCCAAACCACCCATGAAGGTCCTCCTTGAAGCCGTCAGCCCCCAAACACCTAACCACATCATGTGTGACCGCCTTGTTGAAAATCAGACCACCTGCCATGGTTGTTGGTGACTTCTAGTGGCTGAACCCAGTATCGCCCCCACCTCTTTGCCTTGTTTTTAAAGGCGTGAGGCTTACGCCTCAAAATGCGCCTCGGTGCAAAGCTCTTAAAAACGCACAGAGGCTCAATCAAAAGGCATTTACACATCTGAGGCATACGCCTCACTCCAAGCGCCTCGTCAACGCTTCTTGAACTAGCGTACGCCTCAAATGTGCTATTTTTTTGGCATGTTGTTAAAAAAGAAATAAAAAAGAATGTCAAGATATTAAAAAAAATAGTGTCGAAGGGACCCAACATAAAAATAAAAATAAAAATAAAAAGCCCCTTAGTTTTATATTTAAAAGGGACGCAATCGATTGATCTACAATTGATTGATGACGAGATGTTGAATTTCGACTTGGACTAACAAGAAGAAGATGTTGTTCATATAATTGATGAGGATGCATTTAATTTAGTAGAAGATTGA
This sequence comes from Euptelea pleiosperma, assembly GCA_035048495.1. Lineage (NCBI taxonomy): Eukaryota > Viridiplantae > Streptophyta > Magnoliopsida > Ranunculales > Eupteleaceae > Euptelea > Euptelea pleiosperma. Next base: position 12,828,446 of record CM068549.1, read on the forward strand.
GTCTTTGATTGGTGTTGTGCTTTTTTGTTTGTGGTTGGAACTTGGAATTTGGAACTTAAAAATATGCTTTGTTTTTTTTAATTTTTGCTACATTTATTTATAGATTTAAATACTTATCTACCTAAAAAATGTGTGCATGTAAGGCTAAGGCTTTGGCTATTGAAGCGCTTCGCCTCACGCCTTAGCGTTTAAAAACACTGCTCTTTGCCCAAAATTGTGGCTGCCACCCCCTAGGTCATAGGTTCTGACTTCGCCAGACCCCCTCCAACCTTCAATTAACATCACAGCCCCTTCACTCCTTATTCTCCTATGCTTGCTGGTCTCACCCAAACACATGCCTCCACCTTCCAATTCCCACACCCCAACCCTCATACCCTTTAAACCTATAGCCTGCGATTCCCAGTCCCTATTCTAACTTGCTGACCGAACCCATTAGCATCCCCAACCACCCCACCATCAGCCCTCTCAGTCCATATTACTGGCTGGTGCTTCCCCTACCTATCACACCTCCACCCTCAACCCTAAATCCCTACTATCCAGTCCACATACCCCCACCAAACCCTCCTTTGATTGATTCAGGATGCTATTTTGAGTTAATCAACATAAAAAGAAGACTGCTGGACTTGTTCATGCTTCATGAATGGTTGGAAATTATTTGCTCTTCTATATATGCTTGATACATTGCTTTAACCCATGCTCAATGTTATGTGCTGCCCACCTAAATAATCGATCTTGAATTCATTCTTTAAGCCTTGATGTAGGCCTGGGAGAACCCCACATTGATCGTCTTGACGGCTCTTAAGTCGGTGGGTGTCTAAGGCTACTATTAAACTCTCGCGGTTAACTATGTAAGGGTTTGTCTTACGGGATTATGATTCGACCCGAACCCCTACGTAATTGATCGATCTTGATGACGAGTGATTGTTAGTTACTTAGCACATTTTTCTTGCACCTGGTAATTAATTTGAAATCTCAGTCGTTGCATGTCATACAGCATTCATGAGTCCTATATCAACCAGCAGACTTCTTTCAGAGTTCCAGGGGCATTTGGCAAGGAGATTCTCTATCCCCTTTCTTCTTCATTCTAATGAGGGAGGCACTTAGTCGCCTAATGCAAAAGGCAACGCATGGAGGTGTTGTGGAAGGTTATAAATTGGGGATTGATGTCATCTATCACTCTCTTCTGCTTGTTGAAAACTCCATTTTCTTTTCCAAAAACTTATATATCCATTGTGATATCTCAGGTGATTTGTATGCTTTGACGCAATTTCTATATTAATGATAAATTTCTCAAAGAGCAAAGTCTTTGCAATAGGGGAAGTGGACAATATTGGGAGTTGGCGTCGGCTTTAAATTTCAAGATTGATCAATTTCTATCATCTTACCTTGGGCTTACTTTAGTAGCAAATTATCAATCTCCTAGATTACGGGATTCGATATTCGAAGTGTTTGAGAAGAAATTGGCTTTTGATATTCGCTTGAAAGTGCGTATTTTTCACTATTATCCTTTTAGCGTTATCGCACTCTCCTACGTAAAACTATATTTTTTATCAATTTTTCTACGTAAGAGCTTCCTCCATTACATAGAACACACTTTTCAGGAAAAAATGGTCTATTTGCACAAAATAAACACATTTCCGAAAGACTATATAAAGCCGTTTTGATAGTCTCATTACGAGTTTTTATTGTCGCGGAAACCCCGATCGGACGATTCTCGAGACTTGCGGTCCCACGATTGACCACCAAAGCCTATTATCAAAGCTTAAAGAGCCAATAAGCTAAGACAAGAAGATATAAGCCAAGTGCAGGCCAAGCCAGAAGATCGCAAAGCCGGACTAAGGTGTGGACAGTAGGGCACATTGCAAAATCAGGTGGACCGTCGCATTATGTTTAACGATTGGTTTAAATTGGTGCAAAAGTCAAACTCGACGCTCTAGGCTTGAGAGAACTCAACCTGCCCAATGATCAACGCGGATAACTGGATGGTATGGAAGCGGATCATCAAACAAAGCTTATGAGATCTCTTTATTATGAAACACCGTTGTTGTGATTAACGAATAGCCGGTCTAGAAATGATAAGTAAGCGATCATATGTGGTGGGCCAAAGCATTGAACCAAAGATATGTGCCAAGAATGTTGGACCACGATATGGGTCAAGATGATGGATAAAGGTGTGTCAAGATAATGGAGCCCATGGATTAAGGATCCATACAAGGCAACTAGACGGGTTAGCACAATGGTTGCATTCGATTACATCAAATTGGATGAATTTGATTTGATGAAGGGCTGGATCAACAGCATGGGGCAATGTGAACAAGGAATGTGGTACATACTTGAGACACGGATAGGTTATCAAAATATGGCAAAACGTGTTGGGTTTCATAACATGGAAAGTTTCTGAATTGCAAAGGAAAAAGAGACATGGAATCATAAAAGAATATGGATTATTCAAGATACTTGCTGAACTAGAGAAAGGATGGTCCAGATTTCATTAAGTGTTGGACATCTTGTAAAAGGGCAAAAATGTTGAAGTATGAAAGATGGCAAGAGTTGTTATAGGTGGGGTCCACAAACTACAAAATGGTTGTAAAACCGTCCACAAAAATCTCACCTCATTCAATTAAAAATAGAATCTCCTCTCCACGTCTTCACCCACTGTATTCTATCCTAGACCCACATGATCTCTTCTCTCCTTTGACCAAATCCTAAACCCTAGTGCCCCCAACATCTTCCCCTATCTCTTTACCACCCGAAACCCTATCTATATAACCTATTGGACAGCTACCCTCCCAATGGTTCCCTCCCCCTTCTCTTTCCTCTCTTCTCTCCTCTCTCAACCTATCTCTAACCCACGTTTCAACCTCTCTCTCCATCTGGCCCTATCTTCTCTCTTGGGCGAGACTCTCGTCTCTATCACCATTGTTGTCAGAGTTGTACGCCTGCAGCTCCTTCAACAAACACCTTCTTCTTCGGCCAACCAGTCGCCACTCTCTCCTCACTGCTGTACAAGGCCAGCAACCATTACAACCACCTATCTGCTCTAGAAGTTGCTCCATGCTGCAACTCTCAATATCTCTACCTCTCATGATCTCACGGCCTGCAAATTTGGCTGAGATGCACGTCCTCCTCTTGCACCGGCCGGTTTCCTCTTCACCCAACTTGACGGACTGCAACCTCATCGTCTCACCTTCACCCTCTCGTTTACTGCTACGTTGGGCGTTTCTCCAGCTCCAAAAGCTACTGCACTTCTCCATATAGCCAGCACTCAATCACCATTTTCACTGCGCTCTTCCATTGCTACACCCACCTGCTCATCATTACCGTTTTCAACATGAGCACCTCTGCCTTCTAGCTCACCAGACCTGCATCTCCGGTGAGTTCACCCCTGCAACTCTAGTGGTTTTTTTGGGCCCACCTCATCTTCATCGTTCACCTTCACGCTGCCAATCCCTTAGGCAGAAACACAAATACTCCCAACAACCACATGTTCCACAAGTTGTTGCCCGTTTTCATTAACGCATCCATAACAAGAAAAGTTGCAAACCTGCAACTCGATCCAGCCACCATCAAGTCTCCTTCCTCATCTTCGTCTTCTCTTGCTGTGTGACAGCCAACCACATATTCATCATTTCAGGGTGCGACCCCCCAAGGTAAGGCCGATCTCCCCGGACATCCATGGTAAACCATCTCCTTCTCTCTCTCTCTTTCTCTCTCCACATTTCTCTATCTCTAACTCTCTAAGAACTTCTCACCTCTATTTCTCTCTCTAAGTTTGTCTCTCTCAATCCTCTCTTTACTTTCTTCTTTCTCTAATCTCTCCTTTCTTTACTTGCTTTCTAGTTAGGTTGAGTTATTGTTATTCTCTTTCAAGCTTTGTAAGGAATCTTTAGTTGATTAAAATATAATTTAATTTTACATCATTGTGTTTTGAGTTGATTCATCTAGCTTTTATTCAAATTATGTTATTCACTTACAATCGATCTCAAAAATCACCAAGCAAGTTTTAATATCAACTCGCCCTTCTCATCCCTACATTATTTCTAGCAAATTTCCGATATTTAGTTCTTTATTTGCGCTAACTCTCCCGAGTGCGGATTCGACATCCGACACCTACCGCTATACAAAGTCTGTATTTTGCAGGAAAGAATCGGAAAAATTACAAATGTGTTGATCTTAGGGTTGATCTCCCAATGACAGAAAAACCCTACTTTCAGCTTTCTGGAAGAGAAGGCACATTTTCTAAAGGAGGTAAACAAAACCATTTTTTTATAAGTATAGAATTTATTGAAAGATAAAGAGTTACAGAAGGGGCCTAAGAGGTTAAGGAGACATAGTAAAGGCAAAAACCCTTCAAAAGCCCAAAAAAGAGACAAGACTACACTATATCTCTAGAACAAACAAGATCCCAGCGAAAAACGAAATCCTCGAAAAATAAACCACAACATTCAAGGAACACTTTGGACCATAAAAAAAAATCAAACCCTTGATGTTTTTTTTTATAAGTATAACTTTATTCATAAACGAAAAAGGATCACAACACCATAGCTGGAGAGGTCGAGATGACCACAACAGCCGGGGAAAACTAGGAAACACTACAAGGAAAAACAGCTCCCATCAATCCCTAGAGCAGAGACAGTCCATGCGAAAGACAAAATCCTCAAAAAAAAGACCCCTGCAATCCGAGAACGCCTTAGACCACAAGAACAGCAACCCCTTGACGCTGAGAATGATCGGAGCTGTATCTTTGCTCTTGCCTTAAAAAGCCCTGATATTCCTTTGCTTCCAAAGACTCCAAACTATGGCGAAGGGCAGCATCCTCCAGAGAATACATCCTCTGGTAGAGAAAGCTTTGGACTGCCAAGCCAGCTAAGAATGAGAGCCATAAGAGTACCCGGCATCGCCCAACACATACTGAACTCTGAGAGAAAAGAAGACCAAACCTCCAAGGCCACATCACAGTGTAACAAAAGGTGATTAACGGTTTCACCGCAATGCTTGCACAGCCAACAATAGTCTATGATGATGAAGCCTCTTGAACGCAGATGGTCCACAGTCAGAAGCTTCTCCAGAGATGCCTCCCAAGTGAAAATGGCCACCTTGGATGGGATAGAGTGGTTCGAAATATTAGAAGCGAGAAAGGTGAAACCTTCCTGAGACTGAAGAAACTTATAAGAGCGAACAGAAAACAAACCACCTTTGGTCCAGATCCAAACCCATTTATCTTGGCCGTGGGGCATGGGGTGGACTTCTTTCACGTACAAGAGAAGTCTAGCTAGGGGCTCTATCTCCCAATCGTTGAGATTCCTCCTGAATCCGAGGTCTCATCCTAAAGTCTCCCCTTCAATGTGGGTGCACTCCAAGATGGACCTCACTTTCCTATCCGATAGAGAGTACAAATCGGGAAAATCGACACTAAGAGAAGCCTACCACATCAAAGGTCTTCCCAAAATCGAATCCTATCTCCGGATCCCACCAAAAATTGAACTCCCTTGTCGAAATCTTCAGTGTTCTTGGAGATACCCCTCCAAACGCTGCACCCATACGGAGAGCGAACTAATCTATTGGCCCAACTAAAGGAGAAGACTCCGTACTTTCCCGCAATGACCTCCCGCCAGGGACTAGAAGTCTCCTCCCCAAACCTCCAGATCCATTTACTCAACAGAGCTTGATTCATCACCTTGAGGGTCTTGATTCCCAAACCCCCTTTGTCTTTGGCTTTGCACCGACCAGGTGAATCTTCCGTTCCCCTTCCTTACCGCTCCACAAGAAATTCCTCATGATATTTTTTAGGGCCTTTACGACACTGCTAAAGATAGTGAAAAGGGACATGTAGTAGATTGGAAAACTGGAGACAGTGCTATTGATGAGAATGTGCCACCGCTTCCTCCCTTTCTTCAAAAACCCTAACATAAAGCTCCTTCCATAATCCCCAACAAATCACAAAAGGAAGAATGTGCCATAATACTCTCCCTCGGGACAAAAAGTCGTTGTGGACCAAGTGGAGGCAAGGTGCAAAAGCCAAGACGGAAGCACCCAAGAATTCCAAACTCCGCAAAGAACGCCATCCAGACTACTCTAACCACGTTGTAGTGCAGAAAGAAATGATTGACCGATTCCCCGCTTGCACATCGAACAACAGTCAAGTATGATAATCTTCCTGGCAATCAAATGATCCATCGTCAAAGTCTAATCCAAAGAAGTTGTCTAAAAGAAAGAAAAAAAACAACATTGGAAGGCAACTTGGATCCCCAAACAAAAGGAGACAAGAAACTATCACCAAAAGACCTGAGTAAAGACTTGTACAAGGAGCAAACCGAGAATCTACCGTCTCTCGACCATCTCCAAAGCTGCATATCCAACTCTGAAAGAGAAAGATGGCAAAATTGCAAACTGAGCAATAATCAGGACACAACCTCAATCTCCCAATCATTGAGCCGCCTCCTGAAACCAAAACTCCAAGCCATATTACCCCCATCCCAAGCATAACATGATATAATGGCTCTATAATCAAGAAATGCACCTCAGGCGCAAGGCACACCTAAAGCGCCTTCGAAGGGTCAAGGCGAGCTGTGTTTAGTAAGGCACTCGCCCTATGCTCAAGGCATGCGCCTCAGACCAGGCTCCAGGCGCACACCTAACTAAAATACATATTTTTTTTGTAAAATTCTGTATTGGGTTAAGAGTAGGTCACAATCAAGGTCAAGAGTAAAGGCAAGGGCTTCAGTAAGAGAGCTACAAGAGGAAGAGGTCAATTCAGAGGAGACAGAAGAAAAAGAATATATTGAGGAGGCTTCCACATCCAATGATGATGAGGATGAAACTAATGATCATATTTTAGACGATGAAAATGTTAACTAGAACTGCTTTTGGGTTACTTGAGATTTTGGACATTTGTTATCTTTTATGGTCTAATGATTACCTGTTTTGTTATTTTATGATGTTATTTTTCTTAATTTTTTATATTTATAATTATAATTTTTAATATTACGCATCGCTTAAGTCATGCGCGTGCCTCGCCTTGCGCGTTGAGCCTCGGGCACCAGGGGTCCTAGCGCCTTAAGTGCGCCAAGCTCCCTTAACTATCTTGCATAATGGAACACTTCTTATCTAAAAGGGAGGAGCTCAAGAAACTCTTCCATAAGGGGAATTTCTCCAAACCACTTATCATCTCAAAACTTAACTCTATCCCCAATTCCTACCTTATAAAACACCCCTTCGAAGAACTTCTCATACACCTTCATGATCCCTCTCCAAACGATGCAGCTGTACGTCTAAAGGATAGCTCTCCCATCCCGGTCGAAAACCGAAACCCCATATTTCCCCGCCATCGCTTTCCTCCAGAATGTTCGCAATGTTCCTAAGAATGGAAAAAAGAGACATGAAATAGATAAGCAAGCTGGAAAGACAATGCTTGATTAACACCAACTTGCCCCCTTTTGAGATATTTAGTCTTCCACAAAGCCAGCCTTTTCCCAAACCTCTCAATCACGTGATCCCAAAACAGCAAAAAAAAACCTCATCTAAGAAAAAGAATCCCAAGGAACACTAGAGTATAATCAACAAACTGAAGTTGTGATATCGCAAGGACCCCTACGCCCACCATGAAGCCTTCAAGCTCTCCCCCCTCCATAGCTCTAGCAACCATACTCCCCAGCACCTCCGCGTCTGTTGCATATAAATTAGAGAGGGTGTAGAGAAACTTTCTTTGGGATGGTTGCAATGATGTCAAAAAGTATCATTCGGTGGAATGAAATAAGGTGTGTGCACCCAAGGAGATTGTCAAATTGGGAATTCGTCTTACATGCGTTATGAATAGGGCGTACAACCATTATTTCTTTTGCTTTTGTCCGGGCTTTTTAGGTCATCTAGACCTTTTTAGCCTTGGGCTTTGTACATTTCTCTCCCTTTAATAAATCTTTTACTTTTCAAAAAAAAAATAGGGCATTGTTGGGCAAATGGTTGTGGAAATTTGGAGAGGAAACAAATAGCCTTTGGAGGGGAGGATAGAGTGCAAATATAGCATGAGCAATCATAGATGGGAGACTAATGCAGTCCAGTCAAGTTATAGAGTGTGTGGAAGAGGATATCGAAAGGCTTGGAGGACTTCAATAAATACATCAAGTTCAAGGTAGGAAATGAAAACAGAATCAGATTTTGGGACAATTTGTCATATGGAGATAATACTTCATGCGGCTCCTTTCCTCACATATATGAGAGGGTAGGATAAAAAGGGATTAGAATTTCCAAATTCCTAAAAAGAATGGAGATAGAGCCTCTTGGAATACCTGACTAAGAAAGAATTTAAACTAATGAGAAATGGATCAAATCACAAGCTTAATGGGTCGGCTAGAAGAAACACCTCTCTTTTTAAATGAAGAAGATACACACATATGGAAAGGGGATCCAAAAGGTGTGTTCTCGATTCAATCATTTGCTTCTGCTCTTAAGAGTGTTTCTGATTTGTTGTTTCTAGTCTATGTTGCATGGATGCAGACACGTGTGTCGGAATCCGACATGGATACAAAGTGTCAGACTCGGCAAAACCCAAAAAATAGGATTCAGAGACTCGGCTGAATATTTTAATTATTAATTTATTTTTATTTTATAACGACGAGTCCGTGGCGAAATATTGGGATTTTCTTGGTAAATTTTGGTAGGGTTTTTACTTTTTACCAAATCTTAGAAGCAAAACCTTATTCTCTCTCTCCCATGTTGTTCAAACCCAAAATTTACCAATATTTTGTTAAAAAAAAATACGAAGAGTCGGTGTCCGAATCTGTGTCCACATGTAGGGACACAGGATTTGTCTACTGGTAAGAGTCCATGTAACACAGTTTCCAATTAAACTTCTTTGGAGAACTCCAATCCCATCAAAGGTAGCGTTTTTTTATGTGGACAGCCTCCCTTGACAAGATACTCACAGTTGATCACTTGATAAGTAGGAAAAAGATATTGCCAAACATGTTTTTATGTGCAAAGAGGTGGGTGAGTCAGTTGATCATCTCTTAATTCATTGCAAATTCACCGTAGGTATTTGGCATCGGCTTCTTGAAATGTTTGGGGCCTCATGGGTGTTTCCAAGCAAGGTGTTGGCGCTTCTCCTGTGGTTTCTGGACAGCTTGGGTGAGAAATGAAGAATAGTAAGGAGGTTAGCTTTGTTCATGATTGGGTGGGTAATATGGAAGGAAAGAAACGAGAGGACCTTTTAGGAAAAATACAATTGCCAAGAAGTTGTCTTCAAAAGAGTTGTAGTTACAATTGGGCATTGGATTGATACTTGGAGAATTATGTTCTTTGAAGTTTTTGTTCACTCTTTCGCGCCTTTGCTTTTGGGCACCAACTCAAGTCGATGCTTTTTTGTTGAGTCATCGAGGCCACCCTCCCGATGACTCCTTTCTGTTTTATTTTATTTTATTTTTATTTGCTTTTGTTGGGGGGGCTTACTTATACATTTTCATTATGCATAATACAATCTTACTTCACTGATAAAATAAAAAATAAGAAGAAAGAAATAACTAAACCCATTGAGAAATTAAAAGACTCTTCTTTATGTAGCACTCAGTCTAGGTGCTTTAAATTATGTGTTAGCAAAACCCCAATAAGGAATAAAATAAAGTCATTTGAGATGATTTGAGCAGATAAAACAAAAACCAATGATGGCATCAGTGAGAATGAGTGCTTTAAAGGCTCTAAAAGGGTTGAAGGAAGGCCAAAATGGACATGGATTAAGGTAGTAAGAAAAGAAATTGAAAACGCTTTAGTTAAGATATGGGTTTAGATAGAATTGAATGAGCATGCATGATTTGTCTTGCCGACCCCAAATACTTGGGACAAGGCACTGTTAATTATGACAATGAAAATGAAGCAAATCTTCTTGAAGCGTTGATGCAATGGCTCCATCTACAAGCTTTAAAAGTTACAATCTTCTTTTACTTGCAAAACCTAAGCAAAACAAGCATCATCTCATAGATAACTCCATCATATATAATCTTCCTACTTAAAATCTGCACTATTAAATATGCATTGTAGCATTTCTAAATGTGGAACATGACTAACAACAAGACTTCATCTTTAAGAATCATATACATTCATTTACCTACTTCCCTTCTTTGGAACAGATACCCCATCTTTAGAATTTCCACCTGCCATCGTCGAATGAATAAAAAGGCCCATGTTTTTATTAATGTGCCCTTGTAAAAGAAAACAAAACCACTGGTATATATACTTACAGCAGAATATAAATTACTGAAGAAACAAAAAGTACCAGCAAATTCAAGGTTCCTTAAAAACACTGACCTTCTAAATCAGGCTTCTGCTTTTCATTGGGATTAATAGTTCCTCCTCTAACAAAAGTCTTTGACCCTGGCGCATTATCTCCTTGAAACGACTCTACAAATTCTGCATAAAGGCGAGCAGTTTCATCCTCTACTCTCTGTAGAACAAACGAATCATGGAGATTATTTAACTCAGTGCTGTTCAGTAAACACCAACATCTTTGCAAAAAAGAGAAGGAAAAAGATAACACTTGATACCTTCTTCTTGGCTTCTTCCTCCTCTCTGTGTTTCTGAAAAGGGGTTTTCTTTCGTGTAACAGAGAACGAATTCATCTTCTCATCGCATGCTGCAAATCAAAGAAGCAAAAACATCAAAAAATGGAACCAAAAATATACAACCCAGTTCATAAAATGCCTCCAAAGTTCAAACCCACCAAAAAAAAATCCAGCAAAATTAGGGTTTTCAGCAGTACCCACAAAACTCCCTTGATCAAGGAAATCTACCAAGAAACTACTGAGAATACAATTTACTTCCAAAAGCGCGCGCACACAAAAAAAAAAAAAAAACACCCCGAAATCAATTCATAATTTCACATCCTGTCATCAATTGTTCGAATTTCTGAGCTAAAGCTCATCATTAACCAAAACCCACAAAGTAAAACTTTCGAGCTACATCCAGAAATCCCTTGAAACAAATAATTCGTATGAGCAGCAAGTGCTTTCACATAAAAATAGATTGAAGAAACGGAAGATTAAACAAATTTTGAAGAGAAAAAAAAATCACTGATAGTAAATGGGAACAGAACAAAGATGATGAACCTACCGATATTTGAAGATTTTGATAGAAAAATTTGTACGGGAACGAAGTGCGAGATTGATTTCTAGGCTTTCTAGGTTGCAGAGGAGAATGATTTGCAGAGAACTATCTGTTTTCTCGGTGACGAAAGCTGCGGATGAAATGTCCAAAAAACCCAACAGGAAAAAAAAGTATAACGAGGATGAGGAGTCCATGTTATACTGTTTGTTTTTTTAAATTTTTTATTTATTTATTTTTTTAACGACGGAGGAGAGCAAGTTTGATACTCCACAACCCATAAACATATGGTAGGGCACACCGACCCATGGGTGAAGAGCAAGTTTGATTCACTTCGACCCAAAAAATATGCGGCACTCTTTTTGGGGCCCACAGACCGATGAATATTTTGAGTTAATTGGAACCACGGGAAGGCATGGCACCTTACACGTGGCACACATTTACTAACATCCTGATTAGCAATTTCTATCCATTGGATTAGAGTCTTTTTTAGAGACTTCAAAATTTGAAAGCCCGGGCACAGCAAATATGTTCTCTCATTCGAGGTGAGAGAAATGGCAAATTTCATACATAGAAGACTTTGGATGCAGACGATGTAGAGGACTCTCATGGCCCTACGCAAGAGTAAAACTTTGCTGACCAAGATTAGACAGTGTAATACCTTGAACTTCTTTAGGAGTATTTTTAAAATTTTATTTTTTTATTATTTTAATGATTATTTATTTGTTAATATTAAGTACTAATGTTTGATTGCATGTTAGTTGAGTTATAATTGTTGGGCCTTATTTTCTTTAAGGCTCAACTCGAGTTACCACCCTAAAATGACAGGCTAGGGTTACAGCACACAATATGAGCTACGTGGCACACTCTTAGAGGACTCTAACCGTATGGATGTTTGGCAAATCCCTAAGTGGACCTACAAACCAAAAATCAGCTAAATTAATGATTTATAGGAGCTGGATTGGACTTATTTTCATGGGTTAATCTCAACTGTGGAATTTGAGCAATATTTGAGTTACAAAGATCCAACGCATAGAATCACTAATAAGGCTGATTTTTGGTTTGTAGGTCCACCTAGGGATTGGCCAAACATCCATACGGTCAGAGTCCACTAATAGTATACCACGTGGCTCAAATTGTGTCCTGTAACCGGAGCCTGTCATTTTAGGGCAATAACTGGAGCCCGACCCTTTCTTCTATATTTTTTTTTCACTCTGAGAGGGTATATTTATATAGTATTTTTTAATACATTTGAAAACAGCCTAAATAACAGTTTTTATAAATGTATGGTAATATATGGTTTAGACGTAACAGTCTAAGAGAGATGCTTGGCCAGGTATGCTTGACTTGACAAACTTTGTTGAGATTGAGAGATATGCTCGTCTAGGTGTCGTATGAGATAAAATTAGGTGAAACTAATCTTTATCTCTAACACACACCCGCAAATGAAGCATTCCAAAGAGGAGGATGAGCTTGCATTGGCTCGAAGAAGACGAAATCGAGTTGCTGAGAGTGGCTTTGTGAGAATATTTGATATTTGATCTTTAGTGCAGATTTAGCAAACTTCAAGAGAATGTTTGGCGACCTTATCACGAACAAAGTGAAAGGCAATCTCGATGTGCTTCATACAATTATGAAAAATCTGGTTGATGGTTAGATAAGTTGCACGATTGTTGTCACACCAAAGGACCACAAACTTTGGTTGAGGAAAATGAAGCTCAGGGAGTAGAGATTGAAGCCAAGTTATTTCAACCATAGCATTTGCAAGGCCCTATATTCAGCTTTTGTGCTTGAGTGTGCCACGACACGTTGCTTCTTTGAAGACCAAGAGACAAGGTCGGGGCAAAGAAAGATATTATATCTGCCTGTAGATTTGTGATCTTCAAGGCAACCCACCCAATCCGCATCAAAGTAAGTGGAGATGGTGAGAGATTTTGTTCGACTAATTGGAAGACAGATATCAAGGGTGTCTTTAATAACACTTTACCGCCGTCCAATGAGCAACTGTAGGCTGGTGGATATATTGGCAGACTTTGTTCACAAAGAACGACAAATTTAGTCAAGTAATAGTAACATATTGAAGGGCACCCACCACACTCATGTAGATGGTTGCATCAGTGAATGGTTCACTATCATGTTGGCGAAGCTTGGCATTTGGATAAAAGGGATTGGAAAGAGGTTTTGCATCATCCATGAAGCATTTCTTCAACAAATCCGCAATATTGGGATTGACTAAGGAGTAATCCATTAGGGGTGTGAAGAACTTGAATCCCAACAAAATAATTTAAGGATCCAATATCCTTAGTAGCAAGCAAAGTCCCAAAATTATAGGGTATTGATTAATCAAATATGCCAATGACTCAAAGCTGAAGTCCCAAAAAATGAGACGAATCAAGCTATGTGCTAATAAAACCTGTCCTATTTCAATAGTGTGTCTGTGTTTTTACATTTAGCATCAACATTTTGTTGGCGAGTATGCAGACAAGAGACACGATGACCAATTCTCATCATGGAAAGGTGGGATGAAACACTTGGTACTCGCTACCCCAATCACTTTGTATATATTTAACTCTTTTCCTAAACAAATTTTCAACTATAGAGCGAAATTTGATAAAACAAGACCACATCATTTTTTTTGGAAATTGGAAATAACCAAGTGCTTAACGGAAATCGATAATCACTTGGATTTGCAACACTTTGTGAGGTGCTTGACTCTAAGCTCCGTGGATTTTCTCCTCAGCATCTCGAGAGGTAAGTCATTTTGTTTTGAACCTCAAGGAGGTAATGTTTTTTATCTAAACCCTGATTGAGTTCTAGTGAGTCTTCACTCACTTCGACGATGTGAGAGAGTTCCCATGAGAGTTGAGACCCTTCTTGACTCAACTTGACCTAGAGCATAACTAAGCGGTAGATTGCTCGTCTGTAGCGTAAATAGGTATGTGAGAGATTTTGATATCTTGTGTCTAGGTTAGTGATATTGCTAGCCATTGCTCGTTCAATTATTAAAGTGTATTGCTTGATTGAATAGTGAATTAAGCTCGTTTGAGCATGTGAAAGTAGATGTAGGGGTGCAACACCGAACCACTATAATTCTCTATTTTGTGGCATTTTCTCGTTGTCTCTTTCCTCTCTATATTTTGTGTAGCTTGGTTATTGTTTCATGATTGAACGCTTGTGTGATTGGATCTTTCGCATATTGAATTTAACCATAATCAACATAATATTTAAAGAATTTAATATTATCCTATTCATTTAAGGAATATTCTCATATTCAATTTGACATAAAAATATTTTTGTAACCGTTCCTACGAGCACCAGTATAATGTGAAGATGTCGTGGTATGCATACTTCGCCGACTACGTGAAGACTAGAAGATAGAGACAGCAAGAATCAGACGGTTGACGATAGGAGTCATCTAAGTAATTGCCCATTTGTCAGTTATAGATTGTGTATGCTCGATTAGGAAGGTAAGTGACTTAGTGGCCATAGGAATATGTTTAAAATGAATGAAATATAATGGTAAAACCTAGTCATTGAATAGACCCGAGTCTTAGTTAAAGATATTGACTTATGGGAGAGTCCGATCGATTGGAACTTGTTCAATCGATTGGACATAGCCCAATCGATTGGAGGACTCTGTAAAATTGATTGGAAGCTACAAGGCAGAACATTATAAATGCTTAATCGATTGGAGACCTCTGTAAAATCAATTGGAGGCTATGAGGCAGAACATGATCAAAGCCCAATCGATTGGACACATCCGTAAAATTGATTGGAGTGTACGAGGTAGAACATGATCAAAGCCCAATCGATTAGACACATCTGTAAAATTGATTGGAGTGTACGAGGCAGAACATGATCATAGCCCTATCGAGTGGAGACCTTTGTAAAATCGATTGGAGCCTTCAGGATAGAAACTTATTTGAGGCCAATTGTCCAATTGATTGGACATAGCCCAATCGATTGGACCCAAAGTACAATCGATTGGACTTAGCATGATCTGAGTCTTTCTCAGATCCAAAATTCTTGGTTCCACTCTTCCATGTTCTACAAGACTAAGGGTCACGAAAATATAACCATTCTATACCTTCTCTAAATACATACAGAGTGACACAATACTGCAAGAGAGAGAAGAAAATATTTATTTTAGAGTGTCCATTCGAAGAGCAAGAAGCTATTGTTTCTCATTCACATCTTGTGAGCTTGTTATTCTTCTTGATCAAAGCCAAGTGCTTGATCCATTCCTCAGCTTAGGTCTTCCACTTAGATATTTGACCTAGTAGCCTGAGTGTACCAGTGTGACTCAACACTTTTGAGCAACCTAGGGTTCAGGGTGTACTGAATCTTTCACCTTCGGCATAGGCTAGAGTGTTGAGAATTAAGATCAGAACAACCGATTGACGGTAGGTTTGGGGTATACCAAACTGAACAAGTGGACAAGGCTTCTTAGTTGGAAGGGCGCGTATGGATTCGTGGCGTTAATTCAGAGGATGTGGACGCATCGGTAGTAGGCCTTGGCTAAGGTTGGAAGCTATATTTGTAACGGTGCTGTGTAGGTAACCTTTGTTTCGTTTAACTTTTCAGTTAGTGATACTTTTCGTCTAGATGTGGTCCCGTGGTTTTTTCTTGGCTAAGGTTTTCACGTAAAAATCTCTTGTCTTGTGTGATTGTTTGTTTGTATTCTGCTATCTATCTTGATTAGACCAAACGACGAAAAAAAAATATACCACGGAAGTATATTTGATTTAAGTCGGTTGTGATAATCTTTGATCAAACAACTAAGGCATGCGATTTTGTTCTCCTACCATAAATCAGTAAAACTGTGTAGGTATAATTAATTTTAAATACCTAATCAATCCCCCTTCTAGGTATATTGGATTAAAGAGAAGGGACCGGTTGTTATTTCAATTCACCCCCCTCTAGGACATTTATAGTAATACCAAGAGAATTTCAATTGGTATCAGAGCCTAACTACTCAATAATAGCTTAAAAACCTGAGTGGGATCTTGCAATTTTCTTAGTATAACTATAAATCAAGAAGGCGGTTCGATAACCAGACCTCCCTTATTTAACGGCTCAGACTATGCCTTTTGGAAGGCTAGGATGAGAATTTTTTTAAGGTCTATTGATGAGAGAATATGGAAAGTGATCAAAGAAGGAGGGAGCCACGGTGATAAGGAAACATGTATCTTTAATAACAAAGCCTTAAATGTCATATATTGTGCCTTATAATTTGAAGAGTTTAAAAGAATTCTGACATGTGAAAGTGCGAAACAAGCTTGTGACATTTTGGAAATGACCCATGAAGGAACAAACTCTGTTAGGTGTCTAGGCTTCAAATCCTAATGACACAGTTAGAACTTATCTAAATGAGGGAGGATGCATCCTTCATGGACTTGTACACCAAACTTAGTGATATCATAAACTCTATGTGGGGTCTGGGTGAAGTTATCCCAGAACCCAAGATTGTTAGCAAAATTCTAAGATCCCTACCTGATAGGTTCCACCCCAAGATCACTGCCATTGTGGAAAGTAAAGACATTGAACAAATAAAATTAGAAGACTTAATAGGGCCAATTCAAACCTTCGAACTTAAACTCAAGCCACTTAAAAAGAGGAACATTACATTAAAAGCATCTAGAAAAAATAAAAGTGAGAAAGAAGAAGCAAATGAAGATAATGGTTTAGATGAGGAAATGAAACTAATTATAAAGAAGCTTAAAAAATTCCTTAAGAAGAAGAAAAGAAAGAAATGCAAGAATATTGAAGAAAACAATGAAAACTTTAAAAGAAAAATAAAATTAAGAAATGAACTTCAATGTTATTCATGTAAAGCTTTGGACACATATCTTCTATATGTCATAATATAAGAACAAGACAAGTAAAACTAAAACTATAAAAGTCACATATATGGGACACTGACAGTGATAGATCCTCAGATGAAATTGATTATTTAAGTGAAAATGAGAAAACTAGTAATGTTAAATCTCTTACGGTATTTGCAAATGTTAATAAAACATCTTAGATAAATTAGTTAGAAAATTCAAGTGAAACTGATGATGAAGAAGATGAGAATGATGAAAAAAACCTTCAAGAAGTGTACAACAAACTTTATAATGAAAGCTTAAATTTGGCCAAAGTTTGCAACAAACAAAAATGTAAAATAAAAAATTTAACAAGTGAAAATGACTCACTTAAAGGCGAATTAAATGAGGCAAAAGAGAATATTAAGAAACAAGAAGAGGAGAAGAATAAGATTAATGACAAATCTCTTGAAAATGAACTTGCATAATTAAATAAGAAATATAGAGATTTAAAGGCTAAAATAAATAAAGTTAAAGAAAGCTTGAAGCGAGAAGAAGAAGAAGAAAATAAAATAATCTTAGATAATAAGAGTACTCTCCAATATGAACTCGAACAATTAAAACTCAAATACGGAGAATTAGAAATAAAAAATAGAAAACTAGTTTGAAAAATCTCCCAAGGAAATATGAAACTTGAAAATATTATAAATATAAGAAGAATGAACAAAGACAAAAGAGGACTAGGATATACAGATGAAAACTCAAGATCATCAACCTTAAAGACTGTGTTTGTTAAAGCTAAATTATCTCAAACTCAAAAGGAAAAACCTGTTAAATCTAAAATTATATACCACTATTGTAGAAACAAAATGACATATGAAATTTGAGTGTAATGTTCTAAAAACAAAAGTTAAATATCAAAGAAAAATAATAATTCAAAAGGTGAATTCGAAAAGAGAATTGAATATCAAAAGAAACTTGAATTGGTTTGAAAAGTAAATAGAGAAATAGAAATATTGAAAAAATTGCTATTCTCAATGCCCAAACAAGAAACCTACATAAGAAAATTGAGATAATAAGCACACCCATAAGAGAAAAATTGAAAATCTTATATATCAAAATGAGTTAGAAAAGAAAATTTAAAATATGCTTTGAACTAATTAATCTAAATTGTGGTTGAACTTCCATAGTTAGATTTAGTATATTTTTTATAATTCTTCTTTAATACTTGTACCTTTTTAGGGTCTTTTAGATATCCATGTATTTATTGGTATATACTGAAATTCTCTTTTAATTACCACGTTATGTCTTAAAGGGGGGTGAATAGGATAATTTTTAATTTATCTGCGGATTCTAAATGGATTAAAAATTAATGATCACATAAGGTGAAAAAGGATCAAACCATCAAAATACGAATCATTCATAGAACATAAATATATGAAAATTTGAAACAAAATATGCAAATATTCACAATCACACGAGACTCAGATTTATAGTGGTTCGGCGACTCCGCAACTACGTCTACTACCAATACTCAACACGAGTAATATTATATTATTTCAATCATGCATTATAACATTTTCAATCAAAATAAAAATCAAATAACTAAGATAACACTTAGTCTCAATCTAACGAGAATTACTTCTCGCTTACGTAGAGAGTCAGCCTAGGCCACTAGTCTTTTAGAGAAGTACTCTTCTCATAGATCTCCGATCCTTAACTTAGTTAGATGAGTACTTATTCATCCATCAATCACAAATAATTAAGTTTGATAAAAATTGAATTCACTCTAAAAGGTTTGTTCTTGGAGATACTTACCTTTTGACGAATTCGATATAATGGTGAATCCTTGAAGAAGAATTCACCACAGAAACACTCTACCAATGATGCTCCTCTTCTTTGAAGAAGATGATTATAGGAAACAATGAGCTTTTAGTCTCTCAAACAATTACAGTTTTCACAAATAATGAACTAGAGTTGCTCATGTGAAGCTCTCTCAAATTCAAAATCTCAAAATCACAAGATGATAATGAAAGGATGTGCGTCAAGAAATAGCTTGATTGGGTTATGTCTAATGGAGGGTAAGGACTCTATAATATAATTTTCACTCTCAAGAGAAACATACCTAAAATAGCTGTTGGAATGACTCGAGGGTGCAAAAACTCATACAAAAGATTGAGTCAAAACGAGATCCGGAAAGGGTGGGGTCGACTGCACATATTGACCGATCAACCGCACTTCGGTCGGCAGCACTATGTCTGGTTGGCCGTTTAGGTCATAACAAGAAAAACTTGTACAGAGGGGTTCGATCGACCGTACCTTTTGAGCGGTTGACTGGTCAGAGTCAGAATACTCCGATCGACCGCTCAAAGTGGTCGGTCGGCCGGTCCTCGTAGACTTTCTTCGAAAAATCTCAAACAATTATTATAACTATCCTATGTCATTAGGATAGCTTCCAAACGATACCAAAAGAACCGGGAGACATCTAGTGTTAAATTGATCCGCTAGCAACACGCGGTGTACCTTACATGTACGCTAATAATCGCAACACAAGATTCTTGATAGTTGAACATTCATAGAGTGAGAACGTACTTATGATCATTTGCTTTAATCTTCATGTTTGAGCTTGTCTTTGTCTTCAGTTGAGCTTGAACACTTGGGTTGTTTTCTTCAGCTTTAAATCTTCTCTGATTTGATGAAGTCTACTTGATCTTCGAAGCTTCAATATTCAACAAACTTCTAACTTAGTGATATAAATTATTGAAGAACTAAGAGTTTCCTGGGATTGACAAGCGAGACTTTTCATATATTTGGGTATTTGTATTCTCATTGGTATAATTTTTTGTGATTAGATGATTCTCCTTGTACACTCCATTGCTATATCACTTGCTATTCTCATGCTTTAACTAGAATATCTATGCTCCCTCTATGACCGATTTACATATAGTTAATGAAGTAAGTTTTTATTGCATGATATGTATATAAGATAAAGGGAGTGTATAGTACTTATGGATGTTTCAACTTAATACTCTTGATACATATGTGATGAATGATCTTAATGGACGAGTTTGCATGTCATTGCTAAATGGAGGTTATACTAAGGGGGATTGATCTTATCTTTTTGGCAAGAAATATTCTTTGTTATATGTGTTATTTCAAGTTTATTCAAAGGAAGCAGACTTTCCAATTATTGCAATTCACCTAGATTGTGCATGTTTTATCATATCTTTCTGAGAGTTATATTGTATCTCTTTCTCAATTCTTGACAAAAAGGGGGAGAGAGGTAGTACGATGTAAGAGGGAGAGATTCTATAATTTACATACTATTGCTTGTAATAGTTATATTTTTGTTTTTTCATGTAATTGGCAAATGGGAATATTGTAAAGTCATATTTTATTGTATATATTGTCAATTCCTTGTCAAGTGTCTGTCATCTTGTATATTTCATTGTCTATTTCAAGTCAAGTAATATCTGAGAGAGATAAGGCATGAAGAACAAAGTTGTATTGAATTAAGTTGTACTGGTAAATCATCTGATCCAACACTTTAAAGGAGATCAAACAAAATACTTTAAGCTTATCATGATCAAGCCTCAAGCTTTGCACATCAAATATTTATTCATCTTCAACAAGTTTTGAAAGTATTCAAAGATAGCTCAAGATGATCCAAACTCAAAAGGTATATCAGGTTTGTGTCTGTAGGTTAATCTTCACTTATTGGACTTTATTGGTTTAACTCTTTATTGACCTTAGGCTAGTTCTTTGTTTTCGACAGTGAAATATCTATCCACGTACATCATATCTTATATCATTGGATAGATAATTTCATTAGCTTTCCAACATGCTTTGAATCATCCAAATCGGACTTCGAGAGCAAAAGTTGTTCATTTTACCGAAGGGGGTCGGTGTTATTTTTGGGAGCTTGGACGACTGCTCTTTCTGGGGGCACCCACTCTTTAATTTCAGTACTCTGTTTGAGAGAAGCTAGGGTGCCCCTATTCAATACCTTGGACGATCGAGAGAGAAAGAGAGCCATGAGTGCCGAGAAGAGACTAAGGAGATTAAGGCTTAATCAACTAAGACAAGATAAATGCTTGCTTAGTTGGAAAAGCTTGTAGAAGACCAAGTCAAAGACCAGGGTTCAAGACCCTCTGCTAGCATTTTCTCTTTATTTTGTAATATTTTTTCTCTCCTCTCACTAAACCCTCATTCTCTCTCTCCTCTCACATCTCAATCATCCAATCCTCTCTCCCTTTGCAATCACTCAATCCTACGGCCTACCTTGGCCGATCTCCACCTTCCGATGATCCATTGGATCATCACCATCCAAGTCTACTGTCCGATCACTAGTAGATCATCCATCCAATGATCCACCCCATCATCACACCGTCAATTCCTATCCTTTCCTTTATATGACGCTTTATGATGAACCTAGGTATTGGTCAACATTATTGACCAAGGAAAGATTTTTATAAGGAAATTAAATAATTTTTAGAAAGTTTAAAGCTTTCAAAGGAATGAAATTTACTAGAAAGAAAATGGATGTAAAAGAAAATTTTACAGAATAAAAACTTTGCCATATTTTGGTGAGAATGGTTTTAAACCAATGGATGGTTGTGATGGAATCTTTTCTTGCAATTGTAATATTTAAAATATTTTAGAAGAAAGATTTTCTTTGAAATAAAGAAGGGAAGGTGTTTGGAAGGAGGGGGCACACGTTGGTGTTATTTTAGAAACAAGAAGAATTTTTGGCATTAAAAGATGATAAATGTGGAAATTTATATGAGGAATCTGGGTGCATGTTTTGGAAAGGAATTTTCGGCTACATAGGGCGCTCTAAACTGTCAAAACTGTGTTTTTTATTTTGAAGGAAAAAATTCTAGAATTCTCCATTCTTGAGAGCACCACGTTTTTCTCCAAAGAGAAAAAACCTAATCTAAAACCGTCTTCAGCCCCTCCAATCCCTCTCCATTCACAAGGCTGTTATCTTCATTCTCTCCACTTTATGTCATCTTCTCCTCCAATAAAAATAGCAAAGAAAAAAAATAGAAAATGAGGAGAAGAAGAAAGAAAGAAGAAGAGAAAGTCATAGGTGCTTTCCTTGGTTTGGTGCACAACCTCCATCCACCATCATTTTCATCACTAAGGAGCAGCTGAAAGTAGGGTTTTTCCGTCATTGAAAGATAAACCCTAATCTCAACAATATTTTTAATTTGATCCGAGTTTTAATCCTGCAAAATATAGAGATATTTGTATAGGGATTCGTGTTAGATGTCGATCCGCACTCGGGGGTTAGGGAACATATATTGAAACAAGAAATACAGAAATATTGCAAAGATGATGATGATGTGAGAATGGTGATTAATGGTCGATTTTAAAAACATTATTTTTGGTGCAATTATCAAGAACTATCAACAACCATAAGTGAAAGAGAACTAAGATGAACACAATACTGTAAAACTAAAATAATTCTTTTATTTAATCAATCGGTAGCCACAATGAGAATATTAATGCGAGAAATCAAAAGTGCTACTTAGAAAGCAATAATACAAAGATTATTGTGGGCCCGCATTCCATCAAAATTGTTTGATTAGTGCTCCTGCAATAGAAAAATCGCGTAAGGAGACTTCTACAAAATGGCTTCGCATGTGGGTCAAATAAATGTGTATGAATGCATGCGAATATACCATTTTGACCAGAAAAGTATGTTCTACGCAATTGAAGAAACTCTTACATAGAAAAGTGGATAAATATGACAGTTTTACGTAGGAGAGTGTAATAACGCTAAAAGGATTATTGCTTAAAATAAGTACTTTTGAGCGAATATCAACAGGTCCTTGTGCACCGCTCCTTGCTGCACCATCACTTGCAGGTCTCCTCCTTTTGGCCACCATCTCCATGGTTTGGAGTACCACCTGCAAGTAACATGTTGCTACAACCTTCACCTTCTCCCACGGCCTGCAATCTCAAATAGTTGCATCCGCAACCCCACACTCCTGCCTAACCTCGCTGCCCGCCTCCAGAAGCCACCTGCCAACAGAGTACATCTCGTTTCCAACATGCACCATCACGAACAGCCAGCATCTCCAACAAGTGCACCACGTGCCCCACCTTTGTTGGACATTGAAGAACCTGCAACATTGCACCTCCCCTGCAAATCACCACAATGCATTCCCTCTTTAACCTCACAGCTATCCCAAGCACTGCCCTTATGTAAATCGACATCTTCATTACTACTACAAGGTTCTCCTTCACCAAGTCCAACATCACCTTCTTCACTGCATCTTCCCATCTTGGCTCATTGGACAACAACACCATCAAAGGTGCTGCACTTTATCCTTGGTCGATCCACCTTTATTGGCTAAGCAAAGCAGAAAGATTTTTCTATCTCTATTTTTCCTCTTATTTCTCTCTTTTGTTTTATTATAGTTCTTGCTTTCTAGTCTTATTTTTAGTTTAATTTTGATAAAGAGAGATTGTAATAGACATTGTCATTAATGAAGTATTTTAACTAAGAGAGTTGATTTTTATTTGGGCTGTGCTTTGATCATGATGTTGTCCATGTGATGTCATCATAGTTAGTGATTTTGTTCTCACAAGAAGAATCAGGTTTTGAACTCCATGATCACCATTCTCACTCCCACATTGATTTCGTACCATTTTCTGTAGAAAACTCATCATTTCATGTTCTTGATTGCACTAACGTGACTAATCCGAGTGTATATAGATATCCGACACGAACCCACTATACAAAACCAGTAATTTTGCAGGACTTAAAGTGAAGATTGGATTTTACAAATATTGTTGAGCCAAGGGTTTTCAAATCCAACGACCAAAAAATCCTTGTTTCAGCTTGCATGTCTCTATATTCCATCATCTTGATATCATGATTATCTCTTCTTGCTACCCCCTTCTTGTGTATTATTTTTGGAATTGAAAAAGAGGTGTAAAGGGTGAAAACATGTCATGCAAGGTGTGCCATGACCATACACTAATGGAAGCCATGATTGGTTCTCATTAGTGGTTCGGCCATTAGAACACCACTAGGTGAACACATTTTGGCCTTGAACTTTCTCTTGTTATGGTTGACTTGATCTCTTGTTTCACACATATGTATGTCATGGGCATTTGTAGTTCTTGTGAGAGGAATGGTTTATATTTATATTAAGCAAGGAGGGATAGAAAACCCTAGAGTGCAAGACCCTAGACAATCCTGCAAAAGATCCATGAGGCTACTCCCAGCGAGGGAAGGAGATGGAGAGCCATTAGTGGTTGAATGATCTTGTGTTGTGCTATCATTGCATAATTGCATATTTTGCTTGTCGTTTGTTCCATCTTGGCTATCATATCTCATGTATCCTATGCATTATCCCATGCACTTGTTTAGCATAATTTTATATATGGATTGAGAGTGTCGTAGGATTACCTGTTGCACTACTAAGTCCATTGGATTCATGGTGTTTTATGACACCGCATAGGCGACATGAGTTATGACCCGATGGATGAGGTTTCATGGGAAGTACCCAATGGTGAGGAGCATGAGGACGATAATCATGGTAAGCCTTTGGAGGCATTAGAGGAGTTCTAGCTCTTTGAGCATTTTACTTATTTGGACTACTTTTCTTCGACTTAATATTTGGGCTTGTTCTAGCCTTTTCTTGGAAACTTGTCCCTTTTTTTCATGAATGATGTGATGATCTTTATTATGATATGTTTGATGATTTGATTTCTATGATATTTGCATGATGGAAGTATGTTAATGGGTAATAAAATAACTATAACCCTTAATGGACCCAAATGGAGTTTTGGGGCCCAGAGACCAAAATTGCAAAAATTGCAACGTTGGACAAAATTGTATTTTCTAACTTACAATATGCATTTTCTATAAGGTAACTAATAGATTTTGCATTCGCTGCAGAAGGACTTTTCAAATCTTTGTTAGTTAGCTTTCCGACGATATAAACAGATTTTAAAAATTCATCATGTGCTAAAAGTTAAGGTCAAAACTGACTGTGACACGGACTAGTCCAATTTGAGTCCAAACTAGACAGACATGTTTTTGACCCTTTAGAAGGGACTTATGAGCCCTAACCTACATAGAAGTATGGCTGACTTAGAGGGCTATCCAATGGGCTTTTGAACAGCCAAAACAGACATCGGATGAAGAAATGATAACCATTTTACTACAGCGCTGTCCAAGTACACTCTAAAGACGGAAAAAATATAAAGAAAATTTATTTTCTCTGTTTGAACTAAAATTTAGTGTGAGACTTTCCTCTGCATAGTGGGTTAATGCCATATGGTTTAAAAATAAAAAATAATTAATTTAGTATTTTTCTTATAATTAGTTACATAATTTACACTAGGGTCTAATCGTTGTAATCTGATCAGTTGCTAATTGAACCGTAATATAGGTATACTTGTTTTGGATGGATCTTAGTGGTCTAGAGTTACACTCAGATCATTATGATACATTCATTGACCACCTCTAGGTTCGGGTATGGGGTTGGACCATAGATTTCGGGTCGGATCTAGGGACCCGAATTTGGGACGTGACATGGTATTATAATCTACAATCTTAAAAAGAAATTTCGTCATCAAATTAACATAATTTTTTGTTAATCTCAACTTTTTATATTTTAGGCCATCACATCCGTCTTGTATCACTTTTCGTAACATATATGGACATTACAAGTTCTTAGTATTGCTTTTTGGGTTGATGAATGCCATAACAACCTTTATGGATTTGATGAATCGAGTATTTTGACCATATTTGGACTAGTTCATGGTTGAATTTGTGCATGTGTATGTGTCAAAGGATAAGGCAAGTGACAGATGTTTGTGGGAAAAGGTAGTCTAGGAAACCCACCTAAGCTAAGTCATTAGCTGTTTTGGTTTCATCTTTATCAGACCGAAAGAGTATAAGAGATCAGAATAGCTTGACGTGGAGAAAAAAGAGAGAATGAGAGAAAACAGAGAGAGATAGAGAGGTATTCGGTCTTTGAAAAATTATCTCAATTTCCTTTCTTTATAGAGGTATTTATAGACTCCGATTTAAGAGGCAAAATGACCAAAATACCCTCGTCCCATGTGGAAATGTATGACACCTATAACCATATTGATTGGTCACAAGTGTTGGATGCTCATTTGCGTGTACTCTTTTCTCTTAGTATATCAGTCTCCAAAGCATGTCTATGCGTTGATGTCTTACATATGTCAACGTCTCATGTTGATGCTTCATGTTGATAAAGGGATGAAGTTGATGAGTCACATTCACAACTCCTTACGACGTCAAGATCATGTCCTATGGACTTATCTCTCGACCTCCAATCCTATATCTCTTATGTCAACCAAGTGTTGATTATGCATCATTGCCTTACCTTTAGGTATTCTACATGACTCTAAGTTTCTCACATGGCATCCACATAAGCACATGCATATATATCGAAGCATCTACAACATGATATTTTGATATACTTAAAGGCGGAAGAATATCGTGAGTGGCACTTGAGGATAACTTTGCAGACTTGAAGAGATCATCAATTCTATGTGAAGTGGGACAAGTGTCACTTCTGGTTGTCTAAGGTGAAGTTTTTGGATCATGTTCTCTATATAAAGAAGGTGTACCCGTTGACCCAACTAAGGTTCAGGTTGTATTGAACTAGCAGATACCAAGGAATGTGTTTGATACTCTGTTTTCTAGAAGTACTCACAGGTTATTACCTACGTTTCGTAGAGGGATTTTCTCAGATTGTTGCTCCCATGGCTCTGTTGACAAATAAGAGAGAAATTTTGAGTGGATGGATGATTATGAGAAGTCCTTCAAGGAATTGAAGAAGAGACTGACTTTAGCTTCGATACTCACTATGTTGTCTAGTAGTGAGGGGTATGTGATCTATAATGATGCAATGTAAAGAGATTTGGGATGTGTACTAATGCAGCATGGTAAAGCAGTTGATATTCGCTCAAAAGTGCTTATTTTAAGCAATTATCCTTTTAGCGTTATTGCATTCTCTTACGTAAAATGCTCTATTTATCTACTTTTCTATGTAATAGTCTCTTCTGTTGCGTAGAACACACTTTTCTGGACGAAATGATATATTTGCATGCATTAAACACATTTTTCGAAGTCTAGACATTGAGTCGTTCTGATAAAATCTCATTACGCGCTTCTTCTGTCGCAGGAAACCCCGATGGGATAATTTTCGAGACTTGCGAGTCCACATCGATCAGGAAAGCCCATTATCAAAGCTTAAAGAGCCCACATGCTATGACTAGAAGATATGGGCCAAATATGGGCTGAATAAGAGGACCAAAAAGTCGGCCCAAAGAACGAAGAGAGTAGGAGAGCTAATGACCAAGAGATGGACCAAAGCGTTTAAAGCCACATGAGTCAGCAAGGAATGATAGTCTACTCTACTAGAGAAGCGCGAGGATTGTCACAGTGAAGACCAGGGTTCCAGACCCTCGGCCAATACTTTTATCTCCATTTTCTGATATTTTTTCTCTCATCTCTCCTTATTCTCTCTCTCTTCATCTCTCGGTCCTCGAATCTACTGACCTAACCCAAAACTCCTGTCCATTGGCTCTGTCTCATCTCCCTTAGCTTTTTGACCGTTGGATCTTCAATCGGACCGTTGGATCTTCCACCGGACCGTTGGATCTCTCTAGATCTGTCGATCTACCAATCCGGGTCCCAATCAAGTCACCATCCATCGGATCGCCATCAGACTGTCTGTCACATCATCTTGTGAGACGATGGACATCATCAATCCATGTGGGCCAGTAGCCGGGCCCATCATCATCGACCCGCTGTCCGACCAGTTAGTGGACCCCGTAAATTTCAAAATAATTTTAATTAAATTTTAAAAAATGGGGGGTCCACTAAATGGGAAAATTCCCTAATTTCCCTAATTTCCATTAATAGAAACTAGGGAGCTTTAAAAGAGGAAGGAGAAGGGTTCTTTGGAACCCTAATCCCCCTTCCATCTCTTTCTCTCCTTCCCCATAACCATTCCCGACCTTTTCCTCTCCTCCTTCTCCTTTTTTTCCTTTCTTTCTTCTTCTTCCTTTCTTCTTCTTCTTCTTCTCTTTTTCCGGCGAGAACCTGCAACTCCGGCAGGTTCATCTTCCACGCCTTCTTCTTCTCTTCCGCCCTTCTCCTCTTCTATTTCCCCTGCTCACCACGCCACGAACCGTCTTCTCCTTTTCTTTCTTCTTTCTTCTTCTTTTTCTTCTTCTTCTTCTTTATATCTTCGCCGGAGTTGCCTGCAACTTCGGCCATCTCCGCCTTCTTCTTCTTCCTTTCTTCTTCTCTTTTTTCTTCTCTCTTTGCTGCTGTACAACCGCTAGCCTCCCGCTGCACCTCCACTTGCACCTGCAACCAGCAGGCGAGTTCTCAAACTCCACCACCGCCATTCATCACCCACGCCCAGCAACTCCTCTCCAGTCACCCTTCAAACTGCTGCGAGTGCTGCCTCCCACACCGCCTAGCCGCAAGCGTCCACCAACTTGCTGCCTCCACCTGCTGTCACCAAGCGCACCTCAGTCCGCCTACAATAGAAAACCCCAACCTTTGCTGGCCACCGTCCTCCTCAAGGGTATGCCAACCGGACTTGGCACTTGCAGACCGTCTATTCCCCATCTAGCTCTCCACCACGTCCTCCAACATCCCACACCGCTCGCCGAAAACCCAGCTGCCCAAACAGTTGGACTAAGAAGAAGGGAGGAGGAAGCGAAGTGAACCACTCCATTCTTCAAGTTCAACCCCGTTTTTTCTTCCGTTTGAAGAAGTAGAAGGGAGGAGGAAGCGGCAGCTTCTCTACCACCACCGTGGTTGCAATACCTCCTTCCACATGAGTAGCGACCCTATCCTCCCGGTAAGTGATAAGTTTCTCTCTCTACCTTCCTCTTTCTCTTTCTCTCTCTACCCCTTATTCTCTCACTTTCAATCTCTAGGCCTTCCTCTCTCTCTCTAAAAACTCTTAAACTCTCTCTCTCTACCATTTCTTTTCTCTCTAAGTTTCTCTCTCTAGGGATCCTTTTCTCATCATTTCTCTCTCTAACCCTCCCTTATTCTCTCTCTACTTTTCCCTGCTTACTAGTTGACTTTGATTATTCATGATGAGAAGTTTTGATTATCAGGCTTTGTAATCGACATATGATTTAAATGAATTAGTTTGATGTTGATGGTGTTTGATTATTTTAATGTTTATTTAATCTCACTCATTTTTAGTGTTCAAGATCTTCCAAAAATCTCAAAAGAATATTTTTGAAATCACTTTTATCACCATTCTCACCCTTTCATCCTTTTACTTTTAGCAATTTCTGAGAAAAATCCATCATTTTATGTTCTTAATTTGCACAAACTAACCCCGAGTGCGGATCGACATCCTATATGAACCCCTGTACAATATCTCATATTTTGCAGGATAATCGGATAAAAATCACAAATGTGTTGATTCTAGGGTTTCCGTAACCAACGACGCAAAAAAACCTACTTTCAGCAGTAACCTGTGTTTTTAGACAACTGAAGAATCACAAACATAATTATCCTACTCACGACTTAGAATTGACAGCACCCTAAGTATTTGGAGACACTATCTCTGCGAGGGGAAGTTTGGTATATTGGCGAAAACCAGGATGACCCGTGTCTCATTGAACAGGACCCAGTTTGTTGACCTTGTCCAAGCTCTTGGTTTGCAAATATGACTTATATCTATATATGAGGGTGTCTATTGTATTACCAAGTACAGGTCCAGATTATGGACAGAAAAACAAAATGTCCTAGACACCGACATTTGTCTATGGGGTCGACTGTATCCTATTCCTTCATTCAATCCTGTCTAAAGTCATCTCTTATGTTAAGTCAATTTTCTTGAGGAGACAATGCTTGCAATAAATAAATATTACTATTGTCAAACAGATTCAACTAAATAAGCATTCTGTTGAACGAGTTTCTTAAGGGCATCTTTAACGCATCCCTGGATGCAATTGACAATATTTTCAATTTGCGCCACCACATTTTGGGTTTCAATGCGATGCCGCAAATAGCAGTGGCTTGGCGAAATAACGATTTCTATTCACCAATGTTTTTCAACCCATTTCATTTTGCTTATCCAAACTTGTGTTAGCCCTAACAGGATCTCAAAAACATTCCTTTAAAATTTCAAATGAAATGCGGAAACCCAAAAGAAGTTGTTCAAATCTTTGAAACATTTTAACACTTTTCTTCAAGTTTGAGAACATTGTATTAGACCCCTTCATTTGCTTCAATTTTCTCATTCACAGAAACAAGTTGCAGGCCTTCTTCCTCTGTGTTCATAGTTGAGTCTTTCGACAACAAGTCAGATGGAATCAAAACATCAGATTGATCCGCTTTAGGCACAAGAAAAATCAACACCAACGTCAAAAATCTCAATAAATTCCTAATGAGGATTACCAACCATAGGTTTGTGAAGTCTGTTCTTGTAACATGCAACACATGAAGAAGCATGCCCCCACCCCACTTGGAAGAAAGAGACCCAAGGCTGTATATGCACATCAAGAGTGCAAAGAAGGTCCCTTCTATACCTAAAGGGCAAAGCTTGGTGCTTAACACAATCATCGGCATCCATCTTATTCTGCTCACGATCCGAGAAATGCACTCCTCCATGACCACAAAGAAGGAATCAGGGATACCAAGTTTGAGGTTCCAGCGAAGGATGAACATGAGGTCAAACATTCCAGAGATGGCATAGAGGAGTTGAGCAAAGAAGAGCAGGTTCCTGAATGGGTAGTCTTTTAGAATCTTGTGGTAGATCAAGACCCCTACTATAGATGCTAGTGCACCAATGGCGTAGATCATCCCAATGAACTCCTACATTAACAAAAACCGAGGTGAGGAACTGATTTTAGAGAGAGAGAGAGAGAGAGAGAGAGAGAGGAAAAAGAGAAAATATTTTATATTTAAAATTAAAATTAAGAAAAAAATTAAGATTTTTTTTGATATTCGTCCCTTGTTAATTAGGCAAATTTGACATGCCTCCCAAAAACTCA
This sequence comes from Euptelea pleiosperma, assembly GCA_035048495.1. Lineage (NCBI taxonomy): Eukaryota > Viridiplantae > Streptophyta > Magnoliopsida > Ranunculales > Eupteleaceae > Euptelea > Euptelea pleiosperma. The sequence continues at coordinate 12,859,375 of CM068549.1, forward strand.
TGGAAAACTAGACTGGCCTTTTGACCATTGACTTTGACTAAGTCTAACCCTAAAATGACAAATAATCCTCCAAACTCATCTAGCATAGCTGTAGAATGGTCTACCAATTAAGTATGGGTATTATAGTGACACCCCCCTGAAGTTTGAAAGTAATTAGTACTATCCACCAGAAATTTGAAAGGAATTAGTAATACCCCCCTATGCTTTCAAACTTTAGGATTACCCACCTTGACCTAGTTTAACAGTGGTTGACTTAAGTTAAAATGGACTTGAATCACACGTCATTAGCATTGTACTATCAATATTATAGTCCCTTCATTAGTCCATTAATAGGTGCACGAGTCATGTCATGTTAAAACGTTAATCAAATGATGGTTAAACTATGTGAAGGGGGGTAATCCTAAAGTTTTAAAGTATAAGGGGTATTACTAATTACTTTTAAATTTCAGGGGGGTGTAACTAAATACCCATGAAGTATTGGTACATGTGGTGCATATGAAAAAGGGTGAGGCGGTCACAAAAATCTCCGTTCTTTAAAAAAATTGCCAAAATGTCTAATTTTTTGAATTCACGAATCAATCCCCGATTAATCGGCAAACTTTCTGATTAATTGAAAAACTTAGCGACTAATCGGTGAGAGATCCACTCCTCCCCTTTAGGAGGTTTCTTGCATGTGTGGTTTATATTTGCCAAAAGAGGAAGTTTATCTTGTTATGGTGATAATGTTTTTGTAGGAGAGAGAGAGAGAGAGAGAGAGAGAGAGAGAGAGAGAGAGAGAGAGAGAGAGAGAGAGAGAGAGAGACCTGAGAGAAGGCAGGACCAGCTTTAGGGTCAGTATACCAGTAGAACTGTCCTTCATGAGTACTTATGCTAAGGGCCAAAGAGAGATACATATAAAGAGAAGGTTTCCACACTTGAGGGCACTTCATGGTTTTGTACATGCCGTCCATTGCTCCCCCTACCTTTTCTAATGCCGCCTGCACACAGCCAACAATTATGGGCTCAGCCTTGTGGTCCAGCGCGTATGCCTAAAGTGCTACAACATTTTACACAATGGGTCCGAACCTTTCGATTGTTTTCTCGAATTTATGACTCCACAGTGCACACTGCTACATGGAGGAAACCTGCCTTTGTGGGATTGAATCCACCACCTCTACAATAGGAGGGTACGAACTAACCATCTGTACTGAGCGGCTAAGTAGTCTTTTAAAACTCTTCGGCCTTGCTTGGTTCAATGCAAATCCGATGCAATGCACCCACTTGTCATGGTTTTGGGATTACACGTGATTGGTTGGGGGCGTGCAAATGAGTTGCTATGCAAGTGGTTGCCAAGCCCTCGCAAACTCTTTAAGAAAATGGATGCAAGCATGTGCAACCCGAAAACCATGGTAAATGACTACAATGCAACTCACAGCAGTGCAAAATGCATCCCAATGCAGCGAACCAAGCAGGGCCTTCGAGTCACTCAACTCAGATGGTTTTCGAGTTGACTTGGCAGGAACTTGACGTATAAAACCAGGCTGTCTCGGTACAAGTTGAGGCCTAATGCAAAAATTCTATGTAAGGCTTTATATATATATTATATTAACTAAAAAAATTAAACTGTCTATATAATTGTAAATCCTTATATAAACTATTCTTGAGAATCAAAATCTATGGAAAAAAATTAGACGCAGAGGACTCTTGTTGCAGTCGATGCATAGGACTCTCGTGGCCCTACATAGATCATTTTTTGGGGCCCAATGACTGCGTGGATCTTCAACCCACCTATTGGTTGATAAACATACTATAAATCAGCTTGATTGTTGATTTCTAGCTGGGTCGGTAGTCTACTTTACGGGAGGATTCAATGGATCTTGAATCTTATTGATCTTATCGAGTTAGTTTTGCACCACCACAGGGCCCAAACCTTGCCAGAAGTAAGACGAGGAAGCGGAGCTGTCGTAGAAGTGGTAGCTTCCCCCGACCGACTACAATACAACAGTCGT